>CM062293.1:186244308-186772658 GCA_031216915.1 Pictodentalium vernedei
AGCTTCAGGGACCGCGACCTCAGCTTGAACAACAGTGACCCCCCCCCCCCCCCCAAAGGTGCCATCAAGGTACTCTTCAAAACCAGGCTTCTCTTTATCACGCAGGCCACCCAAAGATCTCTTTGATTTGACCCCTTCTCGCCAATTACGGTTACAATCCTCCATGACCCTTTCTCTGACGATCCATCTATCACAACGTTCGCATAATAGACCCTCCTGTCTTGGTCGGACTTCATTAGAACACACTATGCGAGGATGTTCCATTGTGAATGATAATTTTGGTGAATGAAAAGTTTACGCGCGCCGAAGGCGCACAGGACGATGTGGGATTGAAATCCCTTGCGACCCTAGTAACTTTATTTGCTTTATAGATGATAATTTTCCAGTGAAGAATTGGATATTTATGAAAACTATGATGTTTATTGAAGAAAACAGTTATAATATTATTAAGAATAATGCACTTCAATCTTTATTGTCACTTCTAGAATCAATTGTTCCGACATGTGGAAGACATAACAGATTATAGATAATTTATTGAAACAAACAAAATGATTTCTTTTAACTCGTTGTTTACACAACATTCATACCTGATGGACTGTTGATTGTCATTTCAACGGGCCGTAATTAGAGTTTTGATGTCGTTGTTTATATAACATTCATAAGTTCATAACGGATGGCCGGCGTAACGATTACTAATTACTCTATCGGTTACTTTAAATTTTTTATTTAAATCACCGGTAGGGGTGGGTGTGACAATGCTTAGAAAGTAATGTCAACCCCCCCCCCCTCCCCACAGAGTGGACTGTTGACATGGGACGACTGGACTATCAAACTCGGCCGAGTGGACTCTTAAATCTGGGCCCGAGTGGACTCCAAAATTGGGACGAGTGGACTCTCATTTGGGGCCGAGTAGGGTTTGGGCCACTAACCACTGCGTATGCGCACTAACACCACGTATCACCTTGATGATGACGTCACAAGATGGCCGCTCACGCGGGTTACCATGACAACACAACATGGCGCCGTTGGGTCACGTGACTATGGCGTTACTTCCGGAGTCGCCGCCGGGGTTCCCCTGAATTGGGCTGGTTCATCCCTCTCCTACTACTCTTGGTGTTTGTAGATATATATTTCTGTAACCCACAGACATAAGTGAATAATGACAATCAAAAGAATAGGGCCTACATTTGGGCTAGCTTACAAACAGTTAGAGCATTTTCTTGATAGCAGGCCCCTACTCCACATTCTAAGTGTTTAGTGAGTTTCCAATTCCACGTGCACGAAGCTAAACAAAGTCGTTTGCACGACTGTGTACCGTTACTGACAAAAAAAAATAAACGTGGCGTTTTCTTCAGAAGCTACGGAAGCGTATTAGGGACATGATAAAAAATAATTCTCAGACCCAGAAAGTCGAAATTTCGACTTTTTATCTCGAAATTTCGACTTTTTATTGTACACTTGGTAGCCTTATCAACGGTGTTGCGTATTTACTGTTTATGCACACAAAGACGCTTCACTTTACTTTTGTGGAATGTGTTCCATTTTGATCTTCATCTATTATGGGTGTCGGTGTGTCGGGATTCGAAATGGGGAAATGCTAGGTGGGGTGGAAGTTGAATTAGATGTGGAAGGCCATTATTTCCACGATCTTCTATTTTGTGCTGTAATTTTGGGGCACTGCACTTGTGAGAGTCGCATATCTTCGTAAGGCTGAACCACTCCAGTGGTGACATTTACTGGCTGCACTTTTCGAGTAGTGTGTGTGGGGAGAGGGAGGAGGCAACTTTCGCAGCATTGCTCATTGGCGGATGAAAGAAACGCGCGTGCATGTTGTTTATTATGGCGGGATGGGGAAGGCATCCGAAGTTGTGGGACATCTTCACGGAGCCCTCATGTATATTATAGATTCACTCTTTGGACTTTTATTGAAACGTGATTTAACGGTACTTGTCAATAACGTGTGTTGTTTGGTATTTTATTAGAATGTTTATTAGACGGACATAGCTGTGTGTGCGTGGGGGGAGGGGGGGGGGGGGGGGGTGATTGGTAAATTTCACGTGGAACAGCATTTGTCAAGCTGCATCCTTTGTAAATATGGTTTGAAATAGAGCGTAAGTTTATTTGATCACCAACTTTAGGATGCTGGGAGAGGTTGCACTAAATTCTTATTTACCGTTAGGTAACGGATAGCAAAGTCGATGGACAAAATTGGGCATTTGTATGGGTGAGGTCTGTTGTACTCGTTCGGAAAACAATATTCCACTTGGAGTGGTCGTTAATGAATGAAAAGGAGGCCTATCTGGCAGAAATGGCAAGGTTCGGGTGTTAGGAGGGGTATTATTCGTGTTCGGTCGGTAGGGCGAGAGTTTGTTAGAGGTCAGAAGCCAGTGTATTGTCGGTGCAATCTAATGCATTGGAAAATTATTGTATTCGTCTTGGGGATAACATTGTGGTGGTGGCGATAGGGGGGAGGGGGTCACCTGTATTCAAAACTGGATATGACAGGTATAGGCTAGGTATAGCCAGATAACTGAGATAACTGTTGTTATTCAGCAGAGTTTTTCGGACACTATGACTGGCAGAGCTGCGTACTGACCATCACTTAATTGTGTTGGTGGCACTAATACTCTTCCATAGTTTATTTACACTGGTGCCAACGTTTTAATGAAACAAACGCTAGAACGGTATGCCCCAGGCCTCGAGCTAAAAGGGTGGATAGAGGTGGTGCCTCCCATGACCCTGTCCGTGCCAAAAGTTGTCTGCCGGAAAAAATTATTGGCCGCTCGCACGACAACGATGCCACAATTTCCATTGTGCAAAAACTATTGTAGGTTTCATATATCCTTTATGTGTAAACGCTTGTTCGTTTATTACTATTATTTTAAAGAATTACTTTTGTGGAACGAAAGTATTTCTTGAAAATATTAATAATAATAAACGAATGTTTGGGGGTTGGGGCCCGTTTCGTTAATTATTGGTTTACGAAAAAGTAGTATAGCAGGAGGTTTTCGACCCTCATAACCGGAATTTTGCCGGTGCAGCTAGTGTTAAATTCCCATAGGAACCAGAGCCATTGCCGGTGTAACTTTTGCCGGTGTAAAACTTCGGCCCTATCCAGCTAGATCCGGCAAGCAGTGTACGTACAGCAGAAATAGTATACTATGGTATGTATAGTGATATATGTACACCCAGGGCTATGGGTATATATTATGTGCATGTGATGAAAAATGGAAGGGGAAGGTGAGTTTTCTTGAACGTTTTTCTCCGCGAAACGGTTGACGTTGCTATTGACGTCGTGACGTCATGATGCGCACGCGACGTCATAGAGATGTTGACCACTTGTTGTTGTCCATTATACAATCTGACATAACGTTATTCGGATCAGGGTATGGCGGACTTCTTGTATGGGGTGGCGGTGATATGGTAGTAGCGTTATATATCCATGTAGGTCCCCTATTAGCCCCTTGAGCCTTCATATTATCCTATGTCAGCTATAGCTAGGTCAAGCAGTATTGTGGGGATGGGGTTATGTATGGTCGGCCAGTGCGGTATTGCAAGATAGTTCTTGGCGGTTTAGATTGGCAGTATAGGAATGAATGGTCTGTTGGCCTATTACCCCCTTAATACTATTAATCTCCCGAATCCTTTGTTTTATCTTATGGCTGGTATTGGTAGTTCGTAATGCTAGGTCAGGCAGTATTAATATCGTTTGTTTAGAACTGGGGCATAGGATGCATTGTATATACCGCTGTAGGTACCCTGTTAGTCTCGGTATTATTAACCAACCGATTGCTTTGAATTATTCTATGACTGGTATAGGTAGTACGTTATGGGAGGTCAAGTGGTATTGTGGAGTGGGGGTGGGGGTAATGCCTGGCAGTATAGGACGGCAGTATAGTATGGGGCGATATATACCTCTGTGACCCTCATGACCTCATACGACAAAAAAGGGATTCCATAGCCACATATGTTTTTCCAAAAACGGGATTCCATGGGGCATGAATTCCCTTTTTCTGAAATAAGGCCATGAGGGTCTTGAAAAAAATCCCTCATTGGGGGATTTTCTCATGGCCCTTATGGCCTTATTTCAGAAAAAAAGAGATTCCCATGGGACAAGTCGTGATGAGAATCGGGATAGGATTTCGTTGTAATAGGGGAGATAATTCTGCATAGAGATTACGGGGGATGAAGCAATCTGTTTGGTTTAGTTAGCGCCAGTAAAGTGAACTGATTGGGTGATCTCGATAGATGAAACAAGAACAAGAGCACTCGGAATAGAGTAGGAACTACTGGGCATTCGATAGGTTAATACTATCAACGGTTAAGATGGGACCTACAGGGGAATACACCAACCATACTCTGCTGTCGTTCTGTATTACCAGGCATTAATTAACCCCACCCCAGAATACCGCTTGCTAATATGAAGCACCTGTTGGATCAGTTGTACCAAGGGCCAACAAGAGACATGCAGGGTATGTACAGCCTATGCTATACTACCGATCTAAACTACCAAGCATTACCCCCCACCCCCCACAATATCACTAGACCTACCATAACGTACTACTTATACCAGCCATATAAGAAAACGAAGCAACCGCTTGGTTAATAGTACCAAGCACTAACAGGTTGCCTATAGGGGTATATACCGCCCGTGCTATACTACCGTTCTAAGCTACCAGCGCATTACCCCCTACCCACAATACCCCTATGCTAGTATTGCATACTACCTATACCAGTCATAGGATAACATGAAGCATTAGGTGGATTAATAGTATTAAGGGCTAACATGGGATCTGTAGGGGTACAGAGCGAACATCGTATACTACCACACTAAACTACCCATGCATTACTCCCCTCCAGTCCCCCACCACCCCCCACCCCCACCCCCTCCACACACAATAACGTCTGGTCTTACATACTACCTAGACCAGTCACATAAAGCATTAGGTCGATTAGTAGTACCAAATGATTCGGGGGACCACAGAGGTATATATCGTCCATACTATACTGCCGTCCTATACTGCCAGGCATTACCACCACCCCCACTCCACAATACCACTTGACCTCCCATAACGTACTACCTATAACCAGTCATAGAATAATACAAAGCAATCGGTTGGTTAATAATACCGGAGACTAACAGGGGACCTACAGCGGTATATACAATGCATCCTATGCCCCAGTTCTAAACAAACAATTATAATACTGCCTGACCTAGCATTACGACTACCAATACCAGCCATAAGATAATACAAAGGATTCGGTAGGTTAATAGTACTAAGGGGGGTAATAGGCCAACAGACCATTCATCCTATACTGCCAGTCTAAACCACCAAGGACTATCTCGCAATACCGCACTACCATACATGACCCCCATCCCCACAATACTGCTTGACCTAGCTATAGCTGGACATAGGATAATATGAAGGATCAAGTGCTAACAGGGGACCTACATGGATATATACCGCTACTTCCATATCACCCCGCCACCCCATACGAGAAGTCCGCCATACCCTGACCCGAAAAACATTATGTCAGATTGTATAGTGGACAACAACAGTGGTCAACATCTCTATGACGTCGCGTGTGCATCATGACGTCACGACGTCAATTAGAACGTCAAACCGTTTCGCGGAGAAAAACTTTCAAGAAAACTCCCCTTCCCCTTCCCATTTTTCATCACATACCCATAATATATACCCATAGCCCTGGGTGTACATATATCACTATACATACCATAGCATACTATATATGCTGTACGTACACTGCTAAGACTGCTTGCCGGATCTAGCTGGATAGGGCCGAAGTTTTATACCGGAAAAGTTACATTGGCAATGGCTCCGGTTCCTATGGGAATTTAACACTAGCTGCACCGGCAAAGCTCCGGGTAATGGGTGTCGAAAACCTCCTGCTATACTACTAAAAAATATTGAGTAAGGATTCAAGTTCGTACCGATGGTCAGCGATCCGGGAACACTGTCGGAATATTTACTTCTCGACCCGCCATGTCGGGGCGGGGGCGGGGGGGGGGGGGATTTTAAGATCCTATCTCTGTGCCCTGGTTTTGGTGTGGGAATAACTGCAAGCTTGAATTATTTTTATTGCGGTTTAACGTTATTTACGGTCAGCCAGAGTCACCTCATGTCCGGCAGTTTTACGGGTGATGGAAGCCGGAGAAAACCACTGAGCAGCGGCGAGCAACTGTCAGACTCCCAACGTACTAACTCTGCATAGAGTCATCATTGCTTGAAGAAGGCAAGTGCGCCTTAGACGGTATACACGGTGCGCCTTAGTACACAGCGACACCGTGCCATCACGTGGCAATCGGGATTCAGTTCCTTACCCAAAGGCACAATTCCGAAAACCGCCAGTCATGATCAATCGGTGAACCTCTCGGTTTAAAGTTCAAAGCTCCAACCACTGGCAAGCTTCAATGGACCGCTTTGTTCATCCATAAGACGGCCCTTATCAGGGCCATCGAAATGTTTGAAACGAACACTTGTTCACTTAACACATTGCCATCAACATTAACCCCCCCCCCCCCACCTCTCTCTCCCCCACCCTGCACCCAGAGATAAAGTTATTTCCACTCAATACAAGTAAAATTCCATTGTCGAGATTCATATAGGCGTGTGCTAAATTTCGAAGAGTAAAAAATCCATTATCCTAACCCCTTACAACATGTAATATAACAGGCGGATCCCGACGCCACTCCCTCCCCCGATGAGGTGAGCGGTGACGAAGTGTTTAGCGCATTGAACTTAAATAGAAAGATCGACAGTTCGATCCTGATCAGAGGTAACTGCTTTGGGTAAAAACACTTTATCCCGTCATGTGGGACACGGAGACGTTGTGTTCAAAGGAGTGCACGTCGATGATTCACTTTCTTTCAACCGCAGCTAATGTTGCTTGTGTAGAGTTAGTAAGTTCGAGAGTCTGTCAGTTGCTCGCCGCTGCAGCGATTATTCTCTCTGGCTTCCTCCCACCGTTAAAATGCCTAACACGATGTCACCTAGGCTGTTGAAAATGTGGTTAAATACAAACAAACTTCTCCCGAAAACAAACAGCGCCCAGAGGAAAACACTCATAACTTTGAAAACTGTAACCTCCTTACCAATATCTACATACGCATACCCTTTCAAGTATGTAAATTGTTGGCTATATACCTTCCCTATACCTGTCTTGTCCAGAAATGAATAAATGTGTACCCCCCCCCCCCCCCCCCCCACCCACACACACACGCGCGCGCGTGAAGCCACCACCACAATGTGTTGCCTCGCTAAGACAAGTAGAAAATAATTCCCTATATATGCATTAGAGTGAATATAATGATACACCGACTTTTTGATTTCTAACAATTTCTCACCCTATCGAACGGACATGAATGCCCTTCTTGATATTTCTAACTGGGTTTGGGTGGTCACTGCCTCCTTTTTCAACCATTCATGACGCTCCCCTGTCTGTTAGAAGTGTCGTTAAATCCCAGTAAAAAAATAAAGCAATCATGGCCCTCCAATCGGTATATTGTTTTTTTCCGGAAGAGTACAACAGTCCACGACCATAAAATGTCCAGTTTTATACATCGAATTTGCCAAGCCGTTCGCTAACGGTAAATAAGAATGCATTTGCACCCGATACACAGCTTCCTAAAGGTTACTGCAAAATACATCGAAATGATCTTAGTGTGTGCATGCTTCTCCCACCCTCGGAGAGTGCTGCCCAATAAATATCAGTTATACCCAGTGCGCTGCTCAAACACTCACAGAATACAGAATACACTTCTGGCAGAGCATCCCCCATAAGTTAACTTGGTGGTGGTCGGGGGGGGGGGGGGGGGTCGGGGGGGGGGGGTCGTTGGTGGTCGGAGGGGGTTGTGGGGGGGGGGGGGGGTTCGTATTTGTTGTCTATCCACACAATGTCGCTTCACTTGGGTGGCATGTGTCTCGTTTTGATTCCCTTTTTCATTCTTTCTTCTGTAATATTTCGGTAGTATACTGAGTAAAAAGTAGCACCTCTTCGTAAAGAGAAAATACCCCATTGATCTTTACTGGGCAGCATATCTTCGTAAGGGTAGACTACTCCTGTGATTCACCGTAGGTAACCCGGGACGTGAAGTAGTGCTTAGTGCTCGATTACTGTTGAAAACAAGCTCCGTTTTACTGTTAAAATATAGGAGCCATTCATCAATGCTTCGGTGGAAGTTCTCTAAAATGGGTATAAACGATTGACTAAACTTGACTTTATCTCCATGTTGCGGTTACGATTACCCATTGTGCAGAAATATGTGACCTTAAACACCAGTAAATAAATACTCCAGTGATATTTACTGGGCAGCACTTTCTGGGGATTGGTGTGGGGGGGGGGGGGGGTAGGGCTGATACAGCATTACTTATCAGAGGGTGGGAGACGCATGTGTGCATTAATATTATTTGAATGTATCGCCCTTTTGTGATGTATAATGCCGGGATGGGGAAGATATCCAGGGGCATGTCATGTGGTAGTTTTCAGTGAACCTCTGTGGTCTATAATGGCGCGATAGGGAAGATTTCCAAAGGCATGTGGGAAGTCTTCAATGAACCTCAAGTATTGGATTTTATTGAAAAGTGAGATAACGGAACTCTGAAGGGCCGGAGGTGGGGTGTGAAGCATTCCTGTCTTGTCGGTTAGGTGACAATTTGCTAGAACTCAGAACCTGGTGTATCGGAATCTATCGCACACTGCTACTGAATAAAAGACCACGTACATACCTAGCGAGATGAAATCTCGACATTTCGAGATTTCAAGTCGAAATTTCGAGATAAAAAGTCTAAATTTCGAGATTTTAAGTCGAAATTTCGAGATAAAAAGTCGAAATTTCAAGATTTTAAGTCGAAATTACGAGATAAAAAGTCGAAATTTCGAGATAAAAAGTCGAAATTTCGAGGTTTTAAGTCGAAATTTCGAGATAAAAAGTCGAAATTTCGACTTTCTGAGTGTGAAATATTTTTTTTCCATGTCCCTAATACGCTTCCGTAAAGAAGCTGTCATTCAGATTCACGTGATATTTACAATGTCGTTGAAACGCGTGTCGTCTGGTTTGACAGTTGTATTGTCGTGTCGTGTTATTGCGACCAAGCAAAAGGCTATTGTAATAAATTTTGAGATAATATCAAGGTCACTGCTACTTAAATAGGGATTTTTTTATTTACCTTTCCTGGTAATAAAAATATTTAATTCATATTCATTATTTTTTAATGCTCCTTGAGGATTTTCTCAACTGTATTTATTCATCTTTTGTTTATGCACAGCTCAATGTGACGTCAAAAAGCGCGATTCTGCGCACACCAAAACTACACGGTCTACAAAATCGAGTGCTCTCCCTTAAGAATTTATTGGGCGCCAAAATTAAAACAATAATGGTTTCGAGTCTTCGGACAAGAACATTACGATACGACAAGAAGCAACGATAATGTTTTGTTAATAAACTTTGACAGAAGGATTTGTGCGAATTAAATAGGGATTATCCTATCGACATCATCAAATAAAAATATGGAACCAGAAGCCTCCAAATCGTTCTGCAAGTATAACCGACTGACCCTTCTAAGTTCCACTGGCATGCCATTAAGTGCAGTTAACCTGATTTAATTCCCAAACTTGTATTTTATTCAACCAACAAGTATATGTCATCATCGATGAAGCATTGAAGGTGAGAGACAGGGATCATTACAGTACATTTGAACAGTGAAACACAACTGGAGTGGTGCCATAAATGTTTCTGGCTGGTTTTCCTACCCTTTTTTTTTTTATTCGGGTCCTACTATTACAATTTACATTACAATACAAAACACCGAGGTAACCGTGAAGAAAAAATCCGAAAATAAATAAGTAAGGCTCCTTTACTAGGTTTAACTCATTCGCTGCCACGCACCCAGTGGAGTTACACAGTAATAATGCATATAGATTGGATATAGGGGAATAACTTTTTTTGTTCAGAGGAATATCTTGTTGAAAGTTGAAACTTGGTGTAACTCATACTAACTGGAGTGGAGGAGAGATAAGTGCGGGAGCCGGGGTTGGAACCGTCTACCTCTAGCACACAAAGCGACCAATTTACGACAAGACTAAGAGATCTGGACCAACAAGGTCGGTTGGTAAATAGCCTTTAATATACCTCGACTGCTACACTACTCTCCCCTTCTTTTGAGATTCACCACACGTGAATATCACCCAGGTTCCTGTCTCCGAGCGGTTCAAACACCCGCAGTGCCACCTACTGCTGAGGATCGGGCGAGCCCCCAAATGTAACAGGAGGAGAGATAAGTGCGGGAGTCGGGTTCAAGCAATCAACCTCTACACACAAAACGACCGATTTACCACGAAACTAAGAGATCCAGACCAACCAGGCTGGTTGGTAAATGGCCTTTATACCTCAACCGCTACACTTGGTATGCTGGTAGGGCTTGGCAGTGAGAATGAATGTAGGGAGATATCAGTTCCAGGCATTACATTCTACTGTTACGCAAAACTTTCTGGCCCCCTGGCGACGGTGTCAGAATAGGTCCAAAATAACACTGAGCCTATGGGGAAAATTTGACATTTTCATAGAAAACAAACATTTTTACAAAAATTCAGTATAAAAAATAGAAATCACGCCTATTATGCGATAAATCGCGCAGAATATACAGTACATGGAGAGTGCATTATCACTAAGTGCCCCGTAGAGTGGAAATTCCACCCAAACAACAATTGCAAATTTGTTGCAAAGCATAACAAGCACAAGCAAAGTTCCAGCCAGCCCGGAGGTCCATTGGCTGAAGCATTGCTTTTGTTTTTTGTCCATAAGTCCAGAATTTGAAAGTGATACTTTGGGTGATAACTTCACTCCATGGGTGATTTATTTACAATCCACTCTCCACATACTGTAAGTACTAGAGTCGAAATTATTTTCTTTACTTTGTATGTTTAAGCAAAAAAACTTGGATAAAAACGACATATTCCCTAAATTCATGTATATTTCTTGCAGTTTACCATACTGAGCATGATAGTTATATTGCATAATTCGGCCTTGTTTTTTACAGTCAAATGCATTCAAACATCTAAAATACAGTTGCAAGTTGTGGAAAAAGAGATTAGTCTTGGTTTACGTTGTTTGGCCATATGCTATATGACTCCCTCACTCGCTCTCAGACACACACACGTTCGTAAAAGTACACATCGTGTTCAGAGTAAACACTCCTGAGCTCGAATAAGCAAGTCTTCTTTCATTGGAAGATACACCCACAAAATAAAAATGGGTGGGCTCTAGCAGTAAAACAAATAATGTAATTTGTAAAATATGCATTATTTTTTTTACCTTGCGCAGTTAGTATTCTTGCTAACTTTGAAACAGGTTCAAAACAAATATGCATTCCATTCCAGACCTCCAGGAATTTGATTATATGATCTCCAGTTTCATGTTTCTGTAATTTTTATTTACTCCAGAATTTTATTATATATATTGATGTGACAAACTATTAACTGCTCATCCCATGTTGTTATGCCTGGGAAAATGGAAAATGTCCTCTTTCCTCTGAAAAGATCTGCAGCTGATTAAGAAAAAGGATATGAATCCAATACGTTCTACAAATCAGAAATCAGTTTCAATCTCATTAGACAAACCTGATATAGAGTAATCAAAATATTGATTCTCAAGAGCTGAATACCGCATGTGACTAACTTGGGTTAGTAACCAGTCATGGAATTCTGACGCAAACGATTTTTAGCTTGCCTTAACTGCTCATGCAATTTAATCTGGCATAAGCCTTTTTTTGCTCACCTCCTTTCAGCTATTTTCAATGGTGACTGTCCATGGAACGTGAATATGCTGGGTACATGTGTGTATCGGCCACTACATGTACCAGTCCCCGATCTGACCACACTGGGGTGGAGGGGATAGTAAAAAATGAATACAGGTTCATTCATTAACATTTTATTTAAAACTGATTGGCTTGAATGCACTCGAAGGAGAAGTTATCCAACCCGGTATTAACTAAGTCTTTAAAAGATCTTTGTGAAGCAAAAAAGTGAAAAAGGTTTCAGGAGAACAATTTGCTCGCCTAAGTAGGTTCCAGGTGAGCGATTTATTGCCACCCTGGATTTTTCAGAAATCCAAGCCTGGGTTAGTAAAATCAAAATTGAATAAAAGATTAGTTTGCATAAACTTTTCTGGGATCAACAGTTTGAGACTTTGCAATATTTTTAGTATCTCACACTGTAACATGCCATTAACAGGGTGCATAAATCAAGTTCACATATATATGAAATGAACTCAAAAGAGCACACCACCTTCCAGTTCCTCCACTGCTGTAAATGCTCTATGCTGAAGATTTTGAAGAAAAGAACCTAATACCACAAAGATGAATATGTTTTGCCCAGTTACTGATCCATAATGACTCTTAGATGAGCAAAACCTGCCACACCTGACTCATTCATCCCTGATTCTCCCTCCTGGTCCACAATTGCAATTGTTCAACCGAAGCATTACAGAAAACCCGTCATCACGGTTTTCAACTTCAGTGTTAAAAAACTCTAATCAGGTCTTCACTTCTCAGAATAAAGAGAGAAACAACCTAAAGTTAACCTTGTTTTCAAACTTCAGAGTCGTGATACCCCTTTTTCAGAACAGCTTCACTAATTGGTATTGCGTTCGAGCGTGGCATTTACAGGTGTTGCATTTTAGAACCGTAACAGGCAGATCGATAGGCCTGGTGAAGTTGTCAACCAGTAGTGTTGAAACGATTAGTCGACTAGTCGAAGTCGATTCGATTTTTGGAAAAATCAACTCTGAAATCCGCCAGTCGGGAAACTCGAAGATGAAGTCGTAAAATGCCAATAGTGGGGGGTTAATGATTACAAACATCAGATGTTTCTCCTTCGTGGTGGACCTATTTTAAATTGTATTGAGAAGTGGATATCAATGCAATCATTGTCGTTTGCCTTACTGTACTGGTTTGGGTGCGAGCTGGTGAAGACCGGATATGAAGGCGAGGAAACTTTCCGTCATAAAATTTGACCCAGGAGTTATTAATTAATTGCACCAGGCAAATGGCGGCACACTTCAAACATTTTACAAATTCACGAAACTTCTGTTGTAACATCATTGGGTACTTTTTCCACTGTACGTACAGAGTACTAGGAGGCACGCAGTTCCCAGTAATCCTAATTTTTTTATTGAATGGTTAAAACTATAAAATGCACGACATTTTAAAAAACTCAAAATACGAAAAAGAGAACAGCTACGTTCATGACTTTGACAAGGAAACTTCATCAAACACCTGTCAAACGAGTCCTTGAACGAAAGGGTTATCAACTTACATGTAACAGTCTCTTATCACCTAATTTACTGAGACAATTATATTTTCAACAGAAAAGTCGACTAGTCGATTTTGAACCGATTACTCCCGTCTATTAGTTGACTTTGAAAAATAGGTAATCGTTTCAACACTATCAACCAGGCTGATTTTTCTTCACTGGGCTGATTTATTTTTATGTGTACCCATACCATGTATGGTACACATAATATCGGCATCCGGGTGGCCCTCTGTCGTTTGTCCATCCTTTGTCTGTCCGTCCGGCGTCTGTATCCATTTCTTTGGCATTTAATAACTTAAAAAATATTGCTTGCATTGTCATGTTACTTTATATTTGTGTTCAGGTTTCTAATGTGCCGATCTGTATAGTTTTTGGTATAAATCTGATAATTTGATCCTGAGAGATTAACCCTTTATCCTTCAAATTGAGAATTCTTCCCATCCCTTTGGCATGAGATAACTCAAAAAATATCAATCCAATTGTCATGTTACTTTATATATATCTTCAGGTTACTGATGTGCCACGCTGTATAGTTTTGGGTGTAAATCTGATAATTTGATCCTGAGATATTAACCCTTTATCCTTCAGATTGAAAATTCCTCCAATCACTTTTTGAAAAATATTGCTTGGATTGCCATGTTACTTTATATATATCTTCAGGTTACTGATGTTCCGAGCTGTGTAGTTTTTGGTGTAAATCTGATAATTTGATCCTGACAAAATGCGCAGCCCTCACATGGGTTTTGCCTGTCCACAAAATTGGTCCTGAGATGATAACAGCTTTCTGCTAGTTGTGCGTATGGGTACACATCTGACAATTTAATCGGCCTATTTTTTTACACTTGCATGTGCATTTTATATTGACATTTCATGTGTATTGTGTTATTTGATGATTTGTTATGAATAAAGATTAATAATTCCAACCTATTTGTCTTCTATTAATTTGCTATGGGCTATTATTACCACTTTAGCAGGCGTTCTCTAGTATATTAATGGAGTTTAGCAGGGTGGTAAGACTCAGTAATGACGCCATGCAACCGGAAGCGATCTGTGGGCGTTAATGGAAGCAAAATTCATTCACAGCCCTCAAGGAATGAATAACAGCCCTCTGGCTTATTAACAGCCCTCGACTTCGTCTTGTGATGGTAATAAACCCTCGGACTGTTATTCATTCCTCTCAGGCTGTTAATAAACCGTAACGCTCTCCAAACTCATGTTATTGTTATATTAGGCAATATTAATACCATGCTGAACGTTGTCTTGTATCTGGGCACATATTCATGATTTAGACCCCCTCCCACCCCTCACCTTTCTGCATGTTGAAAACAAGGTGCCCTCTCCATGTTCAAGCCTAAAAGTCGGTGATGCGCAGGTGAATTTGAAGAGAAATTAGGTGAGTAGAAATGTGTTGTCATTACCACGAGGACGATGCAGATTTCCTCTTTCATCTAACGTTCAAGAAATGGATTGTTGCCTGTCTTGATATGTCAAAAGGGGGTAAGTGATTTTCCGAAGCAAAAACGGTGTTGTTTTTATTTTCACGAATTCACTTTGCTGAAGATCAACAAACTTGACATCATGCACTCCCATTTGTCAATTATTCCCTAAAAAAACCCTTAATATAAATCACATATGAATAATTAATGCATGAACCTGTACATCTTCAGTGTATATTTTTCCAAATCAATTGTAATTGCTTTGTTTTGTGAGAGGTTATTTTCGAAGACCGCTTGGAGGGAGGGGAGGAGGGAATCCACATAAGATGCAGAAATTACAAACTCTTGTGTAAACATTTCAGAATAAACACTCAATCAATCAGAGGTTATGTTTATTCTCTTTATTATAATAGACACATGTGGTTGTGTTGACAACACAATCATTAACAAAATAATTTTTTTTTAAAGTCTGCTGATGATATTCGTATGGCTTTTCCCCACCATATGTATAAAACTTGTGCCAGGCAATCAAACAGTAATCGCAATGGAATGTGGTGATAAATAAGGGATTCGAAGTTGTTACACCATATAATGTTTATAAGGTCAGTATCCACCCGTTTGTGTATTTATTTTTGCCATACCTACCCCCTCACGATTTCTATGCTCATCTGCGATCGTCTTTTGGTACATCCCCGGCGGAAGTAAATGAATAAACCCGGAGTCGCCCGATCGATTAGTCCCATTGACGGAAGATATTTTGTTTTACGAAATCGCTCGTCGTTTGATTCTCTGAGATTGGGAAAACAATAGATTGATGACGGAGCCAATTGATCGGCCTCGTCAGATTATTTTTGTGGCCGATTATCAGGCCGGGGCCGATCAGCCTGGTCAAATATGCAAGCCCTGCATTTACCGCGAAAATAGGTGACAAAATTACTTCTTACGCATCATGTTTTAAACGTTCATCTGTTTATCAAATGCGATTTCCTTTGCAGAACTGGAACTTGTCACTTGTTCCACATTTATAATGACAAATATATTTATTTCTATACGTAATTTTGAAAGCTTGAACTCCAAAGCCAGTGTCAAAATCACAGTTGAAGTTGGTTGGATATTTAGGGTTACAATGACATGTATGAGCGACTTTCACTCTATAAAATTTGTATTGTCTATGGGGTAACCCTAAACACAGGTATTTGGTGGGAGTGGGCTAATTTTGCAACAGACTCGAGGCAAAAATCATTTTTCTCAAACGTGAAACTCTTGAGATAATTTATACAAACACATTTTGCTCAGGAAATCAGAGTACTGATATATTACAGAGGTGTGTTGCCCTGGAAAGGGAGCCCCTATGACACTGACTAGCGCCAAATAATCTTCTTATATGCAAATGCAATGTATTGTTATGTTTGTACAATGAAAACCGAAAACCCGACTCTTTCAATGAATCCGGAACCAACATGAAATTTGAAAACCACCCATCTCTAAAGCTGACCCAATTTCTCAACATTCAACCACATAGTAACCTGGACGATAATCGCATTGCCACTTTGAAAGATAAGGGGAGAGTGACTGACCAAGAGTGTTTCTACCAGTGTAAACTTACTGAAAAGCTTTGAGGGTGAATAACATATATGTTTTTTCTACCTGATTCATTGGGGGAGGGGCATGGTACGAAGGACATAGAGGCCAACTGATTAGCCTGGCAAGTTATTTAATGAATCACTCGAAATAAAAAATCTGCAAAAGGCGACAATGGACAATTGATTGTCGTGTGATTTCAAATAAATGGTCGTTTATTTGATGAATGAAAATGCCCATTTATCACACTCAAGCACATTCGATTCTTGAAAATAATCGTTTTTATGTAAACCTCAGATCACTCAGTTTGGCCTTTCCTAATTTTGGCCAATTTTTAGAGGGCGACTTGTAATCGCCTCGACTATTTTTCTAGGCGACTTTGGACTCAGAAGGGCAACATAATCGCCCTAGTCGCCCTCACAGCTGGACCCTGCCGGTTACTGTGGATAGAGTCAACTTTTGAATACCGCGAACATGTGAGAATCACTTGGCGACTGTTACAGAAAATAACTCACCCCAGTAACATGATGTTATTCGATTTATTTGTGACGAACAACAAGATCTTTAATTGTTTAAATACCTATACCTCAGATGGAAGACCATAAGAGTTTACTATCGCCTTTGTGTTTATATGCACACAGGAATTCGTGGGTTCGGATGTGCTAAACGCTGATTGTCGAGTGGACTTGCGACCCTGATATATACACTTGATTTTTTGTACATCCGATGATCAACTTTAAAATTTAAATTTACGGGGACAGGAAAGCCTCGACTAGTCGACTCGTTATTGGGGTACCGACTTGCCGACCTTGGAACTCCAGAGTCGTTTGAACCCTAATTTTAATAAAATGATCAGTTGTTAAAAGTATCTGCAACTTAATTTAAAACAGCAATGCTGAATTGAAAGTGCTATAAAATTCGCCGAGAAGCGTAAGCAGTGTTATATGGCTGGGCGGTATTGAAATTTGCGTTTCGGTTCGGTTTCGGTTTTGAACAAAAACTCGGTTTTCGGTTCAGTTTTCGGTTTTTCAAAATATATTGTAGAAATCCACATTTTAGAGGGTAATGTACTAGTACTCAAACGATTAGTAGTCGACTCTCAATTGTGCAGTTGACTAGTCGGAGGAGTTCAAGCTTTTAGGTAAATAGTATCCCTTCTGTGCCACTGTCAGACAGTTTGAACAGCAATATTGGGCAATTAATGTATACATCTATTGCCATCTAATAGTAGTGACAGTAGTTTGTTTTAACTGGTACTAGTAGAGTGCTGAATTATTTTGGGCTAGCAGGATATGTTATTAACCCTTTACCCAACGAATCACTCGCATCCGCCCGCGTAATATCCAAATTCAGCAGTTGAAAAAATATTATTTTTAAAAAAATTTCAACAAAACCTTATCATGTGACCCCTCGTTGGAACGAGCTCATCAAGCTCGTTCCAACGAGGGGTCACATGATATGGTTTTGTTGAAATTTTAAAAAAAATTTACAAAAATGATATTTAAAATAATAAATTTTGGTATCGTCTGCGTTGGGTAAAGGGTTAATTTGCCTTGTTGCAATTTATGGGAGAGTGCCTATAGGCACTCTCCCATAAATCGCAACAAGGCAAATTAAATAAGACTATATAATTTCACTCTTAGCATAATTAGAAGCACATTAGCAGAATAATGTTCTAGTAAGTTGCTGTATATGAATGCCCAAGTGAAGCCAAATTTGGACCTTCAGCACTCTACCGGAACACCAACACTGTTATAAGGAGACAAGTTATCACCAATGACTAGTCGAAGTCGACTTGACTTTTGGGTATTGACTAGTCGACTTTGGAATTCACTAGTCGTTTGAGCACTATAATGTATACATAAAATGTGTCTGTATTTGTCATCCAACTCATGAGGCTCCTGGAGCGTGTTGAGTCACCTGGGTTACTCAGTGCTGACGACTCTTCTCAGCTAATGGACATATTGTTGTGGGCTACTGTGGTGGAGCAATGGGGTATCTGGGGAGCCCAGCCCCCCTCCCCCCCCTCCCCCCCCTCCCCCCCCAAAAAAAATCCCACTTGCTCCTCCCATGCCCAGATTTGAAAAGATTTTTTTTTTATTTCCTGCTCTCAGTACAAGTACAATACCCTCAGTCCTGAGATCCCCCCCCCCCCCCAACTCTTCACCCACATGGTCCCCTAGGATTTCAAACTATGGCTGCACCACTGGTGGGATCTGCCTTGTTCTGTCAGTGAGATTTGAGGCCTTGTCAAGATGCAAAAATTTACAAGAGAAGCTGCTACATTTGAGCAAAAATCAACATTTCCTTATTTTGTAAGGAGTCGCTAACATCTCACCCTGGTTTTTATGGATAATATGCAATTGTTGTACTTATTTCGTTAATTATCACATCGCTTAAAATAGACTGCTCGGTTTCTAATGGTTCCTGCTTCAAATGACAGTAAAATAAAAGGAACACAAATCATATTTCTTGTGATTTTGATAACTATTATTGAAGTAAGTTGTGATACATGTATCATATATGAATCACTTTTATTGATAACTCACTCACTCCAATGTTTTCACAATATCTCTCCTAATTTTGACTGTAGAGGTTCGTTTTTGACTTTGATTTTGCCCAAACATAGAAATTGAGCGAAGTGAGCGGTGCCAAGGCGAAGATATTGCCAACTTCACTTCACTTCACCCTCTTGGCTGGTCCCTGCATAAATGATTCCATCTCAGTTCAGACAGGGGATTGATGTTTTTGAAGGGAGACGGCTGCAAAATGGGATTTGAAAGTTTGCAATATTGCATCTTGGGATTTGTTGTGTACACAAAATACACATGGGAAAACACGTGTGATTATAACAACTGCGTATTGGGAATGCAGCGTTAACTTGTCAGTTTACACCTGACAGACCTGCAGTACTGCACGATTCCTTACAGTAGTCGAGCTCGTTCCAAAGAGGGGTCATAACCTATGTTTTTGAGACAAAAAATGGAAAAAAATAGTTATTCAAGAATTTTGTTTGCAAGTGTCGTCTGCTTTTCATGTTAGGTAAAGGGTTAAAAAACTTTCAATGGTTACCTGCCATCCATTTAACAGGATATGTTCTATTTTAATTTAACCCTTTACCCAACGCAGACAATATAAAAATTTATTATTTTAAATATCATTTTTTCAAATTTTTCAAAAAATTTCAACAAAACCATATCATGTGACCTCTCGTTGGAACGAGATCGACGAGCTCGTTCCAACGAGGGGTCACATGATATGGTTTTGTTGAAATTTTTTGAAAAATAATATTTTTTCAACTGCTGAATTTTCATATTACGTGTGCGGATGCGGGCGATTCGTTGGGTAAAGGGTTAACCACTTTATTGTTGACAAAAAAACAGAACTGCCAATGTGCAGTGTTATCTCTGAGCATGTGGCAGTTTCAGAGAACGTGCCAGAACTCGGCTAATAAACATTTATCCGTCATTTTTCCCATGTGAAGTTTGAGGTTTCAAAACTCAATAAATTTTATGTTTACTTCCAATCTAATTTACAACTAATTTACACATGATTTTGGGTCAAAGATAATTTATATTACTTTTACACCATATATTGTCAGGCAGTTGCTGGGCGATATTGAAAAAAATAAAAACTGCAATTATTGAGTACTGACATCGTGGTTAACAATATTATCGCGGTTTTTAACACCCAACTCACAACCAGCAAACTGTACATGTAAATGATGTTCTACAAATGTTTGATTTTCGAAGTTGTGTATTGTGTATCATCTGGTGTTCTTTGTTTTATAATATGATTTGTATTTAGAATAAAATTGAAAGAATTTTAATTGTTTATGTGTCTGCGGGTCTTATTTTTTTCAGAAACCTAAGACATAAGATGTCACAAACTGTGAAACTGTGTGGGGAGGGGTCTAATACCGTCGATTGACGCCTGTATTACGAATACATTGAAGGCATGTGGGTCGCATTGACAGGCTTCAATTGACATCAAGTTATCAACTGGTCAATGACATTGAAAAAAAAACGTAAATCGTATCTTACCAGTTATATTTGCAGAGAATGTGATCCAAACTGAACCTCACTGTCCTTTATGTGTGACATGATGTTCGAAATTATTTGGAAAAACCCACTCTCAAAACCATGCTGGCTGTTTATTTAAATGGAATAAGCATGTAAATAAGAAGTCAGCACTGATGAATAAAAGACGTTTCCAATAAGTATTCCACACATTCTTTTCGTGGATTGGCAAGTTGATAAGGGGAGGAATTCACATAATTAAGGACAACTCATTCAGTTAGCAATAATTCGTCTTTTGTTGTATCCAATTAAAAACATTCTGCTTACAAAGTTCACATTTGCACGTTTTCTTATTAATTCGATCAAAATATGCGGCCCACAGTATTTTAGATTTATGATCCATCTTGATGAGTTGACTTTCTGTCAATTTCGCAGAAAAATATAAATACCAAAATAAGTGATATTTTGATTTGGTTTTGGTATCCCTGTAATACTGAAACCATTCTGAAAATTTGGTATATCGCACAGCACCAGTGGTGGGTATGGCTGAATTCAGCATCGATCAAACAGATCTTCTAAACCATATATTTGCCCGTCAAAACTAATTGGATCATTTGCTAACCCTGACGACTCTTCTTTCTGACCGCACCAACATTTCAAACCAAATCTTGGCCTTGAGGGGTTAATATGTCCATATCTTGGCCTTGAGGGTTTAGAATGTCCATATCACTGGCCGTATCGTTGAGATCCCCTTCTTCAATTTCAGAACCACATTTGCTATCTGAGTCTTAAAAAATACGCTCTTTCACCTCACTTGTCTTGAAATGTTTCCTCGCAGACATTTTGTCTGAAAGACATGCCAAAAGAAGCTAACATACTTTTTGATCCACGCTGTATTCCTATCCGTGGAAAGAAATTTTACTTGACATTTGACATTGAACATAAATAGAACACCACAATATCATAAATCACAAAATTAACAGAGTTACTTCCCCTAGAACACTCATACTGCTATCTAGTTACAAATTACGACTTCAGTCGCGATCGACAGCGAGTGGGCAATTCGACTTTAGTCGCGTTCGACAGCAAAAGAGTTAAATATATGTGCAAATATATAATTTAGTCCTTTGAAGAAATATATGTGATATAACCGTTGATTTATTCGAGTAAATGCACGATATATAGACCGAGTCATCGCTGGAAACTGCCCCTCGGTATTTAGTAGGTAGCTTGGTAATTATTAGGTTACCTCGGTGCGTGGATGAAGTGTGTAAGTGCTAATTTGGTATCACAACACAGATCACTGTAATATTTGATAAAAATAAAACTCCCATTGAGGATTGTAATAGAAACTGGCGAGCTATAATTAGGACCAAGAGTTCTTCAGACGGGCTATATAAAAAGGATGTGCCAGCTTTTGAGGAGTGCCTGGATGGATTGTTTGGGGGTCATAGTTGTTCAAAGTGATATCCAAATCTCTAAAGTTGGAAGTGGGAGGGGGGGGGGGGGGGACAGGCGAGGAAAAAAGTGTGCCAAATGTGTAACTTATGGGTATCGGAGACCCAAGAACATTTCACTTTAGAATTCTCCAAAATATTTGCCTAGTAGAACAAGACTCCTTGGGAATGTTAGAGAAAAATCGGATGGAAACATGAAGGATAATTGGATGAAGAATGACACGAGTAAAAGGGTCAATTTATGGATGGGGAGATCGAGAATGATCCGATGGGGTAAATCATGAAACAGTTTTTAACCAAATGCTTGGAGATTGAAGTGGTGTGGGGGGGGGGGGGGGAGGGAGGAATACTCCAGTGGGACACAGGGTTAATGTAGGCATCCTCATTAGGTGACCGCAACAAATCAGCAGAAGGCTGAAGATTTATTATTATTATCAGCTTTTATCCTGGCTTTGGACCAACAGAATTTTTCAGTTCTGGCAGCTTTAAAGTTTGGGTTTTTTTTTTTAGATTTTTTTGTTTATTGTTTTGCCAGTATTGGACTTATGTCGTTATTAGGCTTTTGTCACATATTGTGATAAGTATCACTCGGCTCTGCCTGGTACACCCAAAGCTACAGCTTGTATTTAGTATATGTATATACAGGGTTTCCACTAGGGTGACCAGGGATCCCCTGGATGGCCCCATTCCCCTAGCCCTAGCCCTGGGATTTAACATTTTTCCGGCTTCGGACTGAACCTGAACCATGGTCGGCACAAGGTAGCGATGACTCTTGGTTGCCCCATTTTCCCCAAATTACCGGCCCCAACATTTTTACCCAAGAGGAAACCATGGTATATATACAGTAGGGCTATATTTTTAGCCATTTTTGTCTTGGTGTCAACGGCTTCAATTTGCCTTGTTTTTTTGTTGACACTTTTTGTTTTTGAGGTTATCACCCTCTTTATCTGACCAGGTTTTTTGCAACACTCGCAGTTTTAAATATAGTCATTAAGGTACGTCGAAGTTGATTTTTAGATTTGTCAGAAACGTAATTCGGTAACCTTTTAATTCATCAGACTCATTGGTCTGTTGTGAGTGCTGACCATGCCTCTTGTCTTACGGTAAGTTTTTTTTCATCGTTGGCGAGTGAAAAATCACCACTTCCGAAAATACTATTCCTGATGTCACGATATTGGTCCATAATAATCTCTTAAAACCTGTAAATCACATCTGGCAATTTCAAAACTCTCCATTCATTTTCCAGTTTTATAATATTACTAGTATTCATATCTCGCAGTTGTTATTTGTCCATAATTTTGGGATGTCAGTATAGTGTTTGTCTTGTGTCGTCACAAAGAGAACTAATTAACAAGTCACAATGTGATTAACATTCACACTGTCACTTACCGAGGTGCAGCCGCGGTGAATACTAATTACAAAGCTACCTACTAAATACCGAGGGGAAGATTGATCAATGAACGCTATTACTTTGGCACCCATAATTCTCAAATATTGCATTAAAACCATGCACATACTGGGTAAATCTATTTATATACTCATAACACACCACCCTATATCCAATTCACCCCATTCCCACTCCTATTTTTCTTCACTTCGGTATACCTCGGTGTTTAGTATGACCGAATGACCGTCTCCCATTTCGCACAAATTGAACCAATTAATATTTATTTAAATATATCATTTCGTTAATGCGTTATTCAGACTCGGGTCAACTATCATATACAATAAGGACTGGCAATGATTGAATTTAAATTTTGGTTATCCCGTTTATAAAGACCATAGTAAAGGCTATAATTTTTTACAATAAAGTGAGGTCTTGTAAATGAGAAAAAATCTGTTGGAACAATACAACATGAGCAGACCAACTGTTTTGGTACACACGCCCTTTCAAGTGTTTGAGTACTCTATGCATTCAGAAAATTTAAAAAAAAACACAAAAAAGTTCTGATTTTTGGGGGGATCCAGTAACATAAAAAAGACAAAACAGGGAGTTGAAATGGTATTAAGAGATTTTTCCATGTAATTCAGTGTAATTTAAATAAAATATGATCTTGGCAAATCAAAGGATGTCAAATGGTTTTGAAATTTTTTTTACTTTTGTTGAAGAACCCCATTAAATTGGCTGTGACTACCACTAATATGCTGTAATACTACATTCATCAAAGAAGGGTGCACACAATCTGCATGTTTTGGGGCTGAATTTAGGAAAATAAAGTCTAAAAAAGTTAATCTGTTTCTCAGTCCCTTCTGCATGGTCCTTTTGGCTGCCGCATGCTCTCTTTTTATAACCAATGCAAACTTAAAAAAATAAAAATTAAATGGTTTATGTCTGATAATTTACCCAAGTTAATAAAATTGATAAATTTGTCCCCCGGGTGCAACAAGGCTTTGCAATGCTTTGACATTGCAAAGCCTTCTTGCACTCAAGGTACACCACCACCCATGCTATTCTATAGATTATCAGGCCTAAAACATAAAACAAATCAAGAATATGAACTTTTGATAGCAGAGAAATAATTACAAAAATAAAAAAAAGAAAAGAAAAAAACACCTGCCCATATGCAATTTTACAAAAAAATGACCTGAAAAACAGAAAATCTACTTTGTGGGGCCTAATAATGATTCTTTGACCTTCCGCTGATTTGTCAGGGTCCTTTACTCTCCGGTTCCAAATAAAAAGTTCATGTATGTTTATTAATTTTATAAATTTTTTGAAAATTTTCCACTCTGCACTGTCTTCATTGGGTTTGCACGTTTATTTTTTCTTTTTATCAACTTTTCAGCCTTCAAATATTTCACTTTTTAAAAAGAGAATTTTAAATAGAAAAGTCTCTTTGTTTGTACCAACTGCTATTTTCCATTACATTAAGAAAATTAGTTCTATTTTTCAACTTCTATTTGGAACATCTTTATTTTGGATCCACTGTTGGAGTTCATAGTTCATACTAGCCTTTCTTGAATAACTAATTTTTTCATTTTTTGTCTAAAAAAACATAGTTATGACCCCTCGTTGGAACGAGCTCGTTCCAACGAGGGGTCATAACCTATGCTTTTGAGACAAAAAACGGAAAAATAATGAAAATTAATTGTCGATTTTTGAGAATAGCGCTGGCCAGTTTGGGCCATTACGTTGAGTAAAGGGTTAACCCAGTTCCCCGTGAGGCTATTCCTCCCCCACTCTCCCTCCTAATCGCCCAGCATTCAGTCAAAAAGTATTTCATAATTCCCATTGGCCAGGGCTCGATTTAACTGGCTTCACATAGCAGTTTTCAAATAAATTTTCAACTATTGACTATTCGATTTCAAATGAAAATCATATAAATAATTAGAAATGCTAATCCAAATTTATCCAAGTTAGAAAACTGCTATTCAATTTAAAAAAAATTAAATCAACCCCTGTTGGCGCTTTCTCGATCTCCCAAACTATAAAATTGACCCTTTCCCTCATGTGATTCCTCACCCATTTATCCTTCACGATTTCATCCAGGTTCCCATTTTTCCATTACAGCAGTTTCCCCAAAGAGTCGTCTTCTATTAGGCAAATATTTTAAAATCAATTTATCAAACTTCTCGGAGTCTCTGTTGCTCCTAAGTTACACATTTGGCACTCTCTTTCCTCACCTTTCCTGATTATGATATCCCCCTCAACTGCAGTGACTTCGATTCAACTTAAATGATATGCTGTCACTGACTGTTTTTCACTAAAGTGACAGAAGAGGTCTTTTTTCCTAAATTATATATTTATGCTCCCTTTCACCAAATAGTGCAAATACTTCGCCTGTAATTTCTAGTGAAACTGATGGTACTTGTAATGCCCAGTGAAACTGTCAGGACTAGTCCAAATTTTTATTATACCTGGCAGAATATTGATCTTCATCATTTTGTAGTTTCAGTATCTTCTCACAAATTGACAACTGTTGCACTGTTATTTGTACACTTTTCAACATTTCTTAAAAATTAAATAAAAACTAAAAAATAGACTGCACTGAAAACAGTTGCATGGATACTGAGGTTAGAGTCCGGGGACACCCCGTAAAATAATAGGCTAATTCTGCCCTTCTTGTCTGGGCAGAATTTGATTTTCAAAAAATTTGAAATTTGTGGGAATCAAAAGGACATTATGCCCATTCTATTCTGTGGTTCAGATATAAACTTGCAAAGGTCATTATGAGACTCCGATTCTCTTGAAACCAACCTCTCCTGGAGAAACCTACCCTTTGCCCCCCCACTCCCTCCCCCAAGGCCTCCACCATAAGCAAACGTCTGACACCATGCCTCACGATGAATAATTTCAATGCTGAGCTTGGTGTATTAATCCTTTACCCAAAGTAATGGCCAAAACCAGCCAGCGCTGTTCACAAAAATCGCCAATTAATTTTCATTATTTTTTGTCTCAAAAACGTAGGTTATGACCCCTCTTTGGAACGAGCTCGTCTGAAGTGGGCTCCAGTAATGGGTCATAACCTTGTTTTTGAGACAGAAAATGAAAAAAATTACTTATTCAAGAATTTTGTTTGCAAGTGTCGTCTGCTTTTCATGTTAGGTAAAGGGTTAACAGTTTTGGGTACTGTTGGAAAAAATACATGCAACTGGTGGTTGATAAACCAAAACATTGGAAGATGGAATTATCTTTACTGATAAAGAACCTGGCTAACTAAAGTTTTTCTGCAGGAACAGTTTGTACCAAACTGGAATCAATGTAAAGTCTGCCTTTAACTTTTAAGTTCGCTTGTTTAGGCCCAAAAAAGTTAAAAATCTGCCCTCCTGCATGGTCGTTTTTGCTGCCTCATGGTGAGATGCTCTCTTTTTTTATAACCAATGGAAAGTTAAAAAAAATAGATGGTTTATGCCCGATATTTTGTCAAAGTTAATAAAACTGATAAATTTGGCCGGGGAGGTGCAACAAGGCTTTGCACTGTCTTAGCATTGCAAAGCTTTTTTGCACTCAAGAGACTAAATAAACCACCACTCATGCTGTTCTGTAGATTATGAAGCCTAAAACATAAAACAGACGAAGAACATGAACTTTTGATGGCAAAGAAATAATTACAAAAATAAAAAATAAAATAAAAATCTGCCCGTCCACATGCAATTTTAAAAAAAATGGCCTGAGAAACAGAAGATCTACTTTGTGAGGCCTTATTGACATGTTAAGAACACCAGTCTCATATTAAGTTTAGCCAGTTCTTATAAATAACTTGCTCACTCTCACACCAGCCAATAGTTACCAGATCTTATTACAGTCCAGCAGTCTATACATGTACCAATAAATAGGGACTTCTCTACCATGGTGAAAAGCACTGCTCCACTTTCCATGGAGAACTTCCAAGTACATGTAACCACTGAATCATTGGTCTAAAACTGCAAGTCAAGCTCAAAGGTGTTAACGATATTCAATTTGATATCAAGGGGGTAATATGGAAATGTGTCTGCGAGACCCACCCTCCCAACCTCCATCTCAATGAAATAATTGTTAAATTCACCAAGGGTTTTATACAATATTATTACTGAGTAGCAGAATATAATAGTTGTGTTGAAGTCTTAATCTTTTCATCAAGGTACCCTGTCAAGAAAATATTTTTTTCTAATTGATTCTCATAAACTCCTGCCATGAATCTATTTTCATTTCTCAGTTTAGGATTTGAGAGTATATGTACTATTATAATGCTGTCCATGTGATTGCAACCAGGCGATAATCCTTAATAAAAGACAAACCTCATAATTTATATATTTACTGCAGTTTAAACCTTAAGGGCCTAGATCCATTTTTTTAAATTTCTTGTCTTGTATGTATGTGAACAATAACATGTAGAACACATGTTCCAACATACTAGTACAGGCTTTTGGTGGTCTTGCTGATAGAAGTTACAGTATCCTGGTAATGGTGTCTTTTGAACTGTACAGACAGCCAAGAGTCCAAGACTTCACTAGACACCACTGCCAGGACAAAGAGTTACATTATTATGAGGGAGCATACATTTATGTGGATGCAATGCACAACCAAGGAGGCAAAATAGTTCTGAGAGGTTGTCAGATGACGTCTGACAGGTGAAACATGCTGTATTAGACAATTAATTTGTGTTGAATTATTTTGTCATCAGTATCCCCACATTTTCAAAAATGCAGGGATATAGTGATGATCTCAGTCCGCACATCCGTAAGCCCCGTTTTTTAACTATAATTTTGAAACTTACCATACTTCTTAAGTATGGTGTAGAGATGCCAAAAATAGGTTTAGTTTGAATTTTTGTCACCAGGTGGTGCCAGAGGCATGACTTAAAGACTGAGCTAAAATGCTGCTAACTGATGAAAGCCTCCTAGGATATGTAATTTTGGTTGTTTAAAGTGTGTTTATATGTTCTGGTAGGGTGTCCAGATGTGCATAAAGGTTTCTGATTTTTTATTCAGGCCCCATGTGGCGCCCATAGCACCACTGTTGTCATTAGAGAATCGGTTTCCGGCGAAAGACTCCTAGGGGTTTTAATTCGAAACACTGAAAGTGTGTTCATATGTTCTGGTAGGGGCTCTAGATGTGCATAAAGGTTTCTGATTTTTTTTTGATTGAGCTTCATGTGGCGCCTGCAGCAGCATTTTTGTCATTAGAGAATTGGTTTCCGGCGAAAGGCTCCCAGGGGTTTTAATTTGAAATGCTGAAAGTGTGTTCATATGTTCTGGTAGGGTCTCTAGATGTGCATAAATGTTTTGGATTTTTAATTTGGCCCCATGTGGTGCCCGTAGTGCCGCTTTTGTCATTAGAGAATTGGTTTCCATTAAAAGTCTCCTGGGGGTTTAATTCGTTAAACACTGAAAGTGTGTTCATATGTTCCGGTAGGGTCTCTAGATGTGCATAAAGGTTCAGATTTTTGATTCGTCCCCATGTGGCGCCCATAGTGCCACTTTTATAATCAGAGAATCGGTTTCCGGCGAAAGCCCCCGAGGGGTTTTAATTCGAAATGCTGAAAATGTGTTCATATGCACCGGTAGGTTTTCTAGATATGCATAAAGATTTCAGACTTTTGATTTGGCCCCATGTGGCACCCAGTAGCGCCGCTTTTATAATTACAGAATCGGTTTTCGGCAAAAGGCTCCTAGGAGTTTTAATTTGAAATGCTGAAACAGGCCTTTAAATTCCTTTATTTTGGGCACTCCGTTTTGCCCTAATTTGGGCACATTAAAACCAGAAGTAACAGTCTTATCCTGTTATATTTTATTGCCATGCCTTTCTTTGTTTTTCTATGGCCACATTATGATGGACGTTATTCTCAAATGTTTGAGGCACAGAGAATTTATATATTTTTCTTGATGTCTTTGCACCTTCTCTAATTTGGGCACACCTGTAAACGGTGTGAATTTGGGGTAATCTAAAGGCCTGGCTGAAGGTGTGTTCATATGTTCTGGTAAGGTCTCTAGATGTGATAAAGGTTTTGGTTTGCTTACACTCACATACTTCTTTTGGTAAAGTTGTAGTTTGTTTTGTTTTTGTTTTATTTTAATTCAATACCCTTTTTCTTTTAGGTTCTGTCGTGTATCACCATGATATAGCCTTGGTTGCTGATGTGGCATTGGGCACCAATAAATGATAATGGTGATCCATGTATCAATGTATCTGTGAGAGAATGTATGTGTCTATATGTATGTATGCAATTATTGTTCAGCCATTGAGCACCGTGTGTGGATTCTAGGCTTTAAAATTATTATTAATTATTTTAGATTTTTTAATTCAGCCCCAGGTGGTACCCATAGGACCACTGTTGTCATTAGAGAATCGGTTTCTGGCGAAAGACTTCTAGGGGTTTTAGTTCAAAACACTGAAAGTGTGTTCATATGTTCTGGTAGGGGCTCTAGATGTGCATAAAGGTTTCAGATTTTTTTTTGATTGGGCTCCATGTGGCGCCTGCAGCAGCAGTTTTGTCGTTAAAGAATTGGTTTCCAGCGATAGGCTCCCAGGGGTTTTAATTTGAAATGCTGAAAGTGTGTTCATATGTTCTGGTAGGGTCTCTAGATGTGCATAAAGGTATTGGATTTTTAATTTGGGCCCATGTGGTGCCTGTAGTGCCGCTTTTGTCGTTAGAGAATTGGTTTCTATTAAAAGTCTCCTAAGGGGTTTAATTTGTTAAACACTGAAAGTGTTTTCATATGTTTCGGTAGGGTCTCTAGATGTGCATAAAGGTTCAGATTTTTGATTCATCCCCATGTGGCACCCATAGTGCCACTTTTATCATCAGAGAATCGGTTTCCGGCGAAAGCCCCCGAAGGGTTTTAATTCGAAATGCTGAAAATGTGTTCATATGCACCGGTAGGTTTTCTAGATATGCATAAAGATTTCAGACTTTTGATTTGGCCCCATGTGGCGTCCAGTAGTGCCGCTTTTATTATTTGAGAATTGGTTTTCGGCAAAAGGCTCCTAGGGGGTTTAATTCGAAATGCTGAAACAGGCCTTTAAATTCCTTTATTTTGGGCACTCTGTTTTGCCCTAATTTGGCCACATTAAAACCAGAAGTAACAGTCTTATCCTGTTGTGTTTTATTGCCATGCCTTCCTTTATGTTTCTATGGCCACAGTATGATGGACGTTGTTCTCAAATGTTTGAGGCACAGAGAATTTATATATTTTTCTTGATGTCTTTGCACCTTCTCTAATTTGGGCACACCTGTAAACGATGTGAATTTGGGGTAATCTAAAGGCCTGGCTGAAGGTGTGTTCATATGTTCCGGTAGGGTCTCTAGATGTGATAAAGGTTTTGGTTTGGTTCAACTTACACTCACATACTTGTTTTGGTAAAGTTGTAGTTTGTATATGTATGTATGCAATTATTGTACAGCCATTGAGCACTGTGTGTGGATTCTAGGCTTTAAAATTATTATTATTTTGGATTTTTACCTGCGTTGCCAGCGGCAGAGCAGGTCTAGTAACCACTCGACACCATCCGTCAGTCCGTCCGTCCGAAACACTTCTTCCGTCAAAGTTTTCTTGGCTTCTATGAAAGGGAATGATTTTATATTTGGTCTGCTGCTTCATAATGAGGAGTTGTATTGTGTATCTAATTTTCAGATCTGCCGTGCAGCCACTTCCTGTTTGCGGATACTTTGAAATTTGACTGTACTCACTGAACATTGAAATTTTTTGTCACACTTTTCACAGTTTCTATGCGACGGATTCATTCAATATTTCACCTGGAGCTTGATAGTGTTGAGTTGTGTCGTGTATGCAATTTTCAGATCTGCCGTGCAGCCACTTCTTCTTTGCCGATACTTTAATCAATTGCATGCAGCGACGCAGGTCCAGACCCGGTATTGGTCTTGTTTAATTCAGCCCCAGGTGGTACCCGTAGGACCACTTTTGTCATTAGAGAAACGTTTTCCGCCAAAAGGCTCCTAGGGGTTTTAATTCTGAACTTTGAAAGTGTGTTCATATGTTCCGGTACGGTGTCTATATGTGTATGAATGTTTCAGATTTTTGATTCGGCCCCATGTGGTGCCTGCAGCATCACTTTTTTCATTAGAGAATCAGTTTCTGGCAAAAGGCTCCTGGGGGTTTTGATTGGAAACGCTGAAAGTGAGTTCATATGTTCCGGTGGGGTGTCTAGATGTGCATAAGGGTTTCAGATTTTTGTTTCATCCCCATGTGACACCCAAAGCACTAATTTTGTCGTCGGAGAATCAGTTTCCGGCAAAAGGCTCCTAGAGGTTTCAAATTTATGTGACCATAATTTTACACTCTGATTGATTGGTTCATTCCATTTGATGTTTTGGATTTTTGATTCGGCTCCCATATGGTGCCCGTAGTGCCACTTTTGCCGTTAGAGAATTGGTTTCTGTTGAAAGGCTCCTAGGGATTTTAATTCAAAAAGCTGAAAGTGTGTTTATATCTTCCAGTAGGGTCTCTAGATGTGCATAAAGGTTTTGGATTTTCAATTCGGCCCCATGTGGTGCCCGTAGCACCACTTTTGTGGTTAGAGAATCGGTTTCCGGCAAAAGGCTCCTAGGGGTTTTAATTCAAAATGCTGAAAGTTTGTTCATATGTTCCGGTAGGGTCTCTAAATATGATAAAGGTTTCGGATTTTTAATTCGGCCCCATGTGGTACCCGTAGCATCACTTTTGTCGTTAGAGAATCGGTTTCCGGCAAAAGGCTCATAAGGGTTTTAATTCGAAATGTTGAAAGTGTGTTCATATGTTTCTGGTAGGGTGTCTAGATGTGCATAAAGGTTTTGGATTTTTCGATTCAGCCCCATGTGCTGCCCGTAGCACCACTTTTGTCAGTTTGTAGCAAAAGGCTCCTAGGGGTTTTAATTCGAAACGCTGAAAGTGTGTTCATATGTTCCGGTAGAGTCCCTAGATATGCATACAGGTTTCGGATTTTTGATTTGGCCCCATGTGGTACCTGTAGCTTCACTTTTGTCATTAGAGAATCAGTTTCCGGCAAAAGGCTCCTAGGGGTTTTAATATGAAACGTTGAAAGTGTGTTCATATGTTCAAGTAGGGTCTCTAGATGTGCGTAAACATTTTGAATTTTTGGTGTGGCCCCATGTGGTGCCAATAGTGCCACTTTTGTCATGAGAGAATGTGAATTGATTAATTTGATTTGTGACCATCGTGATGGCATACTGAAAATGCGGGGATACATCTTAGTGTGCTTTGCACACAAATGACACTGTTCTAGTATTATTTTGTTGTAACCAAGTCATTCACTTATTTCACAATTGATGCAACCCCTGTGTAACCTAAAGTAAACAATCATTTCCAGGTTATTTCTAGGCCTTCTAAGTGAAATTTAGATAATCTTCTATTAAAAATTGCATTGACAAGGTAAAATTAGCCAACCCATTCTGTAGCAGGAAGATATATATATAGAAATGGACTGTTTATAGGAATTTAAACGACAGATGGAGGGAAAGCAACACGATGATGAAGGAACAGCTAGTTCTGATAATTAGTGGTATAGATGATAAACAGAGGTGGCGTATCACAGGCCTTAAAATTTGTCCCTACTCACAAGAATCAGTTTTGATTTTCAAGAACTCCTGCCGCAAGAATCAATTTTTAGTTCTCTATTTAGAATTTGAGAGTACTGCTATACCCTTGTCCTTGTGAGTGCAATTAGTTTATAATCCATGATAAAAAAATAAACCTCATATTAATATACTTGCTACAGTTTAACCCTTAAGGGCCTAGTTCAAGTTTTTGTGAATTTAATGTCTGTTCTGTTATTCTATACATATAGAACACGTTCCAATATACAGGCTTTTGGAGGAAGTTACTTTAGTGTTTTCATGATTTTTGAATTTAGGAATTGATTAATCGTCGCAAATAATCAATAATAATCTATTAAAAGTACCTGGATGACCCCCTCTCCCTATCTCTTTGAAGTCTTTAAAAATGAACTTCAAGTCAGTTGACCTGCCTCAAGTAAACAACGAAGACGATCCTCGTTTCTTTTGTGAAAAATGTGATTGCTTGCTGGACTCCTGGCATCATTCCTGGGGGAATTCTGGCATAGCTCACATTGCACATTTTATGTATAAACCCAGGTGATTAACCTATTAAGTGTGTTATTGGTGGCGTTTGAAACATAGCGTGAAGCAATCACAAAAGACTAACAAGTAACTACATTCTGGGTGAAGGAAATAAAAATGCATTGTCAGGCCTCGACAATTCCGGCAAACGATCGTTCCGTTCCCCAAGAGGTTACGCAAACAAATATTAACAGGAATGGACTATCGGTTAACCAAAACGATCCATCAGTTAACCAACTTTTATCGATTGGCATATTAGATGCCTCAACAGAAAGTAGTACATATACAAATATTAAATTTGTGTTTATTATTCAGCTGTAAGCATAGTCCAAGTATAACCAGTTACAAAAAATTCAGTGTGTCCAGTTAGAGAAAATAATATTATTTATTTTCTGTTGCTTGGCACACTCTTTTCCTTGTAGCTGTATAATTTTAAGATGTTCCTAATGTTCAGCCCACCTGCTTCCCCCCAGGCTATTTGTATGGTAAATATCTCTTAACCCTTTACCTAACATGAAAAGCAGACGACACTTGCAAAAAAAATTCTTGAATAACTAATTTTTTTCATTTTTTGTCTCAAAAACATAGGTTATGACCCCTCATTGGAACGAGCTCGATGAGCTCGTTTCAATGAGGGATCATAACCTATGTTTTTGAGACAAAAATGAAAAAAATAATGAAAATTAATTGGCGATTTTTGAGAATAGCGCTGGCCGGTTTTGACCGTTACCTTAGGTAAAGGGTTAAAACAATTTATAAAACAAATTAGGTGATTGGAAATCTACCCTGCTAGGATTAGGTACTTCATTTCCTGTAAAATTGTGTAATGAGACACCTTATCTTCAACTGGAATCTTTCAAGTAAAAGACACAGCTTTTCTTTATCTAAGGTCTATCATTTAAATTGACCTTAACAAATTCACAAGATGGCTGTTTTCCTGTTTAGGGTAACTGGGTAGAACTATCAGTCTAGGCCAATCAAAGAAAGCTGGGTGGGATTATAGGTGGAGCATACGTTGCCTGTCACCTGCAGATAGATGATGAAACCTTTTTGATACAAAAAGATTTTGCAAGCTCCTGAGTAAGAAGACGGTGTAGGGCAGTTAATGAGTCCACAAATAAGTTATCAAGTCACACAGTTTTCAAGTTGCTTTATGATGTTAGAGTATTGAATATGTTGCCCATTTAATCAGTTAGCAGTCTGCCATTTTTAGTGGTGCCAGATGTTAAAGTTAACTTGTTTTTCAAAACTGAACATTGACAGATCCAAATATGTACTTTACCATGTTTGAGCTTTTGCAGCCGATTTAATGTAATATTTGATGGACCATAATAAAGGTTCATAAACTGTACCACGATGTAAATTGATGTAAATTCACTCCCTCTCGCAGCAAGGTCTGCTGAGCAGCAGCCATGCCTTAGTCACCTGTAACCCCAGCAGGTCATACAAACATGGCCTGAAAGTCCGTAATATAATTTTTGGGTTTGGTACATCCTTGAAAGGACGTACCAAACCAAAAAATTATATTACGGATTTTCAGGCCATGTTTGGATTACTGTAAGCATAATTAGAAACATGTTGTTACAGTTTATGGAAATTGAAATGCACTGCGGCCTGATGTATGACGGCACGTCGTTTTACCCAAATGAAAACAAATGAAACCAAATGAAATTAAATGAAAGTAATGAAAGCACAAAACCAACCAAATGATATTAAATAATATTCCTCTTACATATTAAAACCTATATACAAAAAAAATTGCCACAAAACAGACTTAAGAAAAGTTGTAGGAGTTTTAATCGACAAGATAAGACAAGAATTGAACCTCCATGGTTGTATGTAAAATCATCTTCGGAATCCATGTATGTAGTGAATGAAACGCGTCAGAAACAATTACGCTGACCAGTTACGAACTGATTTATTTGATCAATCTTGATTAAAGGTTTTGAAGATTTTAATAAAGATAGTTTCAAAGGTTCTTCGATCGTTTTATTTTAAATAATTTGTACTACTGTCATATGGCAATGTGTTGATTACGGACAACATGAGCCAGTGTTTATATTTCAATTTGATAGACGGCGAACATCTAAAATTGGTGAAAGCCACCTCCCTGTTTTATGTCGAATGGCTTTTTCGGCGGCTAAAATATTTTAACTGGCTTGAGAGGCTTGTGTTTTTACAGTAATTTTCAAGGAATTACTCAGGCACCAGCCTACGCTAATGTATTCATGAGTATTTTTTAAAAAGATATGTTAGCCTCTTGTTCATTCTCTCCGGACGTCTGGCTCCAGTTTATAGATGATATCTTTCTGATCTTGACTGCAGGTGAGGATAAACTTTTGGAATTTTTGGAGTTCATAAATTAAAGTTAAGTTTTGAAAATGAAGCCAGAAAAAACTAGTGGGAAGCAATTTTACAGAGTTTTTACATGAGCCTTATCCCTCCCAAGAAATAACGCCTGTATAACAACACAAAACATGACATCGACAAGGGACGTACAATGTAAGTTCCTAACGAGAAAAGGGAGATGGTCGGCCTTGGGATGCTACAGTCCAGGGTTTTGCTCTGTGTAATCGCGGAGGTTACCTCTTGCATGTAATCCTGAGACAGATCTCTCGGGTGATGCGTCTCCTATCGGTTGTCACCATCTAACAACCTCCCCCCCCTCCCTCCTATCGAGTTCTGACCGTTACTTCTCACTCTCTTTCTCTCTCTCTCTCTTATTTCTCCCCTTTTTGTCCTCTCTTTCACATTCATTCATTCATCTTATCTTTCCTAAATTATTTTCAGTGCCACGCAGAATCGGAATGAATAAGGCAAGAAATAAAAAACAAGACCCTGTTTCATCGTGCCCCATACAGTCAGCACCTTAAAACAATTACCATTCATTAAGTGACTCAGTATTGCGGCTTTGTCTAAACCATATCACCACCCAGTGTTCACACCAAATTCGTCGTTGCCTAACAGATATTTTCTTTTGTATTATTATTTTATCAGGCTTTGGTTATCCCGTTTATAATATATGCAACTTGTTTATTTTATGGATTTTATTTTTTTACACCTTTCAATGTATTTAATACCCTTGTAATATATATATATCCCTATAGATAAGATGGTTCATCATTCTTGTTACAACACTTCACGACCATGGCGAGAAATTTTAATTTGAAACTGAAGTATCCTTGTGGGGACTGTGCAGAAAACTGCGTTTCCACCAGTTGTTTATTTTGTGTTGAATGCCAAAATTGGCTGCATGCAAGTTGTCAGGACATTTCCAATGACAAACTCCAGGAATGGAGTAAATGTTATGAAGATTATATTTGCAATAAATGTGCCAGCTCTGGAGGGAGTTTTGATTACTGCAGAGGACTGCAAAGATTGAGCAAGGTAGGTTTTTCACATTTTCTGCTACTAAACGCCACACAGGACGTCATCACACTTTCCGCTTATAGCCGTTGCACACTAGATGCGATGCGAGCATTGCGATAATGTAATAAATCACATTTTTTCTTCTCAGTGTATGTAATTTCGACAGAGTGTAAGGGTTCTGATTTCAGCTGTTGTATGGAACAAAGACAATAATTAGGCTAACTACATAAAGGCCAATTGGCAAACTGAAGCATAAAATCACTGAATTTAATTTAATGCAACGATTCGTTTCGTGAAAATTATATTCAGTGATTTTATGTTTGAAGTTTGTTAATTAGTCTCATTGCAGTTAATCTTTGTGTTTGCTCTTGTGAAAGCTCACTTAAGAGGCATCAAATGTCGTCAAAGCTACACACCAAAGAACAAATCATATGTATTACTTTGTGGCAACTCTCGCACCGTATCTTGGGTGCATCGGCCTTTTTGGACTAGCATGCATGGCAACCGACCGAAGTGGTCCATGAAGGGAAAGTTTGCTGATGGCCTTTATGATTCCTATCAAAAATTGTTAATAAATGTCAGGAGTCGGCAAAATTAACATCCAATTGATTGTTTTAATCATATAATCTTATAATTAATCACAATTTCTGGTAAATATCACAAGAGCCGTCAATATACCTTCAGCGTATGGATCACCTGTTTTTAATTATTAGTCCCATTTCACTCGGAAGGGGGGAAAGGGGTTAAGCAATGGCTGTTTCTTCAGTTGTTTAATGTACCATGACTAAAAGTCATACCGGGGGGAGGGGGGGGGGGGGGGGGGGGGGACGTATTCTCCACCACAGAAAATATTTTAAAATGAGAGCTTAAAAGGTGCATTCTGAAACCGTTTTGCGGAAAAATTTATTTTCCCCCCAATGGTAAGAGAATACACCATTTCGGCTATTATTTTAGAATATTTTCTGACGTCTGACGGTATGGCCAAGTATGGCTTCGCAGATTCGACGCTTACAGAAAACACCTGGATGGCATGTTTGGGGGGGGGGGGGGGGCTGCTGTTCAAACTAAGGTCGCTGGAGCTTGTGGGGGGGGGGGGGGGAACGGTGAAAAAGAGTGCCAAATGTGTCATTTGGGAGTTAAAGAGACGTTGGAACACTTTTTCTTAGAATGTCCAAAATACCTATCCCACAGAAAACGATTCGCTGATCATAAGAACTAAGAGTCGCGACAAATCAGCGGCTGGCCAAAGTGTTATTATTATTGTTTATTTCCAGTTGTTTTTTTCCTGAAGTACATGTGAAGTACTACACATTTAAAATAACCACAATAAATAGGGTTTTTTTTCCACATCATTTTCCTCGTCAAAGACAGTCTTCCTATGTACGAATGAAATAGTTTTTGCGCGCCAAAGGCGCGCAGGGACGGTTTGGGGAGCAAGCCCCTTTCGACCCTTAGTGACTGTGTAGTGATGTCATGTCAGAGCGTGGAAAAGGAAGGAAAGAGAAGGAGGGGGCAGCTTATCCACGTCTGTGTTTCTTACGGCTCTTTTCTTACGAGGTGGTTGGGATGGTGATATGGATGGCGATGTTGTTGAGTTTAGATGTTGAGTTAACTCTAATGCTGTGTTGGAAATTTCCTTGGAGTTTTTGATGAATTCTCGGGTCTCGGCGACCAGAGCTGAGATGGCTTTCACTAGTCTGTCTGGTAGTTCCATTGCTGTCCAGGTGTTCACACTCTGGAGTCAGATGTGTGAATCGAAAAGACCATCTCGACATGCATCCATCTGAACATCCGCCTATGAATTTTTTTGCTATCTTTTGTATATATTTTGTGGTGAATTATCAAATTTTATCCGGATTATGTGGAGGTGTTAACTGTTAAGTGGTTATGTTAATTAATGTGTATAGTGTTTTGTGATTAATATGAGTATTGGTAATTATTATGAAAATAAATATGCGATTTCATATAAAAAATAATGAATATAAAAATAACAGAAAAAATATGAAAAAAATTGAATCAGGGCTTTACTCCATGCAAAAATGGACCAGGGCTTTCCTCCTCAGATGCAATTTCAGAGCTTTTCTCCTTGGGGCTTTTCTTCACCAGGGCTTTTCTCCATCAGGGCTTTTTTCCGTTCACCATTTTTTATTGTTGTTCCCTGTGGATAAAACTAAAAAAGACAGACATCAAAAACAACAATAATAAAATTAGCAAAAACAAGCAAACACAGTATAAAATCGAAAAAAAACATTTGTATAAAAACAACTTCGACTTTCCTTTTGACCAGAACTTTGTATTTAACCCTTTACCCAATGAATCGGCCGCATCCGCCAGCGTAATATGCAAATTCAGCAGTTGAAAAAATATTATTTTAAAAAAATTTCAACAAAACTATATCATGTGACCTCACGTTGGAACGAGCTCGTTCCAATGAGGGGTAACATGATATGGTTTTGCTGAAATTTTTTGAAAAATTAAAAAAAATACTTAAAATAATAAATTTTGATATCGTCTGCGTTTGGTAAAGGGTTAAGTCGACTGAGCTGAGCAGTCGCTAATATCCGAGTATTGCGATTAGCTATCCCTGAGATGAAATAAAAAAATTTAATTTTTGTATCGACGAGCTCGTTCCAATCAAGGGACATAAGATATGCTTTTGAAGCAAAGAATGAGAAAAAATACTAAATTGGAAGGGCGATTTCGTGTATATGGTACTGGCTGTGTTTGTCATTACATTTGGTAAAATAATGACATTTAATTGGATTAATCTATTCGATTTGTTTTGTTTGTCAAAAGCTCAAAGCCACCTTCCTTGAATAGAAAATGCCGATGGCCAGAAAAGTGCCCTTTTCTTAACTTTCACTCCTCAGTTTAATGGTGTTATATTCCGCATTACCGTCACGTCGAATTCAAAGAACTGAATCCAAAGTGGGGGTAGTGAGATGTAGACGCGGGGTGCGGTGTCGGGGTGGGGGAAATTTGTATATCGTCACTTTATTTTGTTGTAAACATTAAATTGTTTGTAATTTTAGGCAGGCCAAGACAGTTATACAAAGTTGACTGCTGTTGCGAAAAGAGAGTCACTGCTTTTAAGAGAGACAAATGTGATATCCGAATTCCATTCAACCCAAAATCTAGACCATATCTCAACAGCAATTCTCAAGGCACATACATTTGAGCACACCACAAAAGCTGCAGTTACTTCAGGTGATGGCAACTGCCTTTTTAACGCAACATCCATTGCATTAACAGGGAGTGAAGACCTTGCAATAGAATTCCGCTTCAATACGTGCATTGAAATGGTCTTTTTTCCAGATGTTCTACACAATCAAAAAAATTACAGAGACTTTTTATTGCTGAGCCCGAGCTGCGAAGAAGCTGCCATCGCTTGTTCTACCAGTGGAGAATGGTCATCTGTGTGGACAATTATTTCACTGTCGAGCGTAATCAAGAGACCAATAAAATCTGTGTACCCTGCTGTCAACGGATGTAAAGACCTAGCTTTCCTAACAATGAATAAACTATTTGAACCGCGCGATGTATGTACAGAGAAATTCTGTGTAAAAATAATGTGGACAACAACTTATCAACCAGTGCATGGGAAAATTTGGGCTCCAAATCATTTTGTACCTTTGTTAGACAATTGTACTTTTTCGGAGGTTTCAAAACCCTACATTGTTCTGAACAGTGTATGGGGCGTGTGCACACAGTCAACGCCAAAACGTAAACGAAATATTCAACTGACTGAGGTTAGAAAGAAACAGCGTATTCCGACCGTATCACCTCTGTTATCTCCAATACCGGACGTTGGTATAAAAGAAACATACACAAACATTGATTCAGATTCCTTTGCAACTATTTAATCATCACCAGTATCGGCAATACTATCAGAAGAAGAAAAATCAGAATCTTTTTCAGACTCATCATCAAAATCATCAGACTCTTTCTCAAAATCATACTCATTGTCCAAATCAACACCAAACCCACCTTCAGACAAGTCAGTCTACGATAAAACAACTCTATGTTCGTTCATCAACTATTCAATCATCATCGGCATCACCATCAGAAGAAGAAAAATCAGATTCTTTTTCAGACTCTTCCTCAAAATTGTCCGAATCACCACCAAACTCAACTTCAGACAAGTCAGTTTACGATAAAGCAAGTCTTTGTTCATCAACTATTTCGAAAGGCACTGGCTTTTCGGATTTACCATCATCAGGGAAATTCTTGAGTATAGAACAACTTTTTAAAGAACTTACTTCACCATCTCATGTTGTGTCGTGTATACCGGATGGTATGAAAAGTAACGTGTATTTTGTGATTGACAACTCGAGAAACGAGGTGAAGAGAAAACAAAACAAAAGAGCAGACTACGCGGAAGACTGTGGTGTGTGGGATGCGCGATCAACAACCGTCAATACACACATGATTAAAAGTTTCTCTGGGCAACTAAAACAGATAAGAAAGGTCAAAGGACTATACTGTTTTGAAAAAAGGACAAAAGGGAAGTCAGAATGGGTTAGAGTGTCTCCACAACCAATGGAAAGTGATGTTTATATTTTACACAGATTCTACGCAAAACTAAAAAACGATGAAAATTATAAAAAAGAGTGACACATTTCATACAAACGCCCCAAAACGACAGTTTTAATTCATTGGCCATCGTTGAATATTGTGGTGTAAAAACAGTTTCTTTACCACATGGCAAATCCATGCAAAATGTACCGTACATACGCACAAAACCTGAAATCATGGAGAAAGCATCAGAACTAGCACGTCATCAGAATCCAAAAGAAGTTTACGCCGAAATGGTTGGGGACGATTCGAAAAATGCCCCCCAAAGTTTAAAACAAATTCGACAGAAAAAATACAGGGAAAAAAAGAAAAGTGGGAGTGGTTGTTGTGCTAACCTTGCCTATGAGCTGTTAAGTGTTATTGATATGATAAAGACATCTGATCATGTGCAGAGAGTCATTTTTGCAAAAGATGACAACCCCCCTTGCGTCATCATGTATTCTGAAAATCAGTTAGAAGACCTGCGGTCGAATATTAAAGGAAGTGAAAGATGTGTGTTAGGAGTGGACAGAACATTTAATCTCAGGGCGAGCTTTGTGACTTGCATAGTGTATAAAAATTGACATGTATATTGCAGAGAAACGGGAGAGTCACCAATATTTTTTGGTCCAATGTTCTTGAACTGGGACGCCACTTATGAAACTTATGACACCTTTTTTTCACACATAAAAAGCAAACTTTGTGATGTACTTAAAAACATTGAAGTGAAAATGGGCAGCGATCAGGAAAAGGCAGTCATGAAAGCTTTGAAGAGTTCTTTCCCAACCGCAGAACTTTTGCTGTGCACCAAGCATTTGAAAGACAATATAAATTGTTATTTGAAAGATAAGGTTGGCTGTTGCACAGCCGACAGAAATGTCATTTTAGATAAATGTTTTGGACCAAAAGGTTTGAAGAATGTGATGATACATTTGATTATGAGACTCAGATAAGTACATTCGACGACTTGATGGAAAAATACCCTACATTTAGACCATATTTTCACAACAGAATTAAGGGACTAATATGGAACCACGTTTGCATTCCAACACAAAATGGTTCGACAAACTCATTGTGGACTAACAATAATTGCGAAAGCATAAACAATGTATTAAAACAAGCCATCAGTTGGAAACCCCGGAAACTACCAGATTTAGTGACCAAACTATCAGGGGTAACCAAACTCCAAATGTTAGATTTGAGACGGGCTTTATATGGTTCAGGCAACTATGTTATGGCACCTAGGTCCAAAAAATATTTAGTAAATAGAGATTTATGGTTAAAAATGTCCAGGAAACAAAGAGATGAATTGTTTTTGAACTTTTTAAAAAAAGCGAAAATAGAGAAAAAGAAAACAATACAAGCTGCAAATCCCAACTTTGAAATACCAAATGTACCACGTCTTGCAAAAAAACGAGGACAATGAAAACGGGGCAAAGCAGAGAGGTACACAAAAAAGTAATATATATTTGATTGTTATTGTTCTGTTTGTATTGTTTTCTGAGTATGTATCTAGTAGTGCAAGTTATTTGTTTATTGATTATATTTTCTTCGCACGGCACTGTCCTTTTTGTGTCAAATATTCAGCACCCATAACTACACAAACCAAGCTTCCCTGTTTGCAGTAGGCGTTATTTCAACAACATCGTGTATGATAATTACTTTGTCGGCAATCGCTCATCAGAATGTGGAGAGTGCTACACGTAGATAAAAAAAATAAAGACGGGGCAGTTATCTAAACCAACAAAATTCCGAATTAAAAATCAGTCAACACTGTACCGTTCACCGATTTTGAATTCCTTATTTCGTAGGAATATATTATTTTTTTTTTTTATATTTCTATTTTTTGCTTCCAAAACATAGGTTATGGTCCCTCATTGAAACGAGCGCGTCGCATCCGTTCCAGTGAGGGGTCATGACCTATGTTTTGGAAGTAGAAAATGAAAATTTTTAGTTATGGAGAATCATTACGTGGATGCCACATACCAAACCCCACATGTTCATACCCTTTCGTTTGTGTAGAAACAAAGGTGAACGGAAGTGGGGTCTCGTGGGAAGAATTACATACCCAATTAGTGTTCGGCGAGAAAATTCTTCCATAGACTGAATTGGATTAACAATTATATCTACATTGCCCCTTTGACAGCTGTTCCTACCCAAAATATTAATAAGTCGCGTAATTTTAGCTAATATTATTGGTTGACTAAATCCCACCTTACAAATGCTACATCAGTGTACCCTGGTATATTGTGAGCCCCTCCCCCTCCCAAAGTACGGAGGGGGGAAAGGGTGAATTACTGCACGTGACATCTTCGGTGGATTTTCCAGTTGCCTTGTTGACTGTTGTTATTTCGGTGTAATTTTTTGCCGTTAAAACCCTCGGATGCTGCAACAAATTATGCTACAATACTTACAGTCAACAATGCAACTTGAAATTGCAAACCGTTATATATCGCAACTAATTCAATAACAGTACTTATCTGATTGCGGGCTGTTTTTTTTTTTTTTTTTTTTGGCTTTGGGGATGACAGAAAGAGGTATTTTCAGTGGATTTCGAGGTAGGGAAAAACTTATTAGTCTGACACGACCCACCACAGGCAGGGGGGGGGGGGGGGGGGAACCTATCAAAAAGGGCATTATATATTTTTTCAGTCTCTCAAATAACGCAATTCTTCCATACTTTGGGGGAAAGGGCAATTCTTTGCATAATTTGAAAAAAATGGCAAATCTTGTCCCCTCTCGCTCCCGTAGATGGAAGGGGGGGGGGGGGTTCCCCCTGCTGATCTGGCGCAGTGGCGTAGATAGCCGGGGACGTAGAGCCAGAAGTTTTGTCGGAAATTTTTTGGGACCATTTTTAGGTGGATTTATGCCTAATAAGATTAAAATGCTGGCTTTGGGGATAAAAAACATGTCATTTTGGGTAAATTTTGGGTAAAAAAGGCATGTCCCTTTGGCCTTATGAATATTGTGGTCGCTGATGTCATTATGGTTAAAGAAATATCGGTATTTTTCTAATCATACTCACCTCAAATGCATTCTTTCATATCTATGTTGGGCAGTTATTTTGTTATTTATTACTTGTATTTTTCATGCATTATGTATATTTCTGCTTTTAAATTGACAATTCACAATAAAGACATATTTTTGGAAAAAATTGTTTTGTGTTACACCCTTTCTTCGCTATGTGTAGCCTTGAAAAAAAAGGCAGAAACATAGCCCGGTGATATTGTCGTTTAGAATTCTGTTTCTTATCAACCTACTTCAGTTGTTTACTACAGGCTTGCACTACAGTGGAAGAACCTAACTCGGATAAAATACTCTCTATTTTAATCTTTCCCAAGATTTGGGAAAGAAAAGTGGTGTAAAAAACACCACGAAAAAAAAAAAGCCAAGACTGGGTCGAGCGCCATCGGTGCACACCCAGTATGGGACGCTCTTCCATAGTACAAGTCCACGACTTCCGTAAAACAGTGCGCAATGCGTCAATTCGTCATTCTTTTGATTATCCGCACACGTGGTGGATGTGTGTGCCATCTTTGCTGCAGTAACAGTGATATTTTAACTCGTCGATAATGGTTTTCCTGTGACTGGATTTATGGATCTGAAGATCTTATAATAACAGGACTGTGTTTTATATATTCTCGTTTATATTTTCAACCACATTCTCATTGTTATTATTTACTATTCTGTTTTCGCGAATGTTTTGTTTTCGACATCACGCGATTCGACAATTAATTTTTCGATTCATGAATTAATTTTTGGAGTTAGGTGTCAATCTGGGACTGTCTGGACAGGATTTCTTCACTCTGTTGAGGGCTGAATTTCTGTTTTTTCGGTCCCTGTCGACCGTCTGGGTTCTGTCATGTACCCACCGGTTTTTTTGTGCCACCTTCTCCCGTAGTTGAGGGTGTTCTTCTACTTTCTGTTGAGTTCACCTTTTTCTTCTACTGCTCTCACCTCTGTTATTTCCAGTTCGGTTCCTTTAGGGCAATTCCTTTTGCCCTCGCCTTGGTGCGTTCTCGTGGCCGTTTCTTCCGCACTTGCGGGTGGTGCGGGACGCTGTCGTTTCGGGAGCCTCCCGACTCGACCACGTCTGGTGTGAGTTTGACCCCCTCCATGGGGGATGTGCAGCTCCTCCCGCTCCCACGGGGGGGGGGGGGGGGGGGGGGGGGGGGGGGGATGGTATCGCTTCGGGGTCGCCCGATTCGACCACGTCTGGTGAGAATTGCTCCCCCTCTGTGGGGGATGTGCAGCTCCTCCCGCACCAGCGGGGGGTGGGGAACGCTGTCGTTTCGGGTCTTCCCGACTCGACCATGTCTGGTGAGAGTTATTCCCCTTCCGTGGGGAATGTGCAGTTTTTTACCGTGGTGGATACTGCGGGAGCTGTTGGATTTCTGGTGAAAAGATGCCTGGTTCTGGGACTATGCGCCCTCTCCAGTCGACATCTGAGGCTGTCACTAGGGTTGTGACTCCTCCTTTGGAGGCCGAGCTTGGTGGCTCTCTCCGCTTTTCCGCCAGTTCCAACAGCTCCCGTCGTATCTGCTGCTACTGCTGTTCCGTCTACAACGTCATTGGGCACCGTTTTAGCCGGCCTCGGCTTATCCCTGCCAGGGTCTGCAGGGATGTCTGTAGTGTGGTTGTGGGGTATCGGCCTCAGCCTTCCCCAAATTCCACTCGGCGAAGTCGGATGGGGCTGCCGACTGAACCCCCTACTGTGTCCTCTCAGCCATTGAGCACAGTAGTTTTATACCTCCAGTGGTCTGCTGCGGTGTCTGGTTGTGTAGACGTGGGGATATCGGCCTCAGCCTTTCCTGACTTCAACTCGGCGAAGTTGGAAGTGGCTGCCGGCTGGACCCTCTACTGTGGTCTCTGTGCCGTCGAGCACCACAGTTGTCATTGGATTCGGATGTTCTTAGTGGGACACTATGAACTCTGTGGCGTTTCCGTCCACTCATTCTGGCCACACGACCAGTTTTGGGGGACCAACGTCTTTTGTGCAGCCTGGACCTTCTGCCCTGCAGAGGTCCGCGGTGACTCTCATGAGTTCCCGCTATGTTGATCCTCGGGGTGTGTCACACCTCTATACACGTCTGCCTTCAGACGTTTCGGCTGCTGCCCGTCGTCCCACGTCGGGTGTTTTGGAGGATCGTGACCCTTCGCTGGTTAAGAGGGTCAGAGGTGAAGCCACTTTGCCAGTTCGTTCCCCTGTCGAACCGGCCAGTACGGGCAGTGAGCTTAGGGAGGCCCTCTCCTTACTCAGGTTCTGTCAAAGAGCCTTCACGTTGCTTCCAGCGAGGCAGCTAGTGGTTTCCAGGCGCCCCCTATGGCACCGCCTCCCGGAATTGGAAACAGGCCGCTTTCTGATCTCCCTGGTGTTCCGACACCATGGGAGGCGTCGGCTGGTTTGCCCACAATGGGCTATGTGTCTTCCGACTCAGGGGAAGAGTCAGACATGCTTGATGTCGAGAGCCAGCAGTCTTCGGACTTGGGGGCAGCTCTTGATTTCGTGTTTGGGTTCCTTCCGGATCTCAAACCATCTAACCAGTCGACAGTGTCAGCCGGGCCGCGATCATCGGTCGTGCGCCAATAGCCTATGGAGCAACCCCCTTCTGGGCGTCTTCGACCGTGCCAGTCGGTACAGTTGGTTGAAGCATTTTCAGCCTTGGACTCTAAGCTAAGTTCCAAGGCTATGAAGGCTCCGTTCTTCACCAGGGTTGACACCTTTTTTGCCTTCGGCGTGTTATCGTTCCTACGATTCCGCCAATCCGTCGGTCTACCAGACTTTGACGGTTTTGGATCAGGACTCCAATTCCCTCGGGCTTTCCAAGTCCAAATCTGCTGTCATTCCGATGACGACTCTGGAGTCCACATTGGGCTTATCGAGAGAGATGCTTGGTATGCTTTCTCTCTCCGGTCACGTCGTCTCAGCTTTAGCTGCTTATCTGCCCCCAGATAAATTTGACGAGGTACAGGCTCCTTTGCATGTGCTGTCGAAGGCGCTCATGCATCTTACTCACACGCATACTTGTAACACGGCTAATCTGGAATTAGTTCAAAGGGACTCTGTGCTGGACAAAGGCCGATCCCTTCCTGAGGAGCAGTGCGCTACTCTTCGATCTGCTTCTTTGGCAGGTCCGCAACTTTTCCATGGTTCTGTGTTGACGGTCCGGGATGACGTCCTACGTCATTCCAAAGATCAGCTGCTGTTTCTTCAGCTTGATCAGCCTTCTAGGGTAGGCACGGGCCGTTCCAAGCCTAACAAGTACCCTCTGCTTCCTCTGCGAAGCAAAGGGGCTGATCCTTCTGCCTCCACTTCTACTTCTTACTCAAGGGGTAAGGGTAAGCATCGGCAGTCTTGAGGGAAGTCCCAGGATTCTTCATTCAGTAGAGGAGGTGTTTTCTCCTCTCGCGAGCCTCGTCGGGGTTCGAAATGAAGGTCCTCACCTCGACTCGTCCCAGGTTGAAGGAAGGATAGCAGAGTTCGCAGACCGTTGGGCCACCATCACATTCGATCCTTGTGTGTTAGATGTTGTTTGGTCCGGGCAGCGAATATCCTTCCGAAGGCACCCCACTCTGTCCAGGGTGCCTCTTCCAACCACAGTTCCTTCAGACATTTTATGTCTGGAACTTTTGTCCACGGAGATAGACAATCTCCTGACAACGTGTGCGATTGAGGTCATCAAGAACATTAGGTCAGTGGGTTTCTATTCCCGCCTGTTCTTGGTGCCGAAGAAGGACGGCCAACTCCGACCGGTTTTCAATCTGAGTTTCCTGAACCAGTCTATCATTGCTCCCAAGTTCAGCATGGAGATTTTCAGGTCGGTCCCCCGTTCAATTCACCAGGGAGATTTCGCTTCCAGCTTCGACCTGCGTTACGCTTACTTTCACGTTCCGATTCATTGGGCGTCATGGAAGTATCTCAGGTTCGTTTTTCTGGAGCGAGTTTACCAGTTCAAGGCCATGCCTTTCGGCCTCAACCTGGTTCCTTTGGCCTTCACCAGACTGATGTCGCATGTGATAGCTTTCCATCGCACACAGTCCAGGGTGACTACTTCGGTATATCTGAACGATATCCTCCAGGGGCATTCCAATGCTGCCTAATACTGGAGTCGGATGTCGCCACTCTGTTGAGCTTGCTCACGTCGCTAGGTTTCAGAGTCAACGAGGAGAAGTCGGACCTGGTCCCTTCTCACTCATTTTATCATCTGGGGATGGCTTTCCGCATACAATTCAATTTGGTGGCGGTTCACCAGGCCAAGGCTGTGATTCTCTCAGCTTTTGCTCTGACTCTGTCCCAGTCCACTTCTGCGACGGCTCGGAGTATTCTCCGGCTAATCGGTCTCTGCTGTTCGGTGATGGATCTCATTCCTCTAGGTCGGCTGCGTGTCAGACCTCTCCAACACTTTCTGCTACAGTTTCCAGAATATCTTTATCCTCACCTTCTCCTCTGGGCGGATGTCCAGTGGCTTTCGCAGGTGTTCCGTTGGACTTCCCCACGTCCGATCGCGTTCTGACGGCAGATGCCAGCGATCTTGGATGGGGTGCGACGTTGGATCCTCTAGGTTTTTCCATTCACGGGATGTGGGACCAGGATCATGCAGCTCTACGCATCAACCAGAAGGAGCTTCTTGCTCTTCTGAGTTTCAGGCAGTGGATCCTTCACCTGTCGAATCGCCAGGTCCTTCTGTTGTCCGACCATTCGACGGTGGTTGCTTACATTCGGAACCAGGGCGGCACGCACTCTGTTCCAATGTACGAATTGGCTCGGGATCTTCTACTGCTAGCTCAGGATGTCCACGCCGGGGTGGCTGTTCGTCACATTCCCGGTCGTCTGAACGTCCTAGCCGACTCCCTGTCCCGTCGGGGCAGGGTCATTTCCACCAGGTGGATGCTCCACATGGCGGGTTCCATCGATCTCTTGCGACTCGTTGGAACCATCCGGTGGATGCTCTGGCCCTCCTTTGGGATGGTCTTGTTGGCTACGCCTTCCTACCAGTTCCGATTCCGCATCAGGTTCTCGCCGAGATATGAACCTGCAGTTGTCAAATCCTTTCGATCACACCCGTCGCCTCGGTGAGTGTGGATCAATCTGCTCCGCTCTCTGTTAGCGGCGGTTCCGGCATGTCTCCCTCTACCTCGCGACTTTCTTTGCCAAAGTCGCCCGAGGAGGTTTTACGTTGACCCGACTTCATTGTGCCTTCGCACATGTCCTTTATCGGGTCCTGTCGCCTCTGTAGTGGTTTTTCGAGACACGCAGTGGAGTTGCTTTTCTTCTTCAAGGAGGCGCTCACTCCACTGGTTTAGCCTCTGTGGCTAAGTGGAAGGTTCTTCTGTCGATGGTGTGCGATCACTCTGTTGCTTCTGTCACTCCTTCGATCACACCGCTTGCGGAGTTTCTGGTATATGTTTGTTTCTGGGGGTCTTCAGCAATGGGTACATGTCCATGCTTCAGAGACATTTTTTCATATGTGATACCGCATTGTTTCGACACTCATCCTTGCCTCTCCAAGCTTGTTCAGCTCTTTTCCTTGAAAAGGCCTAGGACTTTGCAGTTTCCTCCAAGATGGTCACTTTCTTGGGTGCTGCTCTGCTTGGGGGTGGGGGGGCATTCACGCCTTTATCCTGGATGAATATGCATTCTCTCACATGCCAGATCTCTCCTGCATCCATTTCTTGATGGATTTGTCTTGCTATTCGTGCAGCTTCCGCTCGTCTAGCTACTGGTGTTTGTATTACCAATTGTTTTTTCTGCCACGAGGTGCGTGCATTGTCTTCCTCTTTTAATAACTCTGTCATGTTGTCGGATGACGGATGTTATTCTGGCAGCCTTCTGGAGAAATGCTACATTCTCCTTTTATCTGCGACAGTTGCAGGAGCAGATAGAGGACCTTGGTCCTTGGGGCCCTCTTTCTTCGGCTCAGGCTGTTGTCTATCCCAGCCTTTCAGCTTTTTTCAGGGTCAGTTCCAGCTTTGTGCTGTTACTGCCGTTTCTGTCTGTGCGTCGCACTTCACCATACGCCTCATCTTTCATTGTCTTTTCTAATGTTTGCGATGCTATGGTTTGATAGGCCTAGGGATCTCTTCCTCTGTCCACGGTCCCAGTGCTATTGAGTTATGTGTGGGTTGGTTATGTTATTCCCTCCATCCTTTTGTCTATTCAGCCTGTAGTAAACAATTGAGGTAGGTTGATAAGAAATATAAATTTTATAGTAAATTTCCTTTCTTATTATACCTACCGCAATTGTTTACATGGAGGCCCTCCCGTCTTCTTATTCGGGTAAGAATCCTTCCTCCCCGCTGATCACATAACTCCAGTGTTGTTCGGAATCAAAAGAATGACGAATTGACGCATTGCGCACTGTTTTACGGAAGTCGTGGATTTGTACTATGGATGAGCATCCCATACTGGGTGTGGGCCGATGGCGCTCGACCCAGTCTTGGCTTATTTTTTTCATGGTGTTTTTTACACCACTTTTCTTTCCCAAATCTTGGGAAAGATTAAAATAGAGAGTATTTTATCCGAGTTAGGTTCTTCCACTGTAGTGCAAGCCTGTAGTAAACAATTGAGGTAGGTATAATAAGAAAGGAAATTTACTATAAAATTTATACTTTCTGGTAGCCAGCCTGTCCTATTTGATATATAGCCTGAGACCGGAAGCAATTTTGCATATAACCGACTCACGTCAGTCTTGCCATTCTGTACTGTTTTTATAATTTCAATTTATTTCGCCATGAGGCAATTGCAATCGATTTTTTTTTGGCTCGTACTTTTAAATTGAATAGAGGAATATTATGTAGTTTCATTTGGTTAGTTTTGTGCTTTAGTTACTTTCATTTTATTTCATTTGGTTTCATTTGTTTTCATTTGGGTAAAACGACGTGCCCAATAAATTCTGGACCTATTCACTGCTACATGCAATGCTGCCAATAGAAAAGGCACAACTCGTATATGCAATGCTGCCAACAGAAGAGGCACAACTCTATATTTCTAGTGATTGCGTATTTCTGTTTCGTTGATATTTTTATTGTCAGAAGTTATCACATGTTGCCAACAGAAAGGGCATAACTCTACATTTCCCTCCCAAACCCTCCCTCCAGCGCAGGCCAACAGCTTTCGGGATATGCCTGTTATCGTGTTTGGATTTTTGGTTAACCTACAGGTTAATGAAACAAATTTACGTAACCTTCCGAATAGGTTAATGAAGAACTAAATGGGTAACTTGTTAATGGGTTAATCAAAAATATGGAATTGTCAAGGCCTGATTTTAAAGATATTGAAAACACTGTCCAGTACGCAATACCGGAAAAAAGCCTGAACCCTCAGCTGGTTTCCTCTGCGACAACCAATGCCTCACCAGTGTTTCCGGTAGGGGAAAATAAATGAGGCTGTATAATGAAGCAATGAAGAGTCGTCGCTACCATGTGCCTACCATGGTAGGAAAATTTTAAATTTGGGGGTTCCAAAACCCCTCATATCGTTGCATCTGGGGATTTTTTGAGGTTTTTGTCAGTGATATTTGCGTAGGATTTCCAACTCCCGAGAGCCGGTAATTGCGTAAGAATAAGGACCAATCAGGAGAAATTCAGGTAAAAAATGATTCATTTACACACCAAATTAATCAGTGCTGTCGATTTGAGGAGCACTATCGCACACGTTCTTTTTCGCTCTTCCAAATTGGACACAAGAAGCCCTCTTTTTCGCACTTCTGTAGTTTTCAAGAAAGAAGATTCGAGATTCCATTACACTGATTAAACCTTTACCTAACGTAATGGCCAAAACCGGCCAGCGCTATTCTAAAAAATTGCCAATTAATTTTCATTATTTTTTTTCATTTTTTGTCACAAAAACATAGGTTATGACCCCTCGTTGGAACGAGCTTGTTGAGCTCATTCCAACGAAGGGCCATAATCTATGTTTTTGAGACAAAAAATGAAAAAAATTAGTTATTCAAGAATTATTTTTGCAAGTGCCGTCTGCTTTTCAGGTTTAGGTAAAGGGTTAAAATACACAAATGAGGTGTGAACAGTATATCTGCAAACTTGGTGTGTTGTGTCATTTTAATTAACGCTGACAACGGGAGTACATCTACAGAAGTTCATGCGTTTTCAACACATGCTTGTTTTGGGTAAATGTTGGGAGTAACAAGATTAGTCGCAAAACAAAACGTCACATAATGATATTTACTATTGAATGATGTTTTACAACTCGCGTTACGTAGTGCACATACTGACCAAACAAATCACACTTTTGTGTCACGTGATGCATTTAATATTCAATGTGGTTATTGTTTAGGTTCCGCTCTACAGTTTCGCACTATTGCACAGGGGGGAAATTCTAAATATAGTGCATATATTGAAACTAATGCCATGTAAATTAGAGATATATTTTTAGTATAAGATATATGATTACATTAGACTATTTGTTGGAAAAGAGAATTTGAAGTTTTGGTCCCAAAGTTGGAGTTTGATGCATAGGGGTAAATTACCAGATAAATTATGAGAAACAGTGGCTTCGAAAAAATTGACTATTTTTTAAAATGTCTTTTTATGCGGGTTTGTTACCAGACATGTAACTAAAAAAATGAAATGGAAACATTTAAAAAATTTTGTGCTTTTTAGAAACAGGGGATCCTATGCTCCAGGGGTAGGTAGGTGGGGGTGGTGGGAAAATTCTGTTTTGATGCTGCTGGGTGGCTGAAAATGAGGGGTTTTGGCATTTTTAATGCAATTTTCCAGGTTGTGGCCCTCTGCATTTGACAGTAAATTATTTCATCCACATTCAAATTGTTTATGTCTACTTAAACAGATAGTGTTGTATGTTTTTAATGGATTTGGGAAATGTAATACATGTTATGGGTTAGATAACTAAGTTACAGAATATTTGCATTTGAAGAGAGTGTATGGTATGTCATTTCTGGAAATGCCTGGAAAACTGTGGAGCAGAACATTACAGTTTGGCTAGCTTTTCATTGGGGGTTGATTGAGTTATGCAGGACTCATGTAATAATTGCGTCAGAGTAGACACCTGTGAAATTTGTGTATGTATATCATCAAAAGAAGTGTAGAAATTGCACTTCCACAATCTGTGATTGAATTATTTCTCAGGGAATTTGCAGTTCAGGGATAGTTTATCATGTTGATTAATGTTTGGGAGGTTCCCTGGTGGGGGAATGCGGCTGTTTGACGGCCACTGTGCCGGTATAGCGGAAACCCTGCCTCACAGATAATGTATACTGGGAAATATTGTTGGTCAAGGAGAAAACAAACTCAAAGAAGTTTCGTAACTCCAAAGGTGGCTACAGATTGAAGACAGATTGTGTTGCAGTAAGTCAATTCGATGTAATTGTCTTGCTGCTCTTTTGGTTTTAATTGTTCGACAGACAAATCTTGCCCTGGGTTTGCGACGCTGATTCTTTAGTTGGAACAGACAAGGGAAATTCTGAGGAGGGACAAGAATTTTTGCTAGAAAAAGCTGTTCTCAAAAAGACGTATTTTCGGTTTCTGTATTCTTTGTCATACACTAGGGCCTTCGTTCGATTACATTTTGTAGGTGCATGTTCTGACGTCATACAAATGGGGTGGATACAATACAATATTGACAGATATATATGGTCACCATTTGCACTGTAGATCAAATCCAGTTGAACATGAAAACAAGTGTTACTCTGTGTGTTTGTGTCGGGGGAGGGGGGGGGGGGTGGGTGGGTAGGAGTTATGTCTCTGTTTAAATGATTGAGTTCAGATATTTTTGTTATACAAGTGAAAGAGTCTTATCGGTATTTCAAAGGTGAGTGTTCCAACTTTCGAAGGAAGAACATTACAGACACACTGTCGCAACTTCGCAATTGCCGACAGGTCTTGATTATTACACTGATGGCTCAAAAGTTCAGAACATCAAAGCTTTGAATGTACCTAAAAGACAAATGCTTCTTACAGCTTCTTGAGGTTTAACGTCGACGTTCTTAACCCTTTAATTTTAGAACAAAAGTTTTTTCTTCAAATTTTCTTTTAATTATTAAACGTTGAAAACAGGGTAAAATTTACCATAGGTAGAATTCTCCAGGCCTTTAACCCTTTACCCAACGTAACGGCCAAAACCGGTCAGCGCTATTCTAAAAAATCGCCTATTTTAATTATATTTTCATTTTTTGTCTCAAAAACATAGGTTATGACCCCTCATTGGAACGAGCTCGTCGAGCTCGTTCCAATGAGGGGTCATAACCTATGTTTTTGAGACAAAAAATGAAAAAAAATAGTTATTCAAGAATTTTTTTTGCAAGTGTCGTCTGCTTTTCATGTTAGGTAAAGGGTTAAGGACACTTTTAGAATCTGTGACAAGAATCAAATGCACATTTTACTAGAATCAGAGTTGATTCTCATTGTTCTCCTTGCGAGAATTGATTCTGATTCTCGCATGAATTTTATGTCCTGTTCAGTGGATGTTAAGAGTAATTCTTTGATAGATAACAAGATTTTATATTTACATGTTAACAAGAAGAGTGTATTCAATACCTTATGTGCAAATTTCTTGGTATCTTGATGTGTGAGAACATAATTTATTGAAGAGACGAGTAGAGTTGAAACGGTTAACCGATTAATTGATTAACCAATGATCCTCATCTTGATCGATCAAAAAAGTAATTGATCGATTAACCGTTACTTTTGAACCACTGTATTTTCTGGGTTAACAAAGGAACAAACTTGCTCCAAAACAGGCAAACATTGTCACACTGACTCACATCAATTATTTGAGACAGAGTAAAGCATACAAGTTACGTGATGACATACTTGTTCACTTGCATGATCATTATACTGTATCAGTAGATGGAACTGGTCATTCTTAAGTTAACCTTTACCTAATGAGGGTAGCAGACGACACTTGCAAAATAGATTCTTGACTTACTAAAAAAATTTTCAATTTTTGTCTCAAAATCATAGTGAATGATCCCTCATTGAAATGAGCTCAATGAGCTTATTCCAATGAGGGATCATAAGCTATGTTTTTGAGACAAAAATTGAAAACAATAAAATCTGAATGGAGATTTTTGTATGGAGAGCTGGCTGATTTTGTCCTTTACGTTGGGTAAAGGGTTAATGCTATAAATCATCAACAGTGCGGTAGTTATTCAGCTACCTATAAGGGCAAGTGATTAATCGGTTAACCAAGGTTTATCCATGTGATTAATCGATCCAGAAAACCCTTTAACTGTTTCAGCTCTAGAGACAAGTGCATGATAACTAGTCTATATCCACTAGTGCAAAGGGGGGAGGGTGTGTATGTATGATGCATGGGGGGGGGGGGGGGGTGGGGGGGGGGGTCAAGAGTACGTAAATATATAAAATTATATAAATTATTCACCAGAAGATAATTTTTTCCTGCATAATTTCTTTAGATAAAAGAAACAGAATGTATTAGCAGCAGTTTGTATCAAAGGCAGCACCAAAAGAATAGACGACACAAATAACTGATATTAAAACATCTGTGCTACCCATTTCAGTTTTTTAGGGTGGCATGAGTGGAAGAACTCCAGAATACATTTGTCATAGAGTAGACAGCATAGATCGAAATGGAGGGGAATCGATGAAAGTTAGGTTTTCTCATTGTTACTCATTGCCTGAAGGAAGATGACTTCTTGAAAAAATCATTTTTTCTACTTGCAATCTTCTTAAATCACTGATCCTTGTTCTCAGAATTGATTTGGTATTTTTGATGGGTTCATTGAAAGATTATCATATATATAGACTGAACCGCACAAGCGTTTGAATGTGTTAATGTTTATCGCACCAGTTTGATTGGGCGCAAGAATACCACGAGAGGCAAAGCCTCGAGTGGTATTCTGCGCCAAACCAAACGAGTGCAATAAACATTAACCCATTCAAATGCTTGTGCGGTTCTGTATTAATTACCCACCTTCGCAAATTTCTAAAACATGCTTTTACGGTAATACTAAGTAAGAATTAACCTATCCTTCATAGACGTAAAGGAAATAAAATAAGACAAAAATCCAAATTAATCTTCACAAGCAGGAGACCAGTCTTGTTGTTATTTCGTATGTTGGTTGAACTTTCATTCATAGTTTCAACTTGCAAATTGTAATGCGTCACCACTTCATCACTGTTCAAACACTGTTCATCTGAAATACAATTTACCGTCTTCTTATGCCTCAGTTTTACAGCACGAATTGTGAATGGTTGATGTGATCCCCACCAAAAAGTTACCGTACTTTCACAACAAACAACAGGTGTAAATTCGGAAAATACTTCAATGAGAAATTATAAAAAAAAAAATCACATGTTTATCTAACTTCCAAGTTCCATGCGACTGTTGTTATTCAATTGATTGACAGATTAAGATTTTAGTCTAGACTACAGTAGTCATTGTCGATTCATCCCAGATAAATTAAATTTATATCCTTATTGTCCAAGAGAAATGATCAGATTGTTCACAATGCCTGCTCAAAATTCATTCAAGTTCATGTTATAGACTTTAACAGGGGTACAGAATCCACACAAATTCCAGTGAATATCGACAAGCAATTTGCTTTGTATTTCGATTTTGGTGACCTAGAAACTTGCTCGCGCAACGTCATTCATTCGAAATGACATCACTCATAGATGCTTTCATATTCTGTATACATTGTTCTTTAGTTTGAATAGCATGTCAGTCGTTGCCATGTCATACTTTAACCCATCGGGTTATTTAATCATTATTCAGTATTGTTCACATTAAGAAAATAAATTTTTAAAGTTTCTTCTGATGATCGGTCGGTGTATAGGACATGAGTTTCTACGGAAACAATAGAAACTCAGGTACTATAGACTGCTAACATTCACTTTACAACATCAAAATAAAGTACCCGTTGTATTGAAATGGGACCATGTATCCCTAGAAATATGACTGGTTCCATTCTTACATTAAAAAAGTGTAAAAATCTGTATCCCACACATGAGCGATAAAAGTTTATTTTTATCACACATCCTAGAATGTTGTCAACAAACTTTTAATTTAAATAGGTGTGTAATAAATGGTTTAAATCTATGTTCACTTTAATGTGATTCAATTCATATAAGCTGAAAATTATATAAACTTATGAAACTTATTCAGAAACATTTAACTATCTTACAGCATGTTTCAGTTGTCAAGATACAGTGGGATGTATATTCTCACTCAGTAGATTAGTTCTGTCATGAACACTGTCTAATTACTGTATTTCAACAGTTAATATGCATACCATCTTGTTTCAGATCATTTCCAAGTTGTTTTGAAAATATTCCTCAATCAATTGTTCTAAATCAGCCAACCCTGGGTTCTATTCATATAGAAAATACCCACTTGTTCCAGTTTGTTGGTTTTCCACTGGTCTTTGATTATCTTTGAAGAAAAAATATACCATACACTCGGAAATACAGGTAATAAATTACCCAAATTGTAAGGAAATAATTTAGATATTGTCCAGAAAATGCAGGAGGATGCTTCTCTTAGCACTAATCTTTAAAAAATTATTGCTTTGTGCCTTCGGCTCATAATGCCCGTTCTACACATTGCCCCCAGGCTTTCAGTGGCCCTGTCTATATCAAAAAATAACTTTATGGAAAGTATTATTTCATGTGTATGCTAGTCACATGAAGTGTGTTGTTAAAACCAGCCTTCCCATGCCTATCGCATTATGGTGCGACTAACAAATAAAAAAATGCCACCATTGTCTCATTTCCCAACAATCGGACAGTGGTTACAATATTATGTTCTCTGAAATATTATTGGCTAAAGAATGAACCTGACAATACACTACTTGGGTCCTTTAGGTTCATGAAATTGCCACAATATACCTCCACAGAGTTCTAATTATGCTTAATGTTCATCGCTTTGGGAACAATGACAAGGAAGTCTTGTCTTTTTGAGCCTGCAGTAACTTCTCATCAGGTGTGAGAATCAGTCTGTTGACTGGACTGCAGCCACCATGGCAGAAACCTTGCATGTTAGTCAGAAAACATGCTTGACATCATTCCATAATCACACTAACTATCACCACAATCTTCATCAGGGATTGAAGTGCTTAACTCTTAACCTGCTGTGTATTTGGAAAATATTTTTCATCAAATCTTGTCATTGCTGCTGTGAAGCAGCCATGACTAGATTTGATGAAAAATTCTTCAAAATTTAACTTGAGAAATCATTGGTAAAAGAACTATTCGATTTACAGGTTGAAAATTGTATTAAATATGCCCAAATTATACGTATTTCAATGTCAAGAGAAATCCTGCCCCGGGCACTGGGCAGGAATATCTATCAGCAGCATGCAAGGAGTTAATGGGTCCTGACATTTTACGTATTTTCTAAGCATTCAATCAGCGTCTATATATACATTCACTGACTGAACATCATGCATTGAAACTATATTTATTTGATTACTTAATTTGTTCTTGCTGCAACATTTTATTTTAAAAATTACTCTTCCCCATGCTATCTCCCCCATCACAGCCCTCCCCTCATAAAAAAAATAAATTGACTTCCAGAATTAAAATGAGAATATAAGTAAAGTTTGCTTTCCTGCATTTTATTATTGACTGTCACTGTATATGCTTCTGTTCTATGTAATAATTATATTATTAGGTTCTGTTCAGTATTTTTATTAGTCCCCATGGGTTTACCGTGAGGGGACTTTTGGATTGCACTCCGTCTCTCCATCCATCCGTCCATCTGTCCACGTGTCCAATTACCACCGCTATCTTGGAAACTCTTTTGTTTCAAATTTTCAGCCTTGATCAGACATTATGTGAAATTGCTGCACATAAATTTTTTTTTAGAACATAGTTAAAGGTGGCCGACTAGCATCCATTTCTTATCAACCTACTCACAATTGTTTACTACAGGCTTGCACTACAGTGGAAGTCCCTAACTCGGATAAAATACTCTCTATTTTTGTCTTTCCCAAGCAAGTTGGGAAAGAAAAGTGGTGCAAAAGCACCAATAAAAATAAGCCAAAACTGGGTCGAGTGCAACCGGCGCAGACCCAGTACGGGGCGCTCTCTCCCAAGTACAACTCCACGACTTCCGTTGCCAGTGCGCATATACCCTCTCTAAAGACTCATTCTTTTTAAAATCCGCTTCGTGTCGAGATGTTTTTGCACGCTTATCAGTGTTCCACCAGCTCGATGTTTGATGATTCCTGATTCATTATACCACAGTGTATCCTTTGTATTCTCAGGAACAGTGTTTTATATTCTCTTTTTCTATTATATGTCCATAATGTATATTTATTTGCTCTCTCTCGAGTCGCGCGCGAATTTCGCGTGCCACGCGGTTCGGACTTAGATTTTTCACAATTATTGTTAATGCTTTTTGTTGCAAAATTTTCTAATTGTGTTAGAGTTAGGTGTCAGCGGGGTACCACTCCTACAGTGTTTCTTCTTTCTTTTGAGAGTAGTCTTCCTGTTGGGTGGTTCCCGGTCGACCGTCTGGGGTCTTTGTTTCTGTCACCTTTCTCTCTTCTTTGGGGGTGTTCTGTTTTCTGATCTCACCTTCTCTGCTCCTCTCACCTCTATCATGCCCAGGACAATTCCTTGTGGGCAATGTCTGCTGCCAAAGCATGTGGACGATGTACATTCGTCTTGTTCCTCCTGTAATGGGTGTTCGGCCGAGCGGCCGTGTGGTGTCTGTGGAACATGGTCTTCCACCTTCTGGGCGTCCGTAAACCGTGTCGTTCGTTCTCGTGGCCGTGCCTCCCGCTCCCGCGGGAAAGGAGAACGTGGTCGTTCGGGGCCTCCCGAGCCGACTTTGTCTGGTGAGAGTTATTCCTCCTCCGTGGGGGATGTGCAGTCTTTTCCTGTGGTGGATACTGCGGGAGCCGTTGAGTGTTCTGGTGTAGAGATGCCTGGTTCCGGGACTACGGTCCCCCTCCAGTCGACATCTGAGGCTGTCACTAGGGTTGTGACTCCTCCTTCGGAGCCGAGCCAGTGTGCTCTCTCCACTTTTTCACCAGCCTCAACGACTCTCGACGTATCTACTACTGCTGCTGGCCCGTCTGCTTCGTTGTCTGTTTCAGCCGGCCTCGGCTTTTCGCTGCAGGGGACTGCAGGACTGTCCGATACTGTAGACGTGGGATATCGGCCTCAGCCTTCCCTGACTTCAACTCGGCGAAGTCGGAAGGGGCTGCTGGCCGAGCCCATCGCTGTGGTCTCTTCGCCGTCGAGCACCACAGCTGTGTCTTTGGATTCGGATGTTCGTAGTGGAAACACTATGAACTCCGTGGCGTTTCCGTCTACTCACTCTGGTCACACGACCAGTTTTGGGGGACCAACGCCTTTTGTGCAGCCTGGACCTTCTGCCCCGCAGAGGTCCGCGGTGACTCTCATGAGTTCTCACAATATTGATCCTCGGGGTGCATCGTACCCCTATACACGTCTGCCTTCAGATGTTTCGGCTGCCGCCCGTCGTCCCGCGTCGGGTGTTTTGGAGGATCGTGACCCTTCGCTGGTTAAGAGGGTCAGAGGTGAATCCACTTTGCCGGTTCGCTCCCCTGTCGAACCAGTCGGTACAGGTAGTGAGCTTAGGGAGGCCCTCTCCTTACTCACTCAGGTTCTTTCTAAGAGCCTTCCTGTTGCTTCCAGCGAGGCTATGGGTGGTTTCCAGGCGCCTCCTATGGCGCCGCCTCCCGGGATTGGAAACAGGCCGGTTTCCGATTCCTCTGGTGTCCCGACACCATGGGAGGCGTCGGCTGGTTTGCCCACGATGGGCTATGTGTCTTCCGACTCTGGGGAGGAGTCCGACATGCTTGAGGTCGAGGGCCAGCAGTCTTCGGACTTGGGGGCGGCTCTTGACTTTGTGTTTGAGTTTCTGCCTGCGCTCAAACCTGCTAACCAGCCGACAGTGTCAGCCTGGCCGCGATCATCGGTCGCGCGCCAACAGCCTATGGAGCAACCTGCTTCTGGGCGCCTTCGACCGTGCCAGTCGGTACAGGTGGTTGAAGCTTTTTCAGCATTGGATGCCAAGCTGAATTCCAAGGCTTTGAAGACTTCGTTCTTCACCAGGGTTGACACCTTTTTGCCTCCTGTGCGTTATCGTTCCTACGATTCCGCCAATCCGTCAGTCTGCCAGGCTTTGACGGTTCTGGATCAGGACTCCACTTCCCTCGGGCTTTCCAAGCCCAAGTCTGCCGTCATTCCAATGACGACTCTTGAGTCCACGTTGGGCTTATCTAGAGAGATGCTTGGCATGCTTTCTCTCTCAGATCACGTCGTCTCAGCTTTGGCTGCTTATCTGCCTCCAGATAAGTTTGACGAGGTACAGGCTCCTTTGCGTGTGCTGTCCAAGGCGCTTATGCACCTTACTCACACGCATGCCTGTAACACGGCTAATTTGGAATTAGTTCGAAGGGACGCTGTGCTGGACACAGGACGATCCCTTCCCGAGGAGCAGCGTGCTACTCTTCGATCTGCTTCTTTGGCAGGTCCGCAACTTTTCCATGGTTCCGTGTCGACGGTCCGGGATGACGTCCTACGTCATTCCAAAGATCAGCTGCTGTTTCGTCAGCTTGATCAGCCTTCTCGGGGAGGCAAGGGCCGTTCCAAGCCTAACAAGTGCCCTTCTGCTTCCTCTGTGAAGCAAAAGGCTGGTCCTTCTGCCGCCGCCTCTACTTCTTACTCACGGGGTAAAGGTAGGGGTCGGCAGAATCGAGGGAAGTCTCAGGATTCTTCATTTAGCAGAGGAGGTGGTTTCTCCTCTCGCGGGCCTCGTCGGGGCTCGAAATGAAGGTCCTCACCTTGACTCGTCCCAGGTTGGAGGAAGGATAGCAGAGTTCGCAGACCATTGGACCACCATCACATCCGATCCATGGGTGTTAGATGTTGTTCGGTCCGGGCTGCGCATATCCTTCCGACGGCACCCCACTCTGTCAAGGGTGCCTCTTCCAACCACAGTTCCTTCAGACGTTTTACGTCGGGAACTTTTGTCCACGGAGATTGCCAATCTCCTGGCAAAGGGGGCGATCGAGGTCGTCAAGAACGTTCAGTCAGTGGGTTTCTATTCCCTCCTGTTCTTGGTGCCGAAGAAGGACGGCCGACTCCGACCGGTTATCGATCTGAGTATCCTAAACCAGTCTATCATTGCTCCCAAGTTCAGCATGGAGACTTTCAGGTCGGTCCGCCAATCAATTCACCAGGGAGATTTCGCAGCCAGCATCGACCTGCGAGACTTCCACGTTCCGATGCATCGGGCGTTCCGATGCATCGGGTGTCACGGAAGTATCTCAGGTTCGCTTTTCTGGGGCGAGTTTACCAGTTCAAGGCCATGCCTTTCGGCCTCAACCTGGCTTCTTGGGCGTTCACCAGACTGATGTCGCATGTGATAGCGTTCCATCGCACACAGTCCAGGATGACTACTTCGGCATATCTGGACGATATCCTCCAGAGGCTTTCCAATGCTGCCTTACTGGAATCGGATGTCGCCACTCTGTTGAGCTTTCACGTCGCTAGGATTCAGAGTCAACGAGGAGAAGTCGGACCTGGTCCCTTCTCAGTCGTTTTGTCATCTGGGGATGTCTTTCCAAACCAAATTCAATTTGGTGGCTGTTCCCCAGGCCAAGGCTGTGATTCTCTCAGCTTTTGCTCTGACTCTGTCCCAGTCCAGGTCTGCGACCGCTCAGAGTTTTCTCCGGCTGATCGGTCTCTGCGGTTCGGTGACGGATCTCATTCCTCTAGGTCGGCTGCGTGTCAGACCTCTCCAACACTTTCTGCTCAGTCGTTGGAGGCCGAATGTAGATTCTCTGGATCAGGTGCTTCCGTTTCCGGACTCTCTGTATCCTCACCTTCTTCCCTGGACAGATGTTCAGTGGATTACGCAGGGTGTTCCACTGGACTTACCCACGTCTGATCGCGTTCTGACGGCAGATGCCAGCGATCTCGGATGGGGTGCGACGTTGGATCCTCTCGGTCTTTCCCTACACGGGATGTGGGACCAGGATCAAGCAGCTCTACACATCAACCAGAAAGAGCTTCTTGCTCTTCTTCTGAGTTTCAGGCAGTGGATCCCTCACCTGTCGAATCGCCAGGTCCTTCTACTATCCGACAATTCGACAGTGGTTGCTTACATTCGGAACCAGGGCGGCACGCACTCGCCTCCGATGTACGAGTTAGCTCGGGATCTTCTACTGCTCGCTCAGGATGTTCACGCCGGAGTGGTTGTTCGTCACATTCCTGGTCGTCTGAACGTCCTAGCCGATTCCCTGTCCCGACAGGGCAGGGTTATTTCCACCGAGTGGATGCTTCACAGGGCAGTGTTCCAGTCGCTTTGCGATCTCTGGGGACGTCCCCACATCGACCTCTTTGCGACTCGTTGGAACCATCAGGTGGACACTTTCGTGTCCCCGTGTCCAGATCCTCTGGCTTTTGCCGTGGACGCTCTGTCACTCGATTGGAACGGTCTAGTCGGCTACACCTTCCCGCCGGTTCCGATTCTTCCTCAGGTTCTCGCCAAAATTCGAACCTGCAGTTGTCGAATCATTCTGATCGGTCCCCTGTCGCCTCAGCGGGTGTGGATCAATCAGCTCCGCTCGCTGATGGCGGCGGTTCCGGCACGTCTCCCGCTACGTCGCGACCTTCTTTGTCAAGGTCGCCCGAGGAGGTTTCACGTCGACCCGACTTCGTTGTGCCTTCACGCATATCTTTTGTCCGGTCCTGTCTCCTCCGTAGAGGTTTTTCGAGACGAGCAGTGGAGTGCATTTCTTCTTCAAGGAGGCACTCCACTGGTTTAGCTTATGCAGCTAAATGGAAGGTCTTCTGTCGATGGTGTGCTGATCACTCTGTTGATTATGCCAATCCTTCGATTTCACAGATTGCAGAGTTTCTGGTATATCTGTTTGATTCTCGGGGTCTCCAGCCTGTTACCATCAAGGGTTACAGGTCTATGCTTTCAGAGACTTTTTCTTATGTGGGGAAGCGTCGTATCGGCACCAATCCTTACCTCTCCAAGCTTGTTCGGCACTTTTCTTTGAAAAGGCCTCGGACTTTGCAGCTTACTCCACGATGGAATCTTTCGTGGGTGCTGCTTTGCTTGTGGGGGGGGGGGGGGGCGCCGTTCGAACCTTTATCCCAGGTGGATATGCATTTTCACACATATAAGACAGCTTTTCTGATGGCATTTGCTTCGGCCAGACGGGTTAGTGAGCTCCACGCCCTCTTGGTTGACCCGGCCTTTTTTAGGAGCTCTCCCAACAGTGTTACTTTTACCACTGATTGTTCCTTTTTGGCTAAGAATCAGTTACCAGATACTACTCCTCCTCCTATCTGTATCAGGGCTCTTCCCTCTGTTGAGGGTACTCGCCCTTTGCTCTGTCCGGTCCGTGCTATTAGCATTTATCTTGATCGGACACGCTTCATACGGAAAGGCAGAAAACGTTTTTTTCTGTCTCTCATTCCGGGTCGACAGAAGATCTCTCCTCAATCCATTTCTCAATGGATTTGTCTTGCTATTCGTACGGCTTATAGTCGTTTCGCAGTTGGCGATTGTATTACCAATCGTATTTCTGCCCACGAGGTGCGGCACTGTCTACCTCTTGGGCTTATTCTAACTCCGTCAAGTTGTCGGATGTTATGCAGGCAGCCTACTGGAGAAATGCTTCTACTTTCTCCACCTTTTATTTGCGCCAGTTGCAGGAGCAGTCGGAGGACCTTTTTGCCCTGGGTCCTCTTTCTTCTCCTCAGGCTGTTGTCTGCCATAGCCATTAGGCTTCTTGAAGGTCAGTTTCAGCCTTGTGCTGTTACTGCCCTTTTTCTGTCTGTGTGTCACACAGGCTCATATGTCTCTTTTCATTGTTCTTTACCAATGATTGCGACATTATGGTTGATAAGCCTCGGGACCTCTTCCTTCTACTTCACGGTTCCAGTGCACTAGGGTTATGTGGGGGTTGGTTATGCGATTCCCTCCAGCCTTTTGTCTATTCAGCCTGTAGTAAACAATTGTGAGTAGGTTGATAAGAAATCTAAATTTTATAGTAAATTTCCTTTCTTATTATACCTACCACAATTGTTTACATGGAGGCCCTCCCGTCTTCTTTACGGGTAAAGAATCTTTCCTCCCCGCTGATCACATAACTCTAACGTTTACGGATTCAAAAAGAATGAGTCTTTAGAGACGGTATATGCGCACTGGCAACGGAAGTCGTGGAGTTGTACTTGGGAGAGAGCGTCCCGTACTGGGTCTGCGCCGGTTGCACTCGACACAGTTTTGGCTTATTTTTATTGGTGCTTTTGCACCACTTTTCTTTCCCAACTTGCTTGGGAAAGACAAAAATAGAGAGTATTTTATCCGAGTTAGGGACTTCCACTGTAGTGCAAGCCTGTAGTAAACAATTGTGGTAGGTATAATAAGAAAGGAAATTTACTATAAAATTTAGATTTTTGTTGGAAATTGCAGAGAATTAGTTTTCTGTCTAGAACCCTAAACACTTACGATTTCTATAATTTTTGGCATGGAAGTGTAGCAGCATAAGATTAGTCCCCATGGGTTACCGTGAGGGACTTTTGGATTGAACTCTGATAAATAACATCATACAGGGTTTTATTTTTTGCACATAAATTAGGCAAATTACACATACTTGTGCATTTTTTCAGCCATATTTGTATATAATATGGTGGTGTGTCCTGTTACCACCTGTATTTCAGAGACGCTTTGACGCTTTTGTTTCAAATTTTCAGCAGTGATCAGAAATTATGTAAAATTGATGCAGGCCAATCTAAAAAAAATTATTCAAGATGGCCCACTGCTGGCCATTTTTGTTGGAAATTGTAAGCAAATAGTTTTCGGTTTAGAACTAGCAGCAAATAGTTTTCGGTTTAGAACTAGCAGCATAAGATAAATAACTTAACATACAGATTTTTAGCTCACCGAAGGGAGCTCAACTTATCACTTGTCGTCAGTCGTCCGGCGTCGTGAACATTTTTCAAACAACTTCTCCTCTGAAACCACTGGTCCGATTTTCACGAAACTTCATGTGGATGTTCATTACTATATGGCAATTCATGTTTGTTCAAATGAAATAGCCACGTCCCTTGGGGGCTCTGTATGGGGCATAACTCTGATAGCACCGTATGAATTACAGAAAAATTATTAAAAAATCTTCTTCTCCAGAACCAGTGGGCAGAATCTTTTGATGCCTGGTATGCAGCATCTTGGTATGGGTCTGATTCAAGTTTGTTCAAATCGCCCCCCTGGATTCATATTTGGGCTTACTATAGAAGCCCAAATTCGAACTTAGTGCATTTCAGGCAAATTTCTTAAAAAATCTTCTTCTCAAGATCCAGCAGGCAGAATCTTTTGATATTTGGTATGCAACATTGTGGGGTGGATTTGATTCAAGTTTGTTCAAATCGGCCCCCTGGATTGACATTTGGGCTCACTAAAGAAGCCTGAATTCGAACTTAGTGCATTTCAGGCAAATTTCTTAAAAAATCTTCTCCAGATCCAGCAGGCAGAATCTTTTCATATTTGGTATGCAACATTGTGGGGTGGATCTGATTCAAGTTTGTTCAAATCGGTCTCCTGGATTCATATTTGGGCTCAGTATAGAAGACCGAATTCGAACTTAGTGCATTTCAGGCAAATTTCTTAAAAAATCTTCTTCTCAAGATAGAGCAGGCAGAATCTTTTGATATTTGGTTTGCAACATTGTGGGGTGGATCTGATTCAAGTTTGTTGAAATCGGCTTCCTGGGTTCATATTTGGGCTCAGTATAGGAGCCCAATTTGAACTTAGTGCATTTCAGGCAAATTTCTTTGAAAATCTACTTCTCAAGATCCAGCAGGCAGAATCTTTTGATATTGGGTATGCAGCATGCTTAGGGGAGTGAGATTCAAGTTTGTTCAAGCCAAGTCCCTGGGTTCATATTTTGGGCTCACTGTGGTAGCCTGAATTATAACTTAGTTCAAAATGAGGAATTTTCTTTAAAAATCTTCTTCAGATCTAGCAGTCAGAATGTTTTGATATTTGGTATGCAGCATCCTTGGGGGGGGGGGGGGGGGGGGGGGGAGATTCAAGTTTGTTCAAGCCATGTCCCTAGGTCCATATTTGGGCTCACTGTGGGAGCTTGAATTGTAACTTAGTTCGAAATGAGGAATTTTCTTAAAAAACCTTCTTCTTCAGATCCAATTCTTAAGATTCAGAATGTTTTGATATTTGGCATGCAGCATCCTTAGGGGGTGAGATTCAAGTTTGTTCAAGCCAAGTCCCTGGGTTCATATTTGGGCTCACTGTGGGAAATGAGGAATTTTCTTTAAAAATCTTCTTCTTCAGATTCAGCAGGTGAATGCTTTTGATATTTGGTATGCAGCATCCTTAGAGGGGTAAGATTCAAGTTTGTTCAAGCCATGTCCCTAGTTCCATAAAATTTGTCTCTCATGACTTCATTCCATTGTAGTGTTGATGAACCATGTCTAACTGAATGTGACCCCAAATACTTCTTTGAACCACTTTGGCCGGTGAGCGATTAAGGCTCCTTGGGGCCTCTTGTTTTAGTCATATGTTTGTGTGTTCTGTTACCATCTTATCTCAGAGACACTTCAAAGATGTTGTTTTTAGCTGCGACTAGCAGCTCTATAAGTGGCAGTGTCGGTCTGTCTGTTGGTCTGTCGGTCGGTCGGTCGGTCGGTCTGTCTGTCTGTGACCAACAAGTTTCAAAACTCAATAACTTTTGAAATACTTGATGGAGTGACTTTATATTTGGCATGTAAGTGTATCTTATTGATGTCTAGCCACTGTTCAATGCATGTGTTGTTCCATATATTTTTCTTGGAGTTATGGCCCTTGATGAACTTAGAATTTTGTGACTAACGAGTTTCTAAAAGAATAACTTTCAAACTACCTGGTGGAATGACTTCATATTTGATATGCAAGTGTATCTCATTCATGTCTAGCCCATGTCCGATGCAAATGTTGTTCCAAATATTTTTCTTGTTTTTTTTCACCATCATCTGTAAATTGCCCCTGAGAATATTTTTTGGACTTGCAGATTGCACCACCCGTTGCAGCTACGGCGTCGATGTCGCGATTTTTAATTTTTAACAGTGATCAGACATTATACAAAATTGATGCATGTAATTTTTTTTAGATCTTTGACATTTTTGGTAAAAAATTTAAAGTAATATTCCAAAATTTGGTGACGCCCTCTTACCGTTGTCTGATGATGGGTGATCAGAGTTGCACTTGTTTTTTTCATGAATCTCTTCATTTGACAAATGTGAAATATTTTGTGCGACCTTATGAGATACATGTTTCTGTTCTGGGGTTGTTTTGTTACTCTTACTATTGAAAGAAAGAGTGGGATGAGTTCCAGAAGTTGTTTGTTTTTTGTGCCAGTGATTACTTTTTGTATTGGTATGTATTTCATTTCCACATTGTTAAATGCTTCAAAATTTTGTTACTTATTACTGGTATTTTCCTGAATACTTTTGGAATGGAACTCAGGACAAGGAATCCTGCTGGCATATAAATTAATATGATACAAGAATATAATGCAAATTTAGAGGGCCTAACAGTTTATTATGGCCCAAGAGGAATGGATAACAACCTCCTAGCTTATTAATGGCCCTTGATGATGAATAATAGCTGGGGCTTATGACCAGCCCAAAACAAAGTCAAGGGCTGTCAATAAGCCAGAGGGCTGTTATTCATTCCTCTTGGGCTGTTAATAAACCAGGATGTCTAACAGAATCATATCATGATCACTATTACCACTGATGCATAATCATACTGGAAACAGGCAGTGGGCTTTTGTTTTCATTAAAGACCCTCCCAGGTCTCAAGTTTGCTTCCCATCTGAGACGTCCTGTGTTGTGTCCTTGGGCAAGGCACTTTATCCCAGTTGCCTGCTTGGGGGCACGGGGACGCGGTGTACTAAGGCGTACTGCACATCATGGTGCACATCTTCAACCGTTGTAACCCTGCTTGAGCGGAGCTTGAACAGAGTTAGAATGTTGAGGAACTGACAGTTGCTCATCGATGCTTGGTGGTTCTCTCCGGGTACTCCGGCTTCCTCCACCTGTAAAACTGTCTGGGTTATGATTAGCCATTTTGCATAAGTATGTGACCTTAAACACCAATCAGAGTATTTGATGACTGGATTTGCATCACAAAATGCTATACAAAAATGTCCAAATGCTAACCATTTTTCTTTCATATTGGCCATATGTTCACTATTTATCATCACTTTTTGAAACCAAGATGGAAACTGCTAATCAAATTTCTAAAAACAAAAAAATACCCTGAAATATAATAAATAAAGACCATCCCTTCTGGTTGTATGCAGGGACCAGCCTAGGGAGAATTTTAGGGAGCCTTTATGTCTCCCACCAGAAAAAAATAGAGAGACTGCAGAGTCAAGTAGGGAGACTTCATAGGCAAGTTGGGAAAATTAAGAATATTTATGTACCACCCACTGCCGCCCCTTCTTATTTTCAGCTTGTGGTCCTCCATTAACGTCTGATTAATCCAGGTCCAGTTTTCTATGATGCAGCTTTGCCAGGTTAAATAATCACAAAGTAATTATTGATTGAAAATCCCCCACTGCTACCCTCTCCTTCATGGCCCCTCCCCACGGCTTCATGCCGGTCCCCCCAGCACCCTCCTGTGGTTGCCTTTCACCAAAGTGTACTAAGCTAATAATTTCCTAAATCTGAAAGTGTGAACAGGACCAGATGTAAGAAGGTTGCATGGAAGGTACTTTGTTAGTTAATAAACAAAATACATTCTGGGGTTGAGTATTGGTAAAATAAATGTCATTCCACATCATTTTTATGGTATTCCGGTGTCACTCTATGTCATTCCGGTATTTAGGAGGACCACTTTTTCAAGATCCTTCATATGCACACTTGTGCCTTGTACAAAGCTTTTCTTGTCATCACTAAAGCTTTTTTTTCATGTGTTTCCATTCCATTTGTGTTTTTCTGGGAATAGACGGCCCAACAGTTAACAGTGGTCAGCAAAACGAAATAAAAATACAATGTTTCTGTTAGAAAATACGTCTGTTGCACAGGCACTGGACGTATTATCGGATTTTATCAATTTTAATAAAATATATATTATATTATCAATACTAAAAAAAGTACTTTTTTAGTATTGATAATATAATATATATTTTTTTAAAATTGATAAAATCTGATAATACGTCAAGTGCCTGTGGTCTGTTGTTTATTCATTTTCAGCAGAGAATTTTTGGCATCCTAAGCGAGGTAACCTACTTTCAAACTGGGTTATTTTGTTGAGTCGCAGAAATAATAAAAATTAAGCGTCCTATGACTGCCCGGGAAGAACCATTTTGGGGGTACACCCTGTAGTGATGGGTCACAGAGATATTAGGAATTTAGGATATTGATGGAACAAAATGAATAATATCCAGGTAGATCGGTGATATACCCCCATTTTTGATTGTCTAACCTGCTGGAGGTGTATTGGGACACATTCAACACTATGTCACTCGCTAGATCTGTGACCGTTGATGACTCGTTTTTCATGGACCCTACACCTCCCCCTCCAAAGCACACACGCTTGTACCAACTCTGTATTCACATTTGAGAGTGAGGCCTCATTAAGTAATATGGATTAAAAAAGTAGCTTGCCACTCAATATTAGTCGAGAAAAGAGAAAATTTCCAAAAAGTTAAGCTATTGATATTTTAATAGGCATGACACAAAATAAAATTAAAAGTGAAAAAGAAATTATACAGACCAAAAACTTATTTCTCAGAAAGAGACGTTATAGTTGTCATAATTGCAAGTATGTAATAAGCCCGCATTAGTAATGAGGCCTATAAGCGCACAGAAACTGCAGCCCTCCCCACCTTACATGGTCAGCCTGGGAACAGTTTGAATGCTTGGCGTTGATCAAAGTAATAAATTTGACATATTACATAAGTAAAATGAATAAATAAATAAAAACAGCAATGCCAGTCAGGCGTGTAGTTCTGGTGTTCAGTTGTACTAGAAAATTAGGCTGTTTACCCATGATGTTGCAGCAAAAAACAAAAATCAGTAAAAAGTCGCTTTGGTGGTTGGACGTTCACTCACCAGAGAGGCAGTTGTTTTGGGTGAATCATTTGCATTCATGTGTTACTGAACAAATGTTGTAAACGAAAGACTGTTGGAGTGACAAATAAAAGCAATGGGTGTGTATTTTAGCTATTTATTCATCAATAATGTTTGAAAGAATACAGCAGGAAGCATGTTAGTCCACAGGGACAAAGTTTTTCCACATCATTCAAACACATGCTTGCATTTTAGAATTTTTATAACAGGGTGCACTGTAATTTTCGTTCCAAATACAACTCGTCCCATCGCTTTATATTCAATTAAAACTAGTCTTTTTCTGTGGACAATCCAAATTTTGTCTGCAGTTCAGTAACCGAATGCAGGCTCAAACTCAGTTCGTGGATAGTGGATGCATTTGGAAACACCCACCGAGTGGAAATTCAACTTGGTATAACTACTGTGAAACTACGCAGAAAAGTTCATGTAATGGGAACACGTGAGATTACATTCATAAATGTGTCAAGGTTTTTCATTCCCTGAATTCATGATGAGGCCTGTGGAGAAATGTCCGATGAGGATTATCATGTACTCTCCATTGCCTGACTGTCGAACTGACTGAAAAAAGAAAATCTTGGCGATATATCTTAGAACTCCTTTTTTCTTGGTACTCTTTCTTTGGTTGATAAAATGGTTCCTTCAGTCTCAGGATGGATATGATAGATAACAGCCTTGTTGCGATAATGCAAACAGTTGGAATCCAGAACGAGTTTTTTTTTTGGTAACTCGAGAGACAATTCATAGAATTCAGACAGCTGACAATTTTGACATTCACCCCAAGAAAAATGACTGGATACATATAAGTCGCATGTCAGTATACTATCGAGTTTGCACAGATGACTATTAATAACAGTAGTTTATTCAGTAATTAAAACCAATGTCAATAAGCTTTTAAAAAGACAGTCGCCACAATGGGATTAGTTTCCAGGAACAGAATCAAACAGCTACCGATAATTATATTAGCCTCCCGACGTTCACAGTAGTACATTCATTTCACACCTTGGACTCAGAGGTGTCAACAATGTTTGTAGGGGGCAGGTAATAAAAAAAATTCAGTGGCTTGAGTTATGTGGTACTTGATATTGGAATTGTTTTTAATTTCAGGCCAATCCGGATGTGTAGATTTCCGATAGGTCGGTGGTCCGAGGGGGTCGATCCACTCAACAGTTTTGAGCCATCCCTGAAGTTGATTATATGTTTCTTTAGTCCATGGTCTTCAAATTGTGGTTCAAATCCATACCACTCTTGACTCCATGATACAATCACGAATAAGTGTTGGTGTCTACATAGTTTAAAAGAGTAATGTGAAGCACAGTGCAGCCCCCTCCCCTCAGGTTAGTCAATAACCCTTCCAACCTTCCAGTGTCATTGTCTCCCCCCAATTTGTATTTTGTAAATACATTTCTAAAAGAAACTACACCAAGTCTCCACAAACATAAACATGTACATTAGTAACATTACTGCTTCCCCGGCTCTAAGGAGCATATGTTTTGGGGAGGGGCGACATTTATCATTTTTTTTCCAAATTAACTCAGGCACTCAACATGATATGTGCCAGGATCAAACTGAGATGGGAGAATATGTTTCCGATTCTGGGTATTCAGTAGCTATGGCCATGTCAGATCGACTAGATGTGCCAGAAAATCAAGACATTTTGGGCGTTCTTTTTTTTTGGGGGGGGGGGGGGGGGAGGAATTGCTTGTGAAAAAAATGAGCAGAAAATTAATTGTTATTTTAATCACTTGACAATGCCTTTTATGTACTCACCGCACAAAATTTACAATCAGAATATCTATTCACTCATGTCCAAAATGGCCATGCCGAACGGTAACTGACCGTGCCTGAACCCCCCCCCCCCCCCCCCCCCCCCTCCCCAATCACACACACCTGTATCGAATCATTAAAGCTTAATGGTACGTGAGCATGTCCGACTAATGTTTGGGGAAATCCCTGATTGCAGAAAGTAGATGCATGTAGTTAGGGTGTGGGTGGGGCAGGTACGCGTAGGTACTAGGGTGTACAAAGAGTTGCAAAGGCCTCCATGTAAATACTTGAGTAAGTTTTCTGAGAATCCTTTACTATCGTGTCCTTTTTGCTGTTTCCTCCAAATCCAAAAGTTATATATATTTTTCGTGAGTACTACAAGTTCACAAATTGACAATGACAGTTGGTGGAAATGTTGATCAACTTGGCTTCAGGTTTTATCTCTTTTTAAGAGGGATAGAATAAAGAAAACAAACACTCCCTACGATGATTTTGTGAGTAATTTATTATCCACGCCGGAACACATGAGATTACATTCATAAATGTGTGAAGGTATTCATTCCCTGAATTCATGATGAGGCCAGTGGAGAAATGTCCGATGAGGATTATCTACATAGAGAAATGTCAGATGGGGCAATCGCAAACAGAATTTCTATTAGATTTAGTTTAGACAACAAGACCCTGTCAGTCAAGTTTTGTCAATTTAGTAACCCTTGCCCCTTCACCCCACCCCCCGCCCCTTGACAATCTATGCTACATTTAAAATTTGTTGATAATCCTTCTTGAGGACTGGGATCATCAACAAACTTCAAATGAAGCATAAATTGTCAATGTCACTAAACGAGACTACGACCCCCCCCCCCCCCCCCCCCCCCCACGTGCAATCATATTAATACAGGTGTTCTACAATTGTCGTATTGCGCCAGAAATTAATCGGCTGAAAATGTCAAGGGTTGAATCAACATTTAACCACCATGTCTGCATGTGTTACCTGTCCCCATACTCATAGGCATGCATTTCGACTTTTGGTTTCCATTTCTTCTTCCCGTTTCCATTCTTCCACACATGTTACACAGTCATTTCTTCGTTTTAGTTTTGTTTTCAAAATATCGCTTTAATTTTTTTTCTTTTAATTTTTATTACTCCACATGTAAACAAAGTAAGGATGGAGCGTCGCAACATAGGTATCGACTATCGCGGAACCTGATTTCTGTTTCTCAAAACACAAATTGCCTTGGAATTGCACGGATTGGTATATACCCCTATTCATTCTGTATTTGTGGAGTTTTCCATTTATAGAGAAAATGTGAGCATGCACATGTACATGTATGTTGATTGTGGCAATTGCAAAGTCACGACTGTGTTGATTATCGTGTTCACACTTGTAAACTTAATCGGGAATCTGCATCGATTTGATCGCGCTTTAATTGTTGTAAGTCGCAGAAACCTCATCATGTTGATCTTGATTGCGTTGCTAAGTAGTCCTCTTCCACTTTTGTGATTACACCACTGTACTCATTCTATTGACACTAAAATTTTAACAGCTACACTTTGTTGAATTTATCTACAAAGTATTACAAACTATCATGGAACATGCCTTATCTTTTGGGCTCATATTTGGGAAGCATCCATCAGCTCTGCTGTTATTTTCTTGTTTGACCTGTTCCATTACCCATTACGTATCTTGAGGTGACAGTACACAGTTTAATGAAGAAAAATAATTTACGGAAATTTGTTAATTACCATGTACACAAGTCATGAAATGTGTTGTCAAAACTAGCCCTTCCTGTGCTGATCGCATCATTTTGGTGCAAATGTCAAATAAAATGCCGCCATTGACATATTTTCCAACAATCAGAGAATGGTAACATCTTCCCCAAAATATTTTCCAAAGAAGACACCAGACAAACACACTGTTTGGGTTGTTTTGGTTGATGGAATTGTCACAATATACCTCCATAGTAGAGTTCCAATTATGTTTCATGTTCATAGTTTTGGGAACGATAACCAGGAAGTCTTGTATTTTGAGCCAACAGTGACTTCCCATTTGCCTTGAACTTCAGCGAATATTGGGTGGGAGATTGGATCCTTTGAATGGGCCACTGCAGCTATAGCGGAAAACCTTGCAAGTTAGTCAAATACATGCTTGGCATCTTTCCTTAATCACTTGTACCATCACTACACTGACTTACAAGGTAAACACAAATCGTGGAATCTTAAATTCTTGATCACAGAAGGGCGTAATGGGTCTCGACATCTTATTTCTCAAATATTCAATCAAGTCACTGCCTGGATGTTGTGAGTTGAAATAAAGCAATGGCAGTCAAAAGTAGGTTGGGGAGGGGGGGGGGCATCTCCAGTGGACAGCAAAATATGTCAATAAAGCCTCATATGAAATCCAGATACATATATGAAACCAGCCACCAAAAATACTAAGTCAGGGTTTCCGCTAGACCGGCTGCGGGGTCCGTCGACTGGACCCATTCCCCCCCCCCCCCGCCAATCATACTCAGAAAAGCTGGTGGTTAAAATGTCGAGTACAATGCTGTATCGTAATGACACTCAGGATTCTTTCTTTCCACGTAATATAGGCATAATTATGTTGTATACTATGCCTACTATTACTGGCGACAACCTGATACTTAACCCCCCAGGCGAGGGGGAAGCACAGTTCAAATCCTAAAGGTCGCCCTGTAAAATTTCGGACTCAAATTGTCATGTTTGGTAAAAAATCACTGGCTTTTATTTCGAGCGATAAATGATGTAATTGCACTACATGACATCACACGTCCGCATCATGGTTCTTTTCGAATATTGGGTTGTATAAAAAAAAATTGAGGTCAAGCATCGCAGTCACTGTCAGGATTCGTGGATTTTGTGGTGTTTTGGGTTTGTATTTTTATGAACCTCCGACCAGATGTAGTATTGTGTGCCCTGTGGGAATTTAGAGAATTGTAGGAGAAAAAAATACATATTTTCCACTTCAATTATCAGCATTTTAGCAACCAGAATGCCCCCAGAGAGCAGCTAAAAATCTAAATTTTCCTGGGCGGAGACCCCCCCTCTATATGCATGTGCCTTCGGCACGTGTGGCAGACACCTTCGGCATCTGAGTTTCACTTTCTTTAAACTACCGGACCCACAAATTTCCCCCCTAGCGGAAACCCTGACTGTGATGCATAGGGATAGAGTTGCACCTAAGGTTTCCATGGGAGGCATATCTCCTAATAAAGGGATATGAATTGATGTTTATTTGACTACTGAATTTTGCCTTGTGCCAGAATCTTATTTTAAATATTAGTCCCTGTGCACCTCTGCCCACTTCCCACCTGAAAGGACAAAATCCCTCCTAGAATGAAAATAAGAGTATAGAGTACAGTTGCTGTGCATTTAGCAAGTAATAAAAGTCATCAGCAGCAATTTTAGTTAATGAAGTACCGGGTTGTACCCGGTGCTTCATTAATTAAATTTTTGATGATTATTCCTATAATTAGTGTTTGGAATCTAATATTTTTACATCTCTGAAAAGATTGACCACCCATGGAAAGTAACCAGTCCGCAGCAGCTTTACTGTAAGTAAAGTTTGCTTGTCTGCATTTTATTCTTCAGTGTCACTGTATAGTGTATATACATCTTTTTCCAGTTAGTGTATGTAATAATTATCTTATTATTCCCCCGAAAAAATTTTTTCGAGGGGGTATTTAGTCGAGGTCTCCGTCCTTCCGTACGTCCTTCTGTACGTCCTTCCGAACGTCCGCTCGTACGAACATTTTGTATTATAACTCGAGCATCAGTTGTCGGATTTTAATGTTCTTCGGTATGGTGATAGGGCAGCATGGGGGAACGGATGCCCTCATACCTAGCGTTTTGTCCATTCATGTTTGGTAGAGTTATGGCCCCTGTTTGTTTTTGGCCTCTGTTTCTGACTAAGGTAAATTGTATCATAGGCTATAGGGTTGTTTGGATGAACCATTTCTCTTCAAACATTCAGAAGTTTCTCAGTCTGTATGTCTGTCTGTCCATTCATCCATATGTCCGTCTGTCCATCTGTCCAACCATTTGAACATTTTGTATTATAACTCGAGCATCAGTTGTTGGATTTTAATGTTCTTTGGTATGGTGATAGGGCAGCTTGAGGGAATGGATGCCCTTGTACCTAGCGTTTTGTCCATTCATGTTTGCTATAGTTATGGCCCCTGTTTGTTTTTGGCCTCTGTTTCTGACTAAGGCCTAAAAAAATTATACGTTTGTTTCCGCTAACGGGAAGAAAAAAATAGGGCCGGTAGGTCGGAAAAACTTTTTATTTTTATTCATTTTTTTTTTCCATAATGCAGTTCCCTCACCTCAGTTTATAACTTTTTCAGCATAAAATAGGCCTCTGTGTAGTGCTGTGCGGTTTTACGGTATATCGACTATAATCGGTAAAATTGTAAATACCGTCACCGATACTGGCGGATTAAATTATTCGGCACCTGAAAAAGTTGGTTTTATCCCGATGAGGCGGTATACAAGTTTCAACTTGCTTTAAATTAATGTCACGGTTTACAAGAAGTGATTTTACTTCTCTAGTGTGGATTAATGTTGGTTTTAATTTGGGGCTTTTCCCTTTTTACCACCCTGTCTGCCCTGGCAGACCATGAAATGTTTATGTATTACTTTTCTTCATAAACTGTTCAAGTGTTTTGTCTCAACAGTGACCATTATTACGCAAGTGATTGAATATTGTTTACATTTAATTTGAAACAAGACACATAGACTGTATTCCAGTAAGCATGCGTAGTTAATCACATTATACATTTCGACCAATGGCATGCCTGCTATTTAAAACCTGGAAATTTTCCTTGTGATAAACCAAGGGATTCCCTGTAAATTTACACTTGTACTTTAAAGTGATTGGCTATTTGCACACTGACATCACGATAGCATCATGCCTTCAAAATGGTGTGCTCAAAAGTGTTTCATACAAGACCAAAGCAGGGAACTTTATTGTCTTCAAATAAACAAAAGCAAGTCTTTTGTGCTTTCTTAACCAAGACAAATACGATATTACTTAACCAGTCCATTACCACAATCACTTAAAAAGGCAATTTATTTCAAGTGCTGAGGTGTGCTAATTTTAACACCACTTGACCTTGTGTTGTGATAAAGTGAGGCATGCGAAAGCACAATTCAGAATAAGAGGACAGCTGAATATTATATTATGAAGAAGTTCTGTGGCTCGATTGGCTTTTATATAAAATACGGTTTCTTTTTTATAAAATCTTAATTTTTTGACGATCAATATGTGTGGCGCGATTTAGAAAGTGGCAAGAATGCCACTGTTTTTTTTTCACTTTTTTGTGATTTCAATAAAATGCTTAGACTAGGTGGTTTGAAATAGGGTCGGTCAGGTTAGCGGAAACAAATGTATAATTTTTTTCGGTCTAATGTAAATTGTACCATAGCCTATAGGGTTGTTTGGATGAACCAGTTCTCTTCAACAAACATTCAGAAGTTATTTATTTAAATGCAAGTCCGACTTTGCTACCTTTGGAGGCATCAGCACACGTTAGCGTTGCTCTTGTTATATCCTGTTCAGTATTTTTATTTTTTTTGTTTGTGAATCACTTAAAAAGTGAAATGATTTGTCAACTATTATGAGATGCATTTTTTCTGTTTTAGGGTTGTGTTAGTAATTATTACTCTTAATATCGAAAGAAAGAGTGAAATGTTTTCCAGAAGTTATTTACTTTTAGTGACAGTAATTACTTTTTGTATTGGTATGTATTATTTCATTTCCACATTGTTAAATGCTTCAAAAATTTAATTACAGGTATGTGTGGTTTATTCCCAACAAGATGAATCCCACGCTGAATTTAATTAAAATGACTACAGTGGAATCCTGTTAATTGAATGGCCAATTTGCCAATAAAAATTATTCAATTAACAGGAGCATTCATTTAACAGGGATTGTGCCACTTTCCTGTATTCTAGAAATAAACTTAGCATTTATTCTCTTATATCTTGTTTGACAGAGCTCTGTCCGTCTGTCTGTACAAACATTTTGCATTGTAACTTCAAAGCCCTCGGTCGGATTTAGTCCTCGTTGGTATGCTGATAGACCCACATGGAAGAAAAGATATTTACAAGGAATCAGTTCCATCCAATAATTTTCCCAGAGTTATGGCCCTTTTTCACTCTTTTGACTAAGAAAATTTTAATTGACCTCTGTATTGCATTCACAGTATGTTGGATTTCTTCTATTCTTGGTATGCTCATGGACCCACTTTGCAAAACAATATCCACAAGTAACGGGGTCTGTCCCATTATTTTTCTAGAGTTATGGGTCTTTTTTGACTTAGAAAATTTCAATTTTTGGGTTTCAGTATGTTCTGGATTGAAATTTCAAAGCCATCGGTCGGATTTGAATCTCCTTTGACATGCTGATAGACCCGCACAGGGGAATGGATGTGCACAAGGAATGGGTTCTGTCTAATAATTTTTCCCAGAGTTATGACCCTTTTTCACTCTTTTGATGTTGATGTAAAAAAAATTTTCTGTCCCACAATATCTTTAAGGCTGCTTTGAACAATCCTATGGGTTGGTGCAAGTGGCTCACACTTTGTGTTGCCCTTATTATAGACTAGGTTGAAAAACTCACTAAAAACACACTCTCATAACAAAAAATAAAGGAGGTTACACTCTGTATCATATAAAATAATTTTCAAACTTGTTTTCCATTTGCACACCATTTATGTTTTGTAATCAATCCATTTGCACACCATTCATGTTTTGTAAAAATTATGAGGAAAATTTTCAGTTCATAAATGACAGGGTGTGGAAGGGCTTGGTATTGAACTTTGAATTAGCTTCTCAATTTTGTAAATCCTAAATTACGTGTGGATGGAAATTATGACAAGGAAGAAACAAGAAGGCTACCATAAAGTATAACTTTTAACCTTTTGATTTTTCACTATGGAGAAAAAAAATCTGAATTTATATAAAGCTCTCTTTTCTCAGTTATGTTTTTTTAACTTTAGTGTCTGTCACAAGTGAGTCTTTTCACAAACACCGGCAACTGACTGTTTGCACTGCATTTAGTGAACACAAAATATTGTTGTCGAGACGAGATGGAGTAACAACTGTTGCATATTATTTGTTAGTTATTATTGCACCATAAACTTCTAACATGGTGGACAAAGAGATGTCAGTTAACAAAGGCACCACAAATAGTTTTGACACACTGTTTGCTGAAGTTTTTGTACCTTATTTATCCATCAAACTTTAAAAAAGACACTTGAAAAAACAAAGATATAACTAATGAAATTACTACAAAAATAAACTTGCTTGAGTCAAGCAATAATTGTGGGCGATCTGAAGATGAAAAAGAAAAAAATGAATAAGTGCTCAAAACAGGTAAAAATCACCCCAAAATGCCTCAAATTCCACTTATTCCTCCCATCCCCAAATTTGAAAAGATTCTTTTTGATTTCCTGCCCTCAGTTCAAGTACAGTACCCTAAATCCTGAAATCCCCCCCCCCCCCCCAGCTCTTCACCAGCATGATCCGCCAGGATTTCAAACCATGGCTCCAGCACTGGTGGGATCTGCCTTGTTCTGTCAGTGAGATTTGGGGCCTTGTCAAGATGCAAAAAATTTACAAGAAAAGCTACATTTTAACAAAAATCAACATTTCCTTATTTTTTAAGGAGTCGCTAAGCTCTCACCCTGGTCTTCATAGATAATATGCAGTTGTTGTGTTTATTGTGGTAATTATCACATCGCTTCAAAATAGACGACCCCGGTTTCTTGATGGTTCCTGCTTCAAATGAGTGGAATAAAAGGGGAACACAAATCATATTTCTTGTGATTTTGTTAACTATTATTGAAGTAAGTCATAAATATATGAATTACTTTTATTGGTAGCTCACTCACTCCAATGTTTTCACAATATCTCTCCTAATTTCGATTGTAGAGGTTCGTTTTTGACTTTGATTTTCCCCAAACATAGAAATTGGGTAAAGTGAGTGGTGCAAGTCGAAGATATTGCCAACTTCTTTTCGTCCTCTTGGCTGATTCCTGCGCTGATTTCAGCTCAATCAAGACAGGCGATTGATGTTTTTGAAGGGAGACGACAGCATAATGGAATTTGAAAGTCTGCAATATTGCATCTTGGGCAGGGGTCAATTTAATTTTTAAAAACTGAATAGCAGTTTTCTAACTTGGATGAATTTTGATTAGCATTTCCTGTTATTTACATGATTTTTCATTTGAAATTGATTAGCTATAGTTGAAAATTGATTCGAAAACTGCTATTCAAATCCTGTTAAATCGAGCCCTGATCTTGGGATTTGTTGTGTAAACGAAATATGCATGGGAAAACGTGTTGATTTTAACAACTGTGTATTGGGAATGCAATGTTAATTTGACACTTGACAGTTTATACCTGACAGACCTGCAGTACTGCACGATTCCTTAAAGTAAGATCAAATAGTATACAAACAATTTGCAATAAGTTTAAAAAACTTTCAATAGTTACCTGCCATCCATTTAACAAGATATGTTCTATTTTAATTTAACCATTTTATTGTGGACAAAACTGCCACTGTGCAGCGTTATCTCTGAGCATGTGACATTTTCAAAGAACGTGTCAGAAGTTGGCTAATTAACATAATTTACCTGTCATTTTTCCCATGTGAACTTTGAGGCTTCAAAACTCAATAAATTTTATGTTTACCTCCACTCAAATTACTGCGTGCCGTACGGAGATGATTTGGGGTCAAAGATAATTTATATTACTTTTACACCATTTATTGTCAGGTAACTTTCAATACTTATTTGGTCGAATATGAGTGAGTTTGAGGCTGTGCCCGGTTCATTAAACTTTCTTAATGATTCTTGAAAGGCATGTGTAGATTCTTACGTAAGACTTTTTAATTTTTCACATTCCTTCTGGTGGTGGTTCTGAGGATATCATTTAAGATATAAGAAATTTGCTACCACTGTTTTGGGGGTATTTGTTGTCAATCCTCTCGAAGTAAGCATAAACAGCACAGCGTTTACTTTTGTCCAACATTTTAGTCTTTGGCGTGCAAAATGCATGTGATTGAGAGGTCATAAATTTACCAATTCTGGAAAATTTTGTTGAAACCGAAAGTCTTGGTGTTTTGTTAAGGCGGCTGTTCAGTTTCTATTTAAAAAAAAAAACTAATCGATAAACCAGCCCTAGTTAAGAGATATTCAGTTAAGTGGGCTCCACTGTATAATTATTTCCCATGACACAAAAGTGTGTGACTTTGATCCAAGGTCATACCATCAAGGTCAAAGTCACAAACAACAAGACTATCATATTGTTATACCCATAACATGACCTTGACCCATTGTCATATCATGAAGGTTAAGATCACAAGCAGTAACACTTGGATTCTTGTCTTATATTTAATTTCCCCTAAAGGCAGTGATCCTCAGCGGAGCTGTCTAGACAGAGAACGCCTTTTGGTTCAATTTAATTACTATCATTCATTTGGAAGAAATAATTTAATAAGTATTCATATTTGTATTCATGAATACATTGTTAAGTATTTGTATTTAAATACATTTGGAATTTGTGTATTCATAAAATTTCAAAGCATTCGTATTCATATTCAATACATTTGCGGTGTTTTCGCCCCAACCCTGGCAAATTTTTCCCCAAATGCAATTAAGATGTTAGCCAATTCAGTCTTGTCTTGACAAAGCTCTGGACCATGATAATCAATCATAATGACATTTGTTATGTTGAAGTGTTGCCAAATAACATTGGAAACAATGATCTTCAATTTTGCCATTTCACTTATAACTTCCCAAGTTCAAGTTTGTCAAGCTGAGCTACAGTGTCATTGACACTTTCATTTAATCTAGGTTATACTATAATCTAGGGTATCTGATTATGTGATTGGGGCATTAGTGACATTTCCTTGTCCAAATCAAAATTTCTTGACTTCTTGACATAACTTCAAGTTTCATTGGAGCACAAACTAGCATAAAAAACAATGAATATGGCATAGTAGACAAAGTTAGCAGCACAGTCAGTAATGTTTTTGAGATTCTACCATGTTTTAATATGGTTCTGTAGAAGCGGAGTATTCCTCACACTTCTACACACCTTATGATATAAACAACAGCTAGCCTGTATCTGGTCAAATATGCAAGTGTAGATTGGAAGTTGAAAGGCATGTGGATGATGAGGATAATATCCGCACGTCATTTAAAAAGACTGAATTACAGAAGGTAATAAAGGATTTCCCCCAGGGCTTTCATATAAATTATTACAGACAGCAGGAATGCTGTGGGTAAAGGAAATTTTTTATGTTTGAAGGAAATACATTATTTTTAATCTAATCAGTTAGTGAGGATTATATTTTGTTTGGCACAGGCCTTTAAATTCTTCCCAACTAATGACGGTAAATGTTGTGCCCAAATAAGATAATTGTGCCCAAATTATGAGGAGTTTGAAACTTTTTCCAAAGTTTTGTAGTGTTTCGACAATATTTCATTTGGCCAGTTTTCCCTGATGCTTGGCAATATACCTTAGAGCTTACCTTGGAAGCAAAGAATGCAACAGATAAATAATTTAAAAAAAACAAAAAACCCACAGAGTTCGCCATAGAAAAGCAATCGGCGTCGAATGTGTCGTATACGACTCTGTCGACGGCGATTGCTTTTCTGTGGCGAATTCTATTTGATCATGCACTTAAAGCTTGAGATCTATTATATTCATGTTTGTGTCATTTCTCAGTAAACACCATGCATAATTTACATTCAGATAGGACTTTGGCTCGACACTAGTTTTCGAAACATTTTGTCGGCTATTTTGAAAAAAATCCAAATAACTCAAAATTCCCCAAAGTTTACAGACTGGCATCAAACGGATTCGAAGTCAACACAAAAAGTCAAAAACATTGCGTCCACACCAAAATTTCCAGGTTAGGTCCAACCTGTGCCAGACTAAAATGGGCAGTGATTCCTCTGAAAAATATTGTAGAAACTTTTGCCAACAAGCCATCCTCCCCCCTCGAAGAAAACCCCCAAAACAAAGAAACAAAAATCAAATACCCCCCTCCAAAAAAATACCGACTCTATTGGGTATTGAGACCTGCAACAGTGAAACTGTTTAATATGTTATATATTTTGGTGGAAGCGCGATCGACGATGTGGTTAGAGCACTAATAGATTCCTGGTGTAACTCATGCTTTAATCAAGCATGGTATAACATACGGATGTAGAACCAATACGAAAAAGAATCAAAACATCCTGTAGGCTCAAGGAGTTGATTATTGTCACTGAAGTCACCCGCAGGTCACTGAGTGCATTTTTCATTTTCAGATATGCCGGAAATCCAATTGGCCCCTAATTATGAACGTGGGCCGTCTCCACTGTTTACATCATATAACTCTCTCAACTTTGAAAAGTTTGGAACAATGCCAGTCAAGTCAAAATTAGTCAGAGGTTCGAAATGTATGTCCAAATCTTTCGAGTTACTCTGTGGTCATTGACTGCATATGTCAGAAATACGGACAATCACATTTTAGACCTCCTACTAAATGCCTAAAAAAGTGGAGGGAATGGGGGTGGGTGCAAACCCTTTGAAAGTTGACGTAGTCGGAATTTAAAAAGCTTGACACACTTGTACTACGTGTTTCAGAAATATTGTCAGACACATGTTAGACCCTTTAATGCATTCTAAAGTTCATATATGGATTCAAACACTCAAAGAGTGGACAGGACCGAAAAATTTTAAAGTGGACTGAGCCAGAATTATTAATGCAGAACACTATTATACAGTTGTATATCTGGGATGGTGTGACATATTGATGTGGGATCAATGCAGTGTGTTAAATATGGGGTGTTCACCAGTGCAGAGTTTCGTATTTTTGCAATTCATTTCTGCATTTTTTCTGTACGCAACTTTTCAAATACAATACACTAAAATGTATCTTCGATTTCTTAAATATATATTTGTGATTCCTGTGAATGTTGTTCAGAAAAGTTATTTCCATTATCCTTTAACAATTATTTACAATTCTTGTTTGAAAATCTCCGAAAGAGCATTAGATTCGAAAAACATTAGGCCAAGACATGCAAAACAAAGAAAAAATCATTTATAAACGACTTTCCAGCTCACTATACCTTATCAACTCCTTATAATGACTTCGCAACTGGTTATAACGTCAACTCATCATGATGACTTCTCAGCCTATTATACAGTACAGCCGCCGAGGGGGTGGTCGTAATCCATGTGTGGGCAGAGGCAGTGATGTCGACGCAGGCGTTACCATGTAAGAAAAATCTTCATCAGGAAACTTTTTAATAAATGAAGAACCGATTTGTACTGTAATAATTAAATTTTCGATGACTATTCCTTTAATCATTGTTTTGAATCTAATATTGTTGGAAATATTATCCATCTGATGAATGTGATCAGTCCACGGCGGATGTACGTAAAATGGCTTCAAAACTCAGAACCCAAACCGTTATAATGACTTGTCAATCAAGGAAAAAACTTGCCAACTCCTTATACCGACTTGTCAACTTGATCTAACGACTGTATAATCTGTTGTAATAACTTCACAATTCGTTATCACGACTTGGAAGCTCGGTATAATGACTTGATGACTCATTATAGTTATGGCACATGGCTTGTCAGTGCAATATACAGACTACAAAACTTGTTATAGCAAGTTTCGATATCAATATAACGACTTTGTCGACTCGTTATAATTACATTATAAACTTATTTTAATGACTTGTCAGCTTATTCTAATGGCACCATGAGTCATTATAATGACTTCACAATTCGTTATAATGACTTTGTGACTCATTTATAACAACTTTTCAACACATAGCGACTTTTCAATTCGTTAGAATGACTTGTCCAAGTCTGTGAAACTCATCATACTAATGGCAGCACAACACGTTGTAATGACTTAACAACCCTTTACGACGACTTCACAACTCAGTATAACGACTTTCAGAACTCATTGTAATGACTTTTCAACTCATTATAATGAGATTATAACTCTTTACAGTGACTAATGAACTCCTTATAAGGAACTCATTCTAACAACTTCTAACAACTTCACAACTTGTCATAACAACTTGTCAACTAGATATAACCTCTTCTCAAGTCGTTATAATGACTTCAAAACTTTGCAGCTCCTTATAATGATTTGAACACTATTTTCATGACATGTCAAATCCTCATTATGACTTACCAACTCGTTATATATATTGAAATTTGAAACTCGCAACTTAACATCTCTTTATAATGACATAACAACTATCTAGAACGACATCACAACTTATTATAATAACTTGCCAGCTCGTTATAATGATTTCATAGCTTGTTATAATTATTTCCCATTTTAGTATAACAATTAGCCAACTCTTTTTAACAACATCAAAGCCCTTTATATGTAACTAGCGGGTGATACCCGGCGTTGCACGGGAAAAGATGGTTATATCAGCCGTTTTCGAAATAGAAGGTCAAGGTCACCAATTTCAAGGTCATGGTCACCCGGCGCGGGCACCCCGATAAAGTCAAAATGACTGATGGGTCAGTATACCTGCACATATGAAATTTTAGCCCGATCGGCTCAGCCGTTTTTGAAATAAAAGGTCAAGGTCACACTTTCAAGGTCAAGGTCACCCCGCACGGGCACCCCGATAAAGTCAAAATGATCGATGGGTCAATATACCCGCACATATGAAATTTTAGCCTGATCGGCCCAGCCGTTTTCGAAATAAAAGGTCAAGGTCATCAATTTCAAGGTCAAGGTCACCCCGCACGGGAACGGTACGCATCCCATGTTACTCACAGGGACGAATTACCCCCGTGTAGAAAATTTGAGATCGATCGGTCGAGAAACGGAAGAGTTCACCTGGAACAAAGATAGAGAGAGAGATATAGATACAGTCATTACAGACATTTGCTTTTATATATTAGATAACGATTACACACCTTATTATAATGATTTGTCTACTCTTTATAATGACATGACTGTTCGTTAGAATAACTTTACAACTTGTTATAATTATTGCATAACTCATTGTTACTTACCAACTCTAGTTTTAATGACTTTTGGAACTCCTTATAATTTATTTTTTATAATTCTACAGAACCTCTTTATATTGACTTGAAAACTTATTTCGTTATAACGACTTATCTCGATATAACTACTTTTCAGCTTGTTATTATGGCTTCACACCTCTTTGAAATGACATGTAAATTCATTACCTGACTTAACAACGTATAGTGACTTGCCAGTTTGTTCCAACGACATTTGGGATTCGGTATAAAGGCTAGTCAAATGATGATTCCACAACTCGCCATAACATCAGAACAACTCGTTAAAACAACTTTACAGTTCCTTGTAATAACTTGGCAATTCGTTATAACAATGTCCGAGACTCAATGTATTGATTTGCAAGTTTGCTCATTAAACAACCTATCTACTCATCATAGTGGCTTTCCAACTCACTATAGCTACAGGTCAAATCGCTATAAGGACATTACAATGCGTTAAAATGACTTCTAAACTCGTTGTAATGATATCACAACTCTCATCATAATTATTTGCCAATTCGTTATAACAATGTTTAGGAGTCACAACGATTTGCCAGCTTCTTATAAATAAAAGAATAGGATAGAATATAACGACTCGACAGCTTGTCATAGTGATTTGTAAACTAACTTGTAAACTCATAATAATGACTTTCAACTCCTTAAAAGGAATTTCCAACTCGTTAAAACAAATTTCCAATTCCTTAGAGTGACATGTCAATTCATCATAATGAATTGTCAACTCGTATAACAACGTCAAAACTCATAACTTTATGAATCATCACAATGACTTTGAGCCTTTGTTATAGTTCATTATAACAATTGCATTTGACAAGATGACAATAATGACTCACAACACATAAAGAATTCATAATTAGTTATACCGGTTAGTCTACTCATCTTAATGACATAACAACTCATCACAAATTTACAAATTCTTTATAACGAATTGCTAACTTGTTATAAAGACTTAGTCTGTTATAACAACATTCCAACTCGCCATAATGACTCTACATCTCATTATAATGCATTGTATACTCATTATCAACTCGTGAGGATGACTTTTAAACTGGTTTTCCATCGGTCAGCATTTTTATCCTTGTGCTAATGGCATTACAACCCATTATAACGACTTGGAAAACTTGTTATAATGACATATCAGCTCATTATAACGACTTTACAACTTATTATGATCGATCGACTCCCTACAAATGCTTGTTAACTCGTTTTGACTTCACAATTTTTTATGACTTCACACTTCACGACTTCATTATTTTGCTTTGGTAAGTCGTTATAACTGTTTGTCCACTCGTTATAGTGACTCCCCAACTCATTATAACTTTCAAACTATATAATGACCTTACAATGTTTTATACCGACTGGCCTACTCACCATTATGACGAGTCAATTCGTTATGTCCTGGTAATTATCTATAACCTGTTTAAAACTTGTTATAATGACGTTCCAACTCGTTATAGCGACTTCATAACGTGTTATAAAAAATTCACAACTTATTAAACGACTTGTCAACTTTGCTTAATAACATCAAAATTTTGTATACTGACTACATGCCACATTATAATGATTTTTTAACTCTATAATGACGCGACAACTCATTGAAATAACTTCATAACTTATCATAATTATCTCTCAACTAATTTTAACCTACCAACTCGTGGCATTAATGACTTTTGGAACTCCTCATAACGTTTTGATGATAATGCTTCAGCACCTGTTTATGATAACTCGTTATAACTACATATAATGTCCTCTCGATATAACGTCTTGTCAAGTTGTTATAATGACTCTACACCTCTTTGAAATGCCAACTCATTATAATGACTTAACAACTCATAGTTATTTGTCCATTCGTTATAACGACATTTGAGACTCGTTATAATGGCTAGTCAACTCATAATGACTTCACAAATCGGTATAACAACTTGTAACTCGTTGTGATGTCTCAACAACTCATTTTAAGTAGATTGCAATTTATCACCAATTTACACTTCGTTATAACGACTTCTAACCTGTTATAATGACTTATTAACTCGTTATTATTTTATTGTCAGTTCGTTGTGTTGTACACTCATTTTAGCTCACCTAGCTGAAGAGGGTCATGTGAGCTATTGCCATCACTGGCATCTGTCATTGTCCAGAAACTTTTTACATTTTCATCTTCTTCTCTAGAACCGCTGAGCCGGTGTGAACCAAATATGGGAGGTCCTCTACAAAAAACTTATTTTGTTTCCGTCGGATGAAAAACATGGCCGCAAAAGGCATTTTTTGATTCTAGTTGGCCAAATGTTTTGAAATTCATATAAATGATGACTGGGATACCCTTACTAAAGATCCTCATTTAATGTTGATCGAGGTACAAACATTGACATAATTTAGGCTCATAATTACTATAGAAATCCTATGAGAAAACACATTTTCATCTTCTTCTCTGGAACTATTGAGCCGACGTGAACCGCACTTGACAGGGGTGGTCTATGGGAGGTCCTGTATACCCAGTTCTAATTTTATTTCTGTCGGTTGATAAACAGCAGTTGCGGCTCATAGTTACTGTAGAAACTCTATGAGAAATCACACTTTCGTCTTTTATGGAACGACTGGGCCGACGTGAACCAAGCTTGACAGGGATAGCCTATGGGAGGTCCAACAGAAACGATCGTCATTTTGTTCCTGTTGGTGGATAAGCATGGCTGCCAGAAACATTTTTTGATTCTGACTGGTCGATTTTCAAATATCTTCTCAGAAACTAGACGACCAAATGTTTTGTAACTTCACAGGATTAATGACTGTGACACCCTCTGCCAACGCTCCTCATTTAATGTTAATTACCTTGCAAACGTGGTTACAATTGTGGCTTATAGTTACTATAGAAAAGCTATGGGAAATCAAATTTTCATCTTCTTTGGAACTACTGAGCTGATATAAACCAAACTTGGTAGGAATGGTCTATGGGACGTCCTCTACAAACGATCCTCATTTTGTTCCTGTCGGATGGAAAACATGGCCGCCAGAGGCATTTGTTGATTCTGATTGGGGGATTTTGAAAATCTTCTCTAAAACCACAAGTCCAAATGATTTAAAACTTTGCATGGCTGATGACTGGGACACCCTCTTCCAACGATCCTCATTTAATGTTGATCAGGAAGTAAACATGGCCGCACTTGCGACTCATATTTACTATTAAAGCCCTATAAGAAATCACATTTTCATCGTCTTCTCTGGAACTACTGAATAGATGTGAACCAAACTTGACAACAGTTGTTCATGGGAATTCCACTCCAAACGACCCTCATTTTATTCCCGTCGGATGGAACACGTGGCCACCAGAGACATTCTTTGATTCTTATTGGTGGATTTTGAAAAATCTGCTGCTCTAAAACAACAGTGCCAAATGTTTTGAGACTTCGCATGATTGATAACTGGGACACCCTCTACCAACGATTCTCATTTAATGTTGATTGGGTTTCAAACATGGCCGCAATTGCGCCTTATAGTTACTATAGGAACCCTATGGGAAATCACACTTTCATCTTCTCTGGAACTAATGAGCCGATGTTAACCATACTTGGCAGGAATGTTCTATTGGAGGTCCTCTATAAACTATTCTTATTTTGGAGTTCATGACTGCCAGAGGCATTCTTTGATTCTGATTGGTGGATTTTGAAAAATCTTCTAGTCTGAAACTACAGGGCCAAATGTTTTGAAACTTCACATTATTGATGACTGGGACACCCTCTACCAATAATCCTCATGTAATGTAGATCAGATTGCAAACATGGCGGCCATTGCATCTCATAGTTACCATGGAAACCCTATGGGAAATCACATTTTTATTTTATCTGAAACTACTTGGCCAGTGTGAACCAAACTTGACAAAAAAAATGTACGGAAAGTCCTTAGAAAACCATCATCCTTCTGTTTCGCACAGATGAAGTAGCATGGCAGCCTTTGATTTCTTATCAACCTACTCACAATTGTTTACTTCAGGCTTGCACTACAGTGGAAGTCCCTAACTCGGATAAAATACTCTCTATTTTTGTCTTTCCCAAGCAAGTTGGGAAAGAAAAGTGGTGCAAAAGCACCAATAAAAAATAAGCCAAAACTGGGTCGAGTGCAACCGGCGCAGACCCAATACGGGACACTCTCTTCCAAGTACAACTCCACGACTTCCGTTGCCAGTGCACATGTATCGTCTCTAAAGACTCATTCTTTTTATAATCCGCTTCGTGTCGAGATGTTTTTGCACGCTTATCAGTTCCTGATTCATTGTACCACAGTGTATCCTTTGTATTCTCAGGAACAGTGTTTTTATATTCTCTTTTCTATATTATATCCATTATGTATATTTCATTGTTCTCTCTCGAGTCGCGCGCGATTTTCGTGTGCCACGCGGTTTGGACTTAGATTATTTCACAATTATTGTTAATGCTTTTTTTGCAAAATTTTCTAATTGTGTTAGAGTTAGGTGTCAGCGGGGTACCACTCCTACAGTTTTTCTTCTTTCTTTTGGAAGTAGTCATCCTGTTGTGTGGTTCCCGGTCGACCGTCTGGGGTCTTTGTTTCTGTCACCTTTCTCTCTTTGGGGGTGTTCTGTTTTCTGATTTCACCTTCTCTGCTCCTCTCACCTCTATCATGCCCAGGACAATTCCTTGTGGGCAATGTCTGCTGCCAAAGCATGTGGACAATGTACATTCGTCTTGTTCCTCCTGTAATGGGTGTTCGGCCGAGCGGCCATGTGGTGTCTGTGGAGCATGGTCATCCACCTTCTGGGCGTCAGTAAACCGTGTCGTTCGTTCTCGTGGCCGTGCCTCCCGCTCCTGCGGGAAAGGAGAACATGGTCGTTCGGGGCCTCCCGAGCCGACCTTGTCTGGTGAGAGTTATTCCTCCTCTGTGGGGGATGTGCAGTCTTTTCCTGTGGTGGATACTGCGGGAGCCGTTGAGTGTTCTGGTGAAGGGGTGCCTTGTTCCGGGACTACGGTCCCCCTCCAGTCAACATCTGAGGCTGTCACTAGGGTTGTGACTCCTCCTTCGGAGCCGAGCCAGTGTGCTCTCTCCACTATTTCACCTGCCTCAACGACTCTCGACGTATCTACTACTTCTGCTGGTCCGTCTGCTTCGTTGTCAGTTTCAGCCGGCCTCGGCTTTTCGCTGCAGGGGACTGCAGGTATGTCCCATACTGTAGACGTGGGATATCGGCCTCAGCCTTCCCTGACTTCAACTCGGCGAAGTCGGAAGGGGCTGCCGGGCCGAACCCATCTCTGTGGTCTCTTCGCCGTCGAGCACCACAGTTGTGTCTTTGGATTCGGATGTTCGTAGTGGAAACACTATGAACTCCGTGGCGTTTCCGTCTACTCATTCTGGCCACACGACCAGTTTTGGGGGACCAATGCCTTTTGTGCAGCCTGGACCTTCTGCCCCGCAGAGGTCCGCGGTGACATGAGTTCTCGCCATATTGATCCTCGGGGTGCATCGTACCCCTATACACGTCTGCCTTCAGATGTTTCGGCTGCCGCCCGTCGTCCCGCGTCGGGTGTTTTGGAGGATTGTGACCCTTCGCTGGTTAAGAGGGTCAGAGGTGAAGCCTCTTTGCCGGTTTGCTCCCCTGTCGAACCGGTCGGTACGGGCAGTGAGCTTAGGGAGGCCCTCTCCTTACTCACTCAGGTTCTTTCTAAGAGTCTTCCTGTTGCTTCCAGCAAGGCTATGAGTGGTTTCCAGGCGCCTCCTATGGCGCCGCCTCCCGGGATTGGAAACAGGCCGGTTTCTGATTCCTCTGGTGTTCCGACACCATGGGAGGCGTCGGCTGGTTTGTCCACGATGGGCTATGTGTCTTCCGACTCTGGGGAGGAGTCCGACATGCTTGAGGTCGAGGGCCAGCAGTCTTCAGACTTGGGGGCAGCTCTTGACTTTGTGTTTGGGTTTCTGCCTGAGCTCAAACCTGCTAACCAGCCGACAGTGTCAGCCTGGCTGCGATCATCGGTCGCGCACCAACAGCCTATGGAGCAACCTGCTTCTGGGCGCCTTCGACCGTGCCAGTCGGTACAGGTGGTTGAAGCTTTTTCAGCATTGGATTCCAAGCTGAATTCCAAGGCTTTGAAGACTTCGTTCTTCACCAGGGTTGACACCTTTTTGCCTCCTGTGCGTTATCATTCCTACGATTCCGCCAATCCGTCAGTCTGCCAGACTTTGACGGTTTTGGATCAGGACTCCACTTCCCTCGGGCTTTCCAAGCCCAAGTCTGCCGTCATTCCAATGACGACTCTGGAGTCCACGTTGGGCTTATCAAGAGAGATGCTTGGCATGCTTTCTCTCTCAGATCACGTCGTCTCAGCTTTGGCTGCTTATCTGCCTCCAGATAAGTTTGACGAGGTACAGGCTCCTTTGCGAGTGCTGTCCAAGGCGCTTATTCACCTTACTCACACGCATGCCTGTAACACGGCTAATTTGGAATTAGTTCGAAGGGACGCTGTGCTGGACACAGGACGTTCCCTTCCCGAGGAGCAGCGTGCTGCTCTTCGATCTGCTTCTTTGGCAGGTCCGCAACTTTTCCATGGTTCCGTGTCGACGGTCTGGGATGACGTCCTACGTCATTCCAAAGATCAGCTGCTGTTTCGTCAGCTTGATCAGCCTTCTTGGGGAGGCAAGTGCCGTTCCAAGCCTAACAAGTACCCTTCTGCTTCCTCTGTGAAGCAAAAGGCTGGTCCTTCTGCCGCTGCCTCTACTTCTTACTCATGGGGTAAAGGTAGGGGTCGGCAGAATCGAGGGAAGTCTCAGGATTCTTCATTTAGCAGAGGAGGTGGTTTCTCCTCTCGCGGGCCTCGTCGGGGCTCAAAATGAAGGTCCTCACCTCGACTCGTCCCAGGATGGAGGAAGGATAGCAGAGTTCGCAGACCATTGGGCCACCATCACATCCGATCCGTGGGTGTTAGATGTTGTTCGGTCCGGGCTGCGCATATCCTTCCGACGGCACCTCACTCTGCACTCTGTCAAGGGTGCCTCTTCCAACCACAGTTCCTTCAGATGTTTTACGTCGGGAACTTTTGTCCACGGAGATTGCCAATCTCCTGGCAAAGGGGGCGATCGAGGTCGTCAAGAACGTTCAGTCAGTGGGTTTCTATTCCCGCTTGTTCTTGGTGCCGAAGAAGGACGGCCGACTCCGACCGGTTATCGATCTGAGTATCCTGAACCAGTCTATCATTGCTCCCAAGTTCAGCATGGAGACTTTCAGGTCGGTTCGCCAATCAATTCACCAGGGAGATTTCGCAGCCAGCATCGACCTGCGAGACGCTTACTTCCACGTTCCAATGCATCGGGCGTCACAGAAGTATCTCAGGTTGGCTTTTCTGGGGCGAGTTTACCAGTTCAAGGCCATGCCTTTCGGCCTCAACCTGGCTCCTTGGGCGTTCACCAGACTGATGTCGCATGTGATAGCGTTCCATCGCACACAGTCCAGGGTGACTACTTCGGCATATCTGGACGATATCCTTCAGAGGCATTCCAATGCTGCCTTATTGGAATCGGATGTCGCCACTCTGTTGAGCTTGCTCACGTCACTAGGATTCAGAGTCAACGAGAAGTCGGACCTGGTCCCTTCTCAGTCGTTTTGTCATCTGGGGATGTCTTTCCAAACCAAATTCAATTTGGTGGCGGTTCCCCAGGCCAAGGCTGTGATTCTCTCAGCTTTTGCTCTGACTCTGTCCCAGTCCATGTCCGCGACCGCTCGGAGTTTTCTCCGGCTGATCGGTCTCTGCGGTTCGGTGACGGATCTCATTCCTCTAGGTCGGCTGCGTGTCAGACCTCTCCAACACTTTCTGCTCAGTCGTTGGAGGCTGAATGTAGATTCTCTGGATCAGGTGCTTCCGTTTCCGGACTCTCTGTATCCTCACCTTCTTCCCTGGACAGATGTTCAGTGGATTACGCAGGGTGTTCCACTGGACTTACCCACGTCCAATCGCGTTCTGACGGCAGATGCCAGCGATCTCGGATGGGGTGCGACGTTGGATCCTCTCGGTCTTTCCCTACACGGGATGTGGGACCAGGATCAAGCAGCTCTACACATCAACCAGAAATAGCTTCTTGCTCTTCTTCTGAGTTTCAGGCAGTGGATCCCTCACCTGTCGAATCGCCAGGTCCTTCTACTATCCGACAATTCGACAGTGGTTGCTTACGTTCGGAACCAGGGCGGCACGCACTCGGTTCCGATGTACGAGTTAGCTCGGGATCTTCTACTGCTCGCTCAGGATGTTCACGCCGGAGTGGTTGTTCGTCACATTCCCGGTCGTCTGAACGTCCTAGCTGACTCCCTGTCCCGACAGGGCAGGGTTATTTCCACCGAGTGGATGCTTCACAGGGCAGTGTTCCAGTCGCTTTGCGATCTCTGGGGACGTCCCCACATCGACCTCATCGCGACTCGTTGGAACCATCAGGTGGACACTTTCGTGTCCCTGTGTCCAGATCCTCTGGCTTTTGCCGTGGACGCTCTGTCACTCGATTGGAACGGTCTAGTCGGCTACGCCTTCCCGCCGTTTCCGATTCTTCCTCAGGTTCTCGCCAAAATTCGATCCTGCAGTTGTCGAATCATTCTGATCGCTCCCCTGTCGCCTCAGCGGGTGTGGATCAATCAGCTCCGCTCGCTGATGGCGGCGGTTCCGGCACGTTTCCCGCTACGTCGCGACCTTCTTTGTCAAGGTCACCCGAGGAGGTTTCACGTCGACCCGACTTCATTGTGCCTTCACGCATATCTTTTGTCAGGTCCTGTCTCCTCAGTAGAGGTTTTTCGAGTCGAGCAGTGGAGTGCATTTCTTCTTCAAGGAGGTACTCCACTGGTTTAGCTTATGCAGCTAAATGGAAGGTCTTCTGTCGATGGTGTGCTGATCACTCTGTTGATTGGAATCTTTCTTGGGTGCTGCTTTGCTTGGGGGGGGGGGGCGTTCGAACCTTTATCCCAGGTGGATATGCATTTTCTCACATATAAGACGGCTTTTCTGATGGCATTTGCTTCGGCCAGATGGGTTAGTGAGCTTCACGCCCTCTCGGTTGACCCGGCCTTTTTTAGGAGCTCTCCCAACAGTGTTACTTTTACCACTGATTGCTCCTTTTTGGCCAAGAATCAATTACCAGATACTACTCCTCCTCCTATCTGTATCAGGGCTCTTCCTTCTGTTGAGGGTAATCGCCCTTTGCTCTGTCTGGTCCGTGCTATTCGCATTTATCTTGATCGGACACGCTTCATACGGAAAGGCAGGAAACGTTTTTTTCTGTCTCTCATTCCGGGTCGACAGAAGATCTCTCCTCAATCCATTTCTCGATGGATTTGTCTTGCTATTCGTACGGCTTATGGTCGTTTAGCAGCTGGCGATTGTATTACCAATCGTATTTCTGCCCACGAGGTGCGGGCACTGTCTACCTCTTGGGCTTATTCTAACTCCATCAAGTTGTCGGATGTTATGCAGGCAGCCTACTGGAGAAACGCTTCTACTTTCTCCACCTTTTATTTGCGCCAGTTGCAGGAGCAGTCGGAGGACCTTTTTGCCCTGGGTCCTCTTTCTTCTGCTCAGGCTGTTGTCTGCCATAGCCATTAGGCTTCTTGAAGGTCAGTTTCAGCCTTGTGCTGTTACTGCCCTTTTTCTGTCTGTGTGTCACACAGGCTCATATGTCTCTTTTCATTGTCCTTTACCAATGATTGCGACATTATGGTTGATAAGCCTCGGGACCTCTTCCTTCTGCTTCACGGTTCCAGTGCACTCGGGTTATGTGTGGGTTGGTTATGCGATTCCCTCCAGCCTTTTGTCTATTCAGCCTGAAGTAAACAATTGTGAGTAGGTTGATAAGAAATCTAAATTTTATAGTAAATTTCCTTTCTTATTATACCTACCACAATTGTTTACATGGAGGCCCTCCCGTCTTCTTTACGGGTAAAGAATCTTTCCTCCCCGCTGATCACATAACTCTAATGTTGACAGATTCAAAAAGAATGAGTCTTTAGAGATGATACATGCGCACTGGCAATGGAAGTCGTGGAGTTGTACTTGGGAGAGAGCATCCCGTACTGGGTCTGCGCCGGTTGCACTCGACCCAGTTTTGGCTTATTTTTTATTGGTGCTTTTGCACCACTTTTCTTTCCCAACTTGCTTGGGAAAGACAAAAATAGAGTATTTTATCCGAGTTCGGGACTTCCACTGTAGTGCAAGCCTGAAGTAAACAATTATGGTAGGTATAATAAGAAAGGAAATTTACTATAAAATTTAGATTTTTATTAAAATTACTGAGGGATATGCAGTTCTACCAGGTGAGCTATTACAGGCTCTTGAGAGCGCCTCTTGTTCTAACTTGACAACTCACCATAATGCTTTGTCAGCAAGATATGTTTTCAAAACTTATATAACAGCTTGACAGCTTGTTATAACGATTTTCCAGTCAATATATTGTGCCCACAACACACCAAAGCATCGGCTCTACTTGTTAAAACGATTCTACAACTCCTCGTAATGACATGACCATTCATTATAACAACTTCACAATTCCTCTTTATAACTTGGCAATTCGTTTTAATAAGATTGCAATATAGAATCAATTTACATTTGGTTATAACAACTTCTAATCTGTTATAAAGACTTATTAATTCGTTATTATTTTATTTAGAGATGAGACGATTAATCGGTGTAACATCAGCACTCAGTCGATAAGCACCCATCGGTTCACCATCGGCACTCATGATTCAACATCGGCCCTCGCCGATTGTCTGAAACTCAGTGAAAGTGAAAGTGTTATGGATGAACTTTCTTCCACTTCATGGGACAACCAGTGACAAGCGATCGGTACGTAACTCGTCTGTTACTGATACCATGTAAATAATGGTTCGTGAAAGAAAAGGCAGAATATTATATTCAAGATTCTGATTGTGTAACTGTGTACTGAGTTGTTTTTTTATCCATCATGTGAATACGGACTCTCTTCACTGCCCAAACTGTACATCATTCTACAAAATGTTGCAATATTTCTTTCAACCACGCTCATCGTCTCATTAAATATATATTGGACAGATAATTCCTCCATATTAGTAATCCATGTTAATTGTGAAAGGTTTGGGTGCAAAAAGTTTAATATCAGGCCATTCGGGGTGGGATTTATCAACACGAAGCCACTGAATTTTTCTCATGTTGAATTGTGTGGAGCACATGATAAAAATAGATAATGCAGTGTAACGTCATAACTCGTGTGACGCAATCCCATATATGGGTTTACAGAAAAGAAACTCCCACTTTAAAACGTGTCGTTCCAACAACGGCTTTTGATTTTCAGTAAACATTTTCTTCCAAATAACTGATAGTCGACTTCAAAGCCTGTGTAGGGGGTGATTCGGCAAAGACCCGACTTTGAAATGAATTGTTTCCATTGTTGATGTAAACCGCATCAAAGGTTCAGAACACAATTTACCGTGACGATGCACGTGATGAGTTCTCGACTCAGTTGTTAGCTGTTTATTTTAAATCGAAAATATTCTGCACTGATGGTGCCTCATTGACATAAAATGAACCCTTTGATGTCTGTTATTTAATTTATTTAAGTTGAGTATTACCGTACTGACTCGTGTCGAAGCCCAGGGGGTGCTTGCAGTGGATAAATTGCAAAGTGGTGTTGATGGGAGGGGGGGGGGGGGGGGCCTTAGTGCTTGCAAGTTGCGTTGGGATGCATCGGAAATTGTCGATATAAGACAAGGAGGTATCCACTGGGTATGTTACGTTTCTTTGGAAACCACCTACCAATTTTATAGAATTTGCTTTAAAAATTCTCATAATTATCTTGTACATACAGTTCAGATTTCGGGTTTTAATCATTCAATTTAAAGAATAAAACAAGCAGAAATCCATGTGGTGTTTTCATATTATTTTTTTTTTGTACAGGTTACTCTCGAAGCCAGAAATGGACGTAAGTTGACAATCAACACTGCAAATCACCCCCTTGAAAACAGGCAAACGTAGTCGTAGTCTGTTTAAAAATAGCTGTTTTTTTTTTTAATATGTACATTTTATTATGAATAAAACAAAATAAAGCTTCATACAAAATCAATAAAAAAATTCTTCATATGAAGACCAGATAAAATTTACACAGCGGAATATGAATAACAAAATAGTTGCCTCCCTTGGCAAATTCGAAAATTTGATTTCACACTGAAAGTCATAACTTCACATGTTGCAGAGCATGATGAAATGATAAATGAGCATGATTTATTGAACCAATATGTCATAAATCATATTCCTGGTTATATTGTTAAAAAATTCTCAAATACCAGAGTTGTAATTATTTTTTATTTTCAATTACCACTTTCTCATTAATTTCTGAATACCTGTTTTTCACAATGAGATGTGCACGCTCGAAAGTGGCAGTGTTCTTTTACAATGAGTTGTGCCCCGCTTCAAAGTGGCAGTGTTCAATCAGTATCTTTCTGATGATATTCGACCACTGTGAAAACTGTGAAAACTATATGTTGTGGGCGTGTTTCAGACAACTATTGACAGCAGCCTGCACTCTCATTTGAAACAGGTGACAGCTTCCAAAAACGAGGTCGACAAAAAAATAAACAAGTCAATTTTGCTTGGGATAATTTTTTAATAAAGACTTATTACACTGAACACAGACATAATGTATTACACAAAAGACGAATTTAACAACACAAAAATCTCAACTCCAAAAAATATACATAATACAGTATTGCAGTTCTATTTGGTAAGTACAGTGTTGCAATAAGTCAGCTATTTTTCCATTTGATGCCTGTAAATTTGACGTCTTGTCTCAAACAACTTTCGTCCAATTTGAAACTTGGGGGTGGGCTTTGACTCGAGTAGGGCACCCTGGTTCACAAATCTGAAAAAGCGGGGGGTGGGCTTTGACACGAGTATGGGCTTCGATATGAGTCAGTATGGTAAAAGTGTGTTATCTTCCGGGTTGATGGGGATTCTGGTTACTGTAAATCACCCAGTTTCTGCAGTCAGCTTGAATAATAAAGAAACCATCTGACATCGGCATTCGGTATCGGCCGATTGTTGTCTAAAATAATCGGCATTCGTCTGATGGGGCATTTTACTAATTGGCTCATCTCTAATTTTATTGTTATGTTTTTATCCAACTCCTTGTAATGACTTGTCAATTCGTTTTGTTGTACACTCATTTTTCTAACATGACAGCTCCCTATAATGCTTCATCAACAAGGAATATTTTCACAACTTGTTATAAAGGATTTTAAGCTCATTATAAGGATTTTTCAATCATTATAGTGTGTCCACAACTGGCCATAACATCAGCTCTACTCGTTAAATCGATTTCACAACTTTTCGTAATGCCACCACAACTTGTTATAAAGATGTCTGAGACTCACTATAATGATTTGTCAGCTCGGAATAACGACTTGTCAACTGGTAAAATGACTTCACACCTCTAGAAATGACATCTCAGCTTATTAAATGGTTTAAGAACTCATAGTGACTTGTCAATTTGTTATAACGACATTTGAGACTCATTATAACGACTTATCAACTCATTATAATGACTTCACAAATCATTATAATGATTTATAAACCTGTTATAACGACTGAACTGCTCATTAGAATAACATTGCAATTCATCATAAATATACAATTTGAAATAACTTCTAACTTGTTATACAAGTTAGTCAACTCTTTATAATGATTCCTCAACTCGTTACAACATGTTGTCAAGCTATGCAATGCCAAATCATCATAATAACATCACAACTCATTATAATGAATTCACTACTCTTTATAACAACTTGTCAACTTGTAATAACAACTTCACTCTTCTTCATAATATCAAATCTTTATATAAAGCCAGCACAATTCAATATAACGAGTTGTAAAATGGTGTCGATTCATTAATTCTTGACCACTCATTGTACTAATTATAATAACTTGTCAACTTGTTATGTCATATACTAACTTGCCAACTCACTGTAATGCTTTATTAACTAAGTGTAAATTTTGTTACGTTGTATACTAACTTGTCAACTCACTGTTATGCTTTATGAACAAGGTTTGTTTTCACAACTTGTTATAACGACTTTTCCAATCATTATAGTGTGTTCCAAACGTGTCATAACGTTAGATGTACTCATTAAAAGGACTCCACAAATCATTGTAATGGCCCACACCTCGTTTTAACAACTTCACAATTCCTCCAAATAATTTGGCAACTCATTATAGCGTTGTCTGAGGCTCGCTATAATGATGTGTCAGATCATTTTAACGAATTTAAAGACTCATTATAGTGCCTATCCTACTCATAGCTATAAAGTTATAAAGACTTTGCAACTCATTAAAATGACATCCCAACCATATGTAATAACATCACACAACTTTCATCATAATAATCTGTGAACTCGTTATATAACAAAGTCTGGGACTCACAACGATTTGTCATCTCCTTATAATGAGGTCACGACTTGTTATAACGATTTGTAAACAAACTTGTGAACTCATTAAAAATGACTTTCAACTCCTTATAACGGATACAGAACTCTTTATAAAGAATTGGCAATCCATGAGTTTTCAACTCATTATAATGACCTTCCAACTCGTATAACATCACAACGCATTGTAAATTCGCAACTCATTATAATGACTTCACTTCTTGTTATAGAGACCTGGCAAATTGATATACTGACACAACAATTTGTTATGATGATTTCACTTCTCGTAATAATGACTTGTCAACTCGTTATAACGACTTGCACATTCGTTATCATGTCTTTACCTCTCGTACTAACTAACTGTAAATTCATTATTGCACATTCACAAACCATTATAATAACATCACGATTCGCCATGGCCTTTCAAATCGGTATGGCAACATTCGTTATAATGACTTGACAACTTATTATAATGACATGACTTTACAGCACATAAGTACTTCTATACGGTTATAAAGACTCGTCAGCACATTATAACGACTTTATATATAACAACACTGCAAGGCATTTTAAAACTTGTCACCATGTACCGACTTGTTATGTCGACATCACTACTGTTTATATCAAATTTAGTTCTTTTTAAAAAATTTTCAACACGTTATAATGACATCACAGCTCATTATAAAGATTCCATAACTAGTTATAACAGCTCGTCTAATCCTCTTAATGACATTACAACTCATCACGAATTTACAATTCTTTAAAAACGACTTGCCATTTGTTGACTCGTTATAAAGACTTGTTAACCTGCTATAACACCAGTGCAACTTGTCGCAATGATTCCACATCTCATTATAATGGGTTGTCATTATAACGGGTTGTTATTATAACAAGTTGTTTCCTATTATACTGATTTATCAACTTGTTATAATGATTTCGCGACTGCTTATCCATTACTTATATTATTTCAGCTCATAATGATGACATGACAAGTCATTATAACAACTTTGAAAACTTGTTATAATGACAAAGCAAACACTTATAATAATTTGGTAATTAGTTATAATGATTGATCAACGCATTATAATAATTTAACGACTGGGTTTCCATTGGTTATATTATTTCAACTCATTATAATGACATGACAACTCACTATAATGACTTTGAAAACTCATTATAATATCAAAGCAACCCCTTATAATGATTGGCAATTAGTTATAATGATTGATCAACTCACTATAACTACTTGTAAATTTGTTATAACTACTTTACGTTTCGTCAGCACTTCCCAGCTCGTTAACATTACTTGTCAACTCATTATAACCAATTGTCAATTTGGTATAATGACTTTACAGCTCATTTTAACACCTTGTCAAGTCAGTATTACCATTTACCTACTAGTTATGGGGACTTCCAAACTCGTTATAATAACTTTAATACTTGGTGGCTTATCATAATGGCGTCACAACGCAATTTAACAACTGGTCAACTCATTATTATGACTACTCAATTCATTATTACTTTTGGAACTCATTATAACTTGTCGACTCGTTATAACGACTTATCAACCAGCTATAACAACTTTACATCTTATTATAATGACCCTTCGACTCATTACATTCACTTAGCAACTCATAATTATTGCACATTATATAATAACGGCTTGTGAACTTATTGTAACAACATATTAGCACATTATAATGACTTCAGAACTCAGAGTAACAACTTTCAACTCGTCACAATGATTCTGCTTGTTATGATAACTTGTTAACTCACCATAATGATCTTTTGTCGGCCAAATTTTTTGAAGCAGTGACTATTTTGAAGTTACTGCACAAAGCCATTGATATCATGCATGCGAATGCGTTGCATTATAACTGAATAGGAGCCGGACACTCCAGACACCAAACACGTTTGACAAAAAATCCAAACAATCTCTCTTTCTCTCTCTCTCTTTCTGTCTGCTGAAGTCAAAAAGGTGCAAACTATCAGTAATACCTGTTCAATTACAAAATTAGCCCAGATATTTGTCTAATAAATTTGCCCTTCATGAAGGTTAGGTGAGTGTAGAAGATCAAAATAGGGTGAGTGAGTCACGCCTTTCACGGCAACGGCTTGCTATGCATTTCAAATTTACTAATACCAAAAAACCCCTCAAAAACAATAACAAAAGATAACAACATTCTGGATTTGTATTATCTGAACGCTATGAGAATGTATAACTCCCTTTTCTCTGATAACAGCTTTCTGGATTTGTGAGTCCAAATTGTGCGAAAAGTAGAAATTTTGTATTCTTAATAAAATACATTCATGAAATTTAAAATGCTTTACTTGTGTGATTTCAAATTGAATATATGTTAGATTTTACAAATGACCTTGTTTGATACTTATGAAAAGGATCAGTTAGAGGGCCCCCACTGAGATGCTTAACTAGCATCTCTTTGTTACTTGTGATTTGCTGAAATTTGTCTTAAAACTAGTCTCCAGTTACAATTTATTTGTATTGATTTTCATAATCTTGGTCATCATTCTATCTTTGAACATCATTTCTTTCTTTTATTTCAGTGAGAAAGAGTCTATGCGCCAGTGAGTATATGATGTTTTTGAAGTCATTGCTACTTTGTTCTGTTTTATATATTAACTCTTTAATTGCTGAGTATTTTCTAGATATTTTTCATTTAATCTAGTCATGGCTGCTGTGAGTCAGTCATGACTAGATTTGATGAAAAAATCATCTAAATTTAACATGAGAGATTAATGGTGAAAAAATCCTTTTAATTTACTGAGAAGAAATTGGATTAAATATGCTTAAATTATACTTATTTCAGTGGCAAGCAAACTCTTATCCTGGGCAGGAATATCTGCCAGAAGCACATAAGGGTTAAAGAGTTTTTTCAAAGAATTGTGAATGTCCAATTTCCGTCTGCATTGAAGTGATTAATTGAGTAACATTATGTGGAATAGTTACAAGCTGTTTTTGTATACAGCCGCTCATATGAGTGGGCTGTATTATGGTATGCCAATGTCCATCCACCGATCTGTCTGTCTGTCTGTTCGTCTGTCTGTCCATCCGTTAACTTTGGTTTGACCACACAGCCTTGGGAATTTACCGCGGCATTCGGCAGTGCCGTCATAAATGCCGATGAAAACGCCAATGACGACGGCAATTCTTTTGCCGTAGTATCAGTTTGATAAAAAAACACATCTGTCCACTTCGAAAGGTGCGAGATAATGGATTACGTAGCACACGTCGGCGTGTGGCAGCTGCCTTCACACGCAAGTGAATAAATGATCGCCCCGAATTGACTTCATTTGGAATCAATGAGTGGGTTTTGGGCCGAGTCATGGAGTGTGCATTAAGCCGTGAAAACTAGATACCAACAGCGAATACACATTTCGTTCCGGTTCGCCTGACCGTGTGCAGGCTATTTGTTGTTTCCGGTACAAAAGAGTTATTTTTTCAGACAAATTGCAAGCGTGACCGAGAATTATAAGTTGTGTGACGCGGGTCGTCGAAATTGAAAAATAATTAAATACAAATCAGTGTTTCATTTGACCGCATTCAAATCATGGTCAAAACAAAAACTGTTGAAGGCTGGGGATTCGGGGATATACTGGGGTATGATACGGACGGAGAAAACGTAATCCAAATTTACTGCAAAGTATGCAGAGACTTTTACAGTGAAACCAATCACTCAATGAATGTCAGCGTCCATGGGCGTGCAGAGGGGCAGTTGGATAAATTTATTAAAGGAACTAATATCATTAAGAAAAACAATTTTAGTGATCATGTGTCGAAATCCCAGCAACATAAAATTGCTTCAGCCAGATCTAAATACACGAATAGCAGGGGTGACCCAGGTTCAGAATGTTCTGCCTCAACTGCGCCCAAGCAGATGACAATAACTGCTCATGTACCTAAACTTACACAATTAAGTCATGCAAAGCTTGTGAAAAAATTTCAGTTGGCACACTTTGTCGCAACCAGTGGAAAGGCATTTTCCCTTTACGAATCCTTAACAAAGTTTGAAAGAGATGTTTACCACACTGATCTGGGAAGTGGATACACTGACAGAAAGTCAGGTGCAGAAATGATAAAATATTTGTCACTAAGTAATCGCCTGAAAATGATAACCGAGCCACTGAACAACAATATTGTTCACTATTACAGTGTCCACTCGGATGGGTCAAGTAGTGCCAAAACTATGGATGAGAAAGAACTTTTTCTGATAAAAACGTGTGAGGAGGGGAGGCCAAAATTTACTGTAATGAGTTTAGAAGAACCACACGATACAGATGCAAATGGATTGAAAACTGCGATGGAGAATTCAGTTAAGAAAATGGAATTTAATTTTGACAGAAAAATCAAGGAGATCGGTCTTTGCACGGATGGGGCACCTGTGAATGTCGCATGCTATAACCTCGTCAAACAAAGTATTGGTGACCACTACGTATCTGTTCTCTGCCCTGCACACAAATTTGAATTGTGTATCAAAGATGCCTTTTCTGCATCAAGTTTAGGAGCATCCTGCCAAAAAGACCTCAATGATGCCTATTACCTTTTCAAGAAGGCAACACTTAAATGGCGTTTAATGAAACGCCAATCGATTTTTATGGACATGCCAATCAAACGGTTTAAACGAGACACAGGTACTCGTTGGGTTGAACATCAAGTGGCAGCTTTGGGATCGTATCTCCAAAACCTGCCAGTGTACATAGGCTTTCTAAACCAACAGATATCCTCACCGTATAACAGGACAATGAAATCTGCTGTACCACAGCTACAGGGTGTGAAGAAAAATGTCTCCTCTTCAATATGCAGTGTGTATCAGGCAGTGAAATATGATGTCCTTATGATCATTCAGACCTTGAGCAAAGCTTTACAGGACATTGAGCTCTTGTCACCTGCATTTATCACGAAATGTTCAACTACTGTTTCAAACATCCACAAAGTTAGACAGCTCTTAGAAATTAGAGGGGAAGCAGCTTTTAAGGAAAAGGAGATTTTCCCCCAAACCTGCAAACTTTTGGAAAACCTAATGCCGGCGGAAAATGCAGACATAATTCCCGAACGCCAGACACGTAGAACAGAGCATACGACAAACAATGAGAACAAAACAATTTACATGGGCTACCTGATGAATGGAACTTTGGACGAGGCCTTATATAAAGTTAAATCTGAATTCATAACCATTTTGGACAGCCTAGAAAGCTCAATAAACTGTCGGTTTTCAAACATACTAGAAGATTCAGTCTTCCGGTCAGCAGCCATATTCTTGGACACAAAGGCCTATCAATTTATTGAAGTGGACATGTTGTTTCAGTCCGTGAAAGTAATATCTGACAAGTTCCATGATGTTCTATTGGCTAATGCTTGTAATCTTGAAAGTTTCAAGAACGAGTTGGCTATACTTCACACGCATGTTGTCAAATTCTTAAACCAGTGGAGCTCAGAAAAGTGTTGGCCGTTACTGTTCAGAATGAAGGAATCCCTAGGAGTATCCAACATACTTCATATTGCCGAGATCGCCATTGTTCTCCCCCTTTCAAACGCAGAGGCAGAGAGAGTATTCTCTTTCCTATGGAGGGTATTTACCAAGGAGCGCCACTCATTGAGTAACTCAACTCTTGAGGATTTACTCCGTGTCAGAAATGATCATAACTTTGATGAACAGCGTTATGAGCATGCAATTGAATTATTTCTGACAGCATATCCTGATGGCACAGCCAGAAAGAGAGCTAGGCATCATGGGGGTCATACCTATCCTTCAACTAGAAAACCCAAAAAGTGCAAAACTCTTGCTTCAGTCACGTCCATTCTGGCCAATCTCGTTCCTGGTGAAGAATCCAAATCAGACAATGGTGATGATCACACAGATGCCGGGCAAGATGGCGCTTGTGCTAAGCTTATAGAAGATATAGATATGGAGGACATGTCTTCTTCCGATTCATCCAGCGAAACAGACAGTGATTGCTAGGTTCATCACTGACAGACTTGAGTTTAACTTGTTCCTGAATTTTATTAATTTTATATTTCTTTAATTTGCTACCATTAACGTGACGAGTGATCATGAGGTAACCCTTTACCTAAACGCTAGTGGCATACGACACTCTTAAAAAAATCGTGTACCCCTAAAATGTTTTCATTTTTTGCTTCCAAAACATAGGTCGTGACCCCTCATTGGAACGAGCGGGACGCTCTTGTCCCAATGAGGGGTGACAACCTATGTTTTGGAAGCAAAAAATGAAAATGTTTTAAAAATTGAATGGCGATTTCCTTGTATAACGCTGGCCGATTTACACCGTTAGCTTAGGTAAAGGATTAAAAGGCCATCGATTTTTTTTTGTCTGTTTGTAACCTTACTATTCATTTTCAACTCAAGTCAGTGATATGGTTCAGTAGGTCAATTATATGTAATCATTAATCAGTAGATTACTGTCTAGTAATCAAGTAACTAAACATTACTTTAAAGAGATAAAAAACAAATATTAAAATTAAAATGTGTTCTTTATTTAACTGTTACATAGACTTAGCATACATAACAGGGCCATATCCAGGACGTATTTGGTGCCGGTATACCGGTTTGGGCGCCCACATTCAGGCGCCCAAATTCAGAAAACATGGCAAATACGGCAGGGTCTGAAATAGCAGTCGGACATCGGACATGTCCGACCAAATTTTGACCAGGCAAAAATAATTTGGGATCGCGCCTACGAGCCCTACAACGTTCACGTTTCGGAGTTCCACTATTCAACAGTATGCGTAATTCAACGTCATATGTCATATGCGACTCCATTTCGTTAGTCACCCCCCCCCCCTCTAATATTTACACGCCCCCCTTATTTTGAAATCCTGGCGCCGCCACTGATCAGTTGACATAGGACGTTCTGGTTATCACACGACGAAATGGCACACCTCTGATCATTTACTCAGTAACTGATCAGACGTGTGCCATTTCGTCGTTTGAGAACCAAAACGTCCTTTGTCCCATTGGGGACATAGGATGACCCTCTGGATCTCACATGACGATTTGTTTGAATTTATTCATTGACAATTTGTCAGGATTCGAATTTCTTTCAATAACGATTGCACAACGCAAACTTAAAAGCGAAACGCAAGTTGAATCAGAATGGCTCTGTTAATTAGCTCTTTTGATGTGCAACATTAAAACTGAATGATGATTGGTCATCAAGCACCGACGGTTCAGAGGACACTCTCAAACCACGATGCACCACATTGTCAAGTGAATTATAATATTGTTTGCTTCGTAGTTACGAATGGGCAGACTGGGCGGACGCCCAGGGCCCCCATATTTGACAGGGAATTGTGTCATGTTAACACTAGAAGTGAGGTTAGTAGCTCCATTTTTTTAATTTCTCAAATTTTACCAACAAAAATTCTGATTTCTCTGTTGAAATGTTCCACAATTTTGGAGCTCGGTGTGCCGTCAGAGACCACCTGAGAGCCTCCAGAAATAAAAATTTTTCCAGACCCCCACCAACGAGGGGGGGACACCCCCTCTCGAGTCGTGCTCTCCCCCCTCGCCGCTTCGCGGCTCGGACGATGCTTTGCATCGTATTTGGACTCCCCCCCCCCCCCCCCACCCCCACGATCGACCTGCCGGATTCTCACTGGTGTCCCCAAATTATTCCTGGATATGGCCCTGCTATTACTAACAGTAACTGGCTTCGTTATTTTCAATGAGAAAAAAACCTTCACTTCCTTATTTTACGTTTCCAACCACCTGTGGAAAAAATTGCCGTAGACAATCTTAAAAATGTTAAAATTGCTGTTGAGTTTGATTTGACGACAGCATTTATCTGCCGTAGACAATTTTCCTAATTCCCAGGGCTGCCACATGATAACTTGAAAAAAATACATCCAACAGATACTGTTTCTTCAGGGTTGATTAGTCATGACTGGAGGATGGTTCCTTTCGATAACCAGCATTCTGGAATATCCAATATGGCCACCACGGCAGCCATCTTGGATTTTCAGGGACTTTTGATAATCCACCTGAAGACTTAAAAACTATAGATCCAACAGATACTGCTTTTTTATGGTTGATTAAGCATGACTAGAGGATAGTTCCTTTCGATAATAAGCATTCTGGCATTTTCAATATGGCTTTTCTTGGATTTTCAGGGACTTTTGATTGTCCATGTGATATTACAACAAATACTGTTTTTTATGGTTGATTAGTCATGACTACAAGCGAGAAAATAAGCAGACTATCTGCAAAATGAGGTCCCCAGAGGGTGAATATTGTGATGCTACCCTGCACAGCAGGGTAGCATTATTAAATTTACCATTTATGAGCCTCAATCTGAATTGGGGTCTCAAAACTAAATGGAAAGCGGTACCCAGAGGATAAATTGGCCTACTGCATGGGATAGCATCATCAATGTCCCTGTCTGGGGACCTTTTGTTCAACTAAAAATTTCTTCCTTTCGATAACCAGCATTCTGGAATATCCAATATGGCCACCACGGCAGCCATCTTGGATTTTCGGGGACTTTTGATAATCCACCTGAAGACTTAAAAACTATAGATCCAACAGATACTGCTTTTTTATGGTTGATTAAGCATGACTAGAGGATAGTTCCTTTCGATAATAAGCATTCTGGCATTTTCAATATGGCTTTTCTTGGATTTTCAGGGACTTTTGATTGTCCATGTGATATTACAACAAATACTGTTTTTTATGGTTGATTAGTCATGACTACAAACCAGAAAATAAGTAGACTATCTGCAAAATGAGGTCCCCAGAGGGTGAATATTGTGATGCTACCCTGCACAGCAGGGTAGCATCATTAAATTTACCATTTATGAGCCTCAATCTGAATTGGGGTCTCAAAACTAAATGGAAAGAGGTACCCAGAGGATAAATTGGCCTACTGCATGGGATAGCATCATCAATGTCCCTGTCTGGGGACCTTTTGTTCAACTAAAAAATTTCTTCATAGGCGGCCGTATATTGATCCACCGCCTGATGGTGCACTTGTTCACTTACGACTTTCTCTACTGATTAACTACCCACTCTTGACAGACGTGTGGGACAAGCCTGGATATAAGAGGTCAGACATGGACAAAGTCCGACTCAGTAATGCGTTTGTCAGACGGTTGCAAGCAACTGGCCGAGGCCAATTTTCATAGTTAAGTGGGCAGTGATGCATGGGAATGGTGGGTGAATTATCGCTCCCTCTATTTTTGTTCATTGAAAGTACAAATCCATAACAGTTTATTTCCTGTCATCATAATACATGACAATCATTTACGAATTCTGTATACCACGTTATAAAAATTCAATGCAAAACTAGACTTTATGATTCTGGAGAATCATGGCTTTTCCCGATGAGATTCCATGATTTGTCATGACCCCACAGTGTCTGATAAATTGTTTTTAACTGTCTCAGTGAAGTTCCTTCATTAATATTATGAGAAAGGTGAGTATAGTAGTCTCAAATGACACAGTTTGATAAAAAAATTGTTTAGGTAAAACCATAATTAATGGTGGAGTGGGTTAATGTGAATATCGTCGTCCAACAAGTCAATGACCGACAAAAGGAGTTATGTTTCTTTGACACATACCCACTGAGTGCTGTGTCTATTTGAAAATGGTCCATTGTATCTCAAATGTATCCAAAATATTGACGACTGGCAGCTTGTAGAGTGTTAACAAGTGCTAACAGGAATATTTATTCATGCAACTGGTAATGTCACACCAAGAACTGTGAATGGTCATTTTTCTTTAAAATCTACAAGATGTTTTCAGAGAAATCCAGGGAGAACATGAATTTTAAGCTTTTGATGGGTATAATTGTTTATCCAACCCAAAACGGATTAAGTGTTGTTTTTTGAATACTCTTATTACTTCCAAAAATAATTCTCAGTGAATTCTACTTCCACTTATTTTGATCTCTCCTGTCAACTTCGGGTGCTGTGGGTACGCAAACACAACTCTCTATCAGTTTTGCATCTGGTAAAAGAAGTTATGTATCTCTGTGGCATTCCCATTTGTTGTTGTTGGTGTCCAAAAACAGACTATTTTTTCAAAATGTTGACATTTAACAGCCCATGGAGGGTTAACAAATGCTTACTGGAATATTTTATCCATGCAACCGATAATGTAACTCCAAGACCTATCAATGGCCATTTTCTGTTGAAAACTTACAAGATGTTTGTAACGAAATCCATGGAAAACATGATTTTTTTTAGCTTTTGATGGGTATCGCTATTAACCACCCCAAAAGGGGTTAACGCTTGGGTTTTTGAATACCCTTATTACTTACAAAAATGGTCCTCAGTGAATTCCACTTCCAACAAAGGAGATTATGTGTAACTCTCGGACATACATTGCGTGTTGTGTGTGTCCGAAAACAGCCCATTTCAACAAAATTATTATGCTTGGCATTCTGTAGAGGGTTAATAAACGCTCAGCGGAATATTTTGTCCATGCAACTTGTAATGTCACACAAAGACCTGCAAGTAGTCAATTAGGCTTTTCCCACTGGAAAAGACAATTGTTTTTCTACGGATTATAATTTTTTTTTTTGGGGGGGGGTTTTTGGGGTTTTTTTTTTTTTTTTTTTCCACACATTTTGTCCGCACGATTCCGAAGCCATTTTCGGACCGATTTTCACAAAATTTTGCACACGCATAGAGGGGCACAAAATCTAAAAATGTACCGAAGCGGAATTTTCGATTTAACCCTCATTTCGTCAGAATTGGCAAAAAAAAATGTCAAAATTGGGGTTTATCGGCACTTTCTCGAAACACGTCTTGTAGATTTTTTTTAAACCTTCATCATTGATAGACCTGCCTGTGCCACGACCTTTGATACACATGACATATCTGGCGATGCATATGGTAACCCTCCACAGGCTGCCAAACATCGAAATTTTGATGAAATGGGCCAGTTTCAGGCCCCCAGAGAACCCAAACGATACACGAGAGATAAACATAACTTCATTTATTGGAAGTGGAATTCACCGAGGATCATTTTTGTAAGTAATAAGGGTGTTAAAAAAACCAAGCGTTAACCCGTTTTGGGCTGGTTAAACAGCAATACCCCCATAAAGCTAAAAAATTCAGGTTTTCTGTGGATTTCTCTAAACGAGTCTTGTAGATTTTCAAGAAAAAATAGTCACTCCCAGGCCATGATGTGACAATAGAAGTTGCATGGACAAAATACTGCGGTGAGCATTTGTTAACCCTCCACGGGCTGCTAAAAGTCAAAATTGTGATAAAATGGGCTGTTTTTGGACGCCAAAAGCACCCAAACGGTATACCACAGAGAAAGTGGCCTTCATTTATCGGACGCAAAATTGATCGGAAAATATTTTTGAAAGTGGTAAGGGTATTCAAGATTCGACGTCTTAACCCATTTTGGGCTGGTTAAAGAGAGATACCCATTAAAATCTTAAAATACCCATTTTCTGTGGATTTCTCTAAAAACATCTTGTAGGTTTTCAAGAAAAAATCGGCTATTCGCAGGTCTTGGTGCGACATTACAAGTTGCATGGACAAAATATTCCGTTCAGCATTAGTTAACCCTCCCAGGGCTCCCCAACGTCAAAATTGTGATAAAATGGGCTGGTTTTGGACACCAACAGCACCCAATGGGTACACCACAAAGAAAAGCGCCTCCTTTTATCGAGTGTACAATTTATACAGAAACATTTTTGTAAGTAGTAAGGGTATTCAAAAGTCGAAGTCTTAACCCATTTTGGGTAGGCTAAGACAGATATCCCTTAAAAGCTTTAAATTCCCATTTTCTGTGAATTTCCCTAACACTAACTTGTAGGGGTTCAAGAAAAATTGACTATTCGTAGGTCTTTATGTGACATTACAAGCTGCAGGGACAAAATACTCCGGTGAGCGTTTATTAACCATCTACAAGCTGCCAAGCATCGTAATTTTGTTGACATAGGCTGTTTTCGGACACGCACAGCACCCAACGTATACACGAGAGATAAACATAATCACCTTTGTTGGAAGTGGAATTCACAGAGGACCATTTTTGTAAGTAATAAGGGTATTCAATAAACCAAGCGTTAACCCCTGTTGGGGAGGTTAACAGGGATACCCATCGAAAGCTTAAAAATCGTTTTCCCTGGATTTCTTTACTAACATCTTGTAGGGTTTCAAGAGAAAATGGCCGTTGATAGGTCTTGGTATCACATTACCAGTTGCATACATTATTCTGGTAGGTATTTGTTAACCCTCCATGGGCTGCAAAATGTTAAAAATTTTGAAGAAATAGTCTGTTTTTGGACACTGACAACATCAAATGGAAATGCCACAGAGAAACGTAACTTCTTTTACTGGACGCAAACCTGATAGAGAAACATTTTTGTAAGTAGTAAGGATATTCAAAAATCGAGGTCTTAACCCATTGTCGACTAGTTAAGGAGATATACCCCTCAAAAGCTTAAAATTCCTGTTTTCTGTGGATTTCTCAAAAAAATCTAGCACGTTTTCAAGAAAAATTGATCATTTGCAGGTCTTTGAGTGACATTACAAGTTGCATGGACAAAATATTCCGGTAAGCAGTTATTAACCCCCCAGAGCCTGCAAAGTATAGACATTTTGAGAAAATGGGCTGTTTTGGGGCACCCATAACACCCAATGTGTACCTGCGTGATAAACATAACCTTCCTCATTGGAAGTGAAATTCACTGAGGATCATTTTCGTAAGTAATGAAGGTATTCATAAAACCAATAATTAATCCGTTTAGGGCTGGTTACAGAGCAATACCCCTCAAAAGGTTAAAAATTTGTATTTTCCGAGGATTTCTCTAAAAGCCTCGCAAAGGTTTTCAAGACAAATATTGGCCATTCTCATTTGAGACTACTATACTCACCTTATATGAACTCAAAAGTAAGTGTATAGTTATTTATTATCAAGAATAACTGCCCATAAGTTCCACTCTCACTGTGTCCCGCTTCATCGGTCAATTCCACGGTGTCCCACGCCAGCGGTCGATTTATCCAAACAAAATTACCAAGGTTACCACATCCTCCCTGCCTCTTTCTCCAACCAAACACACATTGAAAGGTACGCCTCCCCTCGTATTCCACACTGCCCTGCATGATATCATTTATTATTTATTTATTGGTGTTTAAGGGCATATACTTATGCACAATGGCTAATCATGACCGTGACAGTTTTACGGGTGGAGGAAGCCACAGTACCTGGAGAGAACCACCGAGCAACGACGAGCAGCTGCCAGCTTCCCAACATCGTAACTCCGAACTGCAGCACAGGCAGGGTTAGATTGGTTGAAGACATGCGTACCGTCGACGTGCAGTACGCCTTAGTACATGGCGGCATCATGCCCCCATATAGACAATCAGAGTTAAGTGCCTTGCCCAAGGACACAGCATGGGAGTCTGAATTGATCGCTCAGACGGCCACCCATCCAATGATAAACCAGGCTCAACGTTGCTTTACTTCGGTGATCTGACGAGAACCGGCTACCACAATGCCACCGTGCCCCGCCACTGCATGATAAGAAAGCAGTAAATAACGTTAGCTGCAATGGGATCAGTTACTTATAATATCAAATAGTGTTGACACTATAGCATTTCCCCGACAGTGGGTCCAGGTATATACTAGTCTGTAAAACGGCTATACACTGCCCCTCCTCCGCCCCAGGGTGGCGACGTGGCAGTATATATCCATCTTACTGACGCTATGTTGTGCCTAAGGAACCTTACAATAAAAGGTGGAGGTCCCCAACATGGGAAGGGGGGGGGGGGGAGGTATATTTACTACTCTGTAAGGCGGTTATCAAATGCAGTGGTGCATGGCGCCAAGATTTCCCCGGCAGTGGGGCTAGATATATACTAGTTTGTAAGACGGCTATACTCCCCTTCTCCGTCCCAGGGTATATTTTATCTACACATATGTACAAACAACACTTCCTATTTATGAATGTAATAACTTCATGTTTGTCGTTGTATGTATGGATATCTTCATTGTAATAAATAAAACTAATCCTATGGGGAAAAACTAATTGGAGAGAAATTTACTTCTGCTATTAACAGACATGTGATAGGTGAGCTCTACAAGGTGTGAAAAAATGACATAATAATGGATAACAACTGTGGTCTAATAGGAGATAATTGATACAGGACCAGACATCAATATTTTTGATACATTTGAGATAAAATGGACCATTTTCAAACAGACACAGCACTCAGTGGGTATGTGTCAAACAAACATAACTCCTTTTGTCGGACATTGACTCGTAGGACGACAATATTGATATTAACCCCTCCACCGTTAATGATGGTTTTTACGTAAACAATGTTTCATCAAACTGAGTCATTTGAGACTACTATATTCACCTTTCTCTTAAAATCAATGGAGGAACTTCAGTGAGACAGTTAAAAACAATTCATCAGACACTGTGGGGTCATGAAGAATCATGGAATCTCATCGGGAAAAGCCATGATTCTCCAGAATGATAAAGTCTAGTTTTTCTTGAAAACCTATGGAATGTATTCAGAGAAATCCACAGAAAATGGGAATTTTTAGATTTTAAGGGGTCTCTCTCTTTAGCCTGCCCAAAATGGGTTAAGACTTCTTTTTTTGAATACCCTTACTACTTATAAAAATGTTTCCGTATAGATTGTGCGCTCGATAAAAGAAAGCACTTTTCTTTGTGGCGTACCCGTTGGGTGCTGTTGGCGTCCAAAAACAGCCCATTTTATCACAATTTTGACTTTTTGCAGGCCGTGGAGGGTTAACAAATGCTCACCGCAGTATTTTGTCCATGCAACTTCTATTGTCACATCAAGGCCCGGGAGTGACAATTTTTTCTTGAAAATCTACAAGACTCGTTTAGAGAAATCCACGGAAAACCTGAATTTTTTAGCTTTATGGGGGTATTGCTGTTTAACCAGCCCAAAACGGGTTAACGCTTGGTTTTTTGAACACCCTTATTACAAAAATGATCTCTGGTGAATTCCACTTCCAATAAAGAAAGTTATGTTTATCTCTTGTGTGTTGTTTGGGTGCTCTGGGGGTCTGAAACCGGCCCATTTCATCAAAATTTCGATGTTTGGCAGCCTGTGGAGGATTACCATATGCATCGCCTGATATTCATGTGTATCAAAGGTCGTGGCACAGACAGGTCTATCAATAATGAAGGTTTAAAAAAAATCTACAAGACGTGTTTCGAGAAAGTGCCGATAAACCCCAAGCTTGACAGTTTTTTGCCAATTCTGACGAAATAAGGGTTAAATCGAAAATTCCGCTTCGGTACATTTTTAGATTTTGTGCCCCTCTATGCGTGTGCAAAATTTTGTGAAAATCGATCTGAAAATGGCTTTGGAATCGTACGGACAAAATGTGTGGACCCCCCCCCCCCCCCCCCCCCCCCCCCCCCCCCCCCAAAAAAAATAAAAAATAATCCGTAGAAAAACAATTGTCTTTTCCAGAGGGAAAAGCCTAACAAAAACATAACACAAGGATTTTGTAGATGGACACTTTCCCAGGGGATTACTCCCGCAACGTATCGAACATGAAGTGGTTCCTCTTGATTTGAATTTCCGTATTCACAATTGTTAAAATCAACCCAATTCTGCATGCAGGTACAGTAGTACGCCTATCGTGGATGGGTCAGAATCACATGTGGGCATTATGTCCATGTATACAATTACATGGTCATAATACTCACACATGGATTCTGAACCACCCACAATAGCCATTATGTGTATGCCACATGTACAATCTTGGTCCCTCTTTTCAACGGACTCCTTTTGGTAATGAAATTCCTGTTATCGGGGTCCTGGGCCTGGCTCATACACTATGTAGATAATACAGTACAGTAAGGGTTTTAGATTCAAATGGATTGTCTGATCTTCTGATAATTGTACATTGTATATGCTTAGATAGTTGATACCTTAATGAAAAATGAAAATACATGTTTATCTACTGTTCCATGTATATCTTAAATACAATATACATGCAGCTGGTAGCTATATGGCATTTCTCATTAAACTGCTTTGAATAGACTGAAAATTACTGTTTGTGACTGAGGCTAAAAAAAATATCTGGCAGGGTCTATAAATGTCCGAAGGAATCAGTTTGTACCTGTCAATTTGTCCCGCACCCCCCAAAAAATTATATCCAGGCCTGCTGTGGAAATCTTTCAAGTTTAGTATTCGTGAATTCAGGCAATGGGAAATACACAGAATGTAACTTGTGCAAAACTTCTCAAGGATTTTTTTCAAGATTTGCATCAGTTACATCCTGACAGTTCCCAAGTATTTTACCCAAGATTTGCATCAGTTACATTCTGTCAGGTCTGGGTATTTTTTGCAAGATTTCCTTAATTTACAATAGGAGATTTTCTCTTTGTTTGAATTTAGTAATATAAAATATTTCTCTCTATCTCAGTTCAGCATTCTTGCATTTGCACACTTTCTGTCAAAAGTAACTAGTGGTTAATTTGTAACAGAACAGTTAAAAGTAAATGATTAACTTGGTACACACTTCTCTAACCATTTAAGCACAATTTTCAACAAATCTTTTTTTTCTAGGAATAAGCGTGGAAATAGCTTTTAACGTTTGAACAAAGAGAACTGCTATTTATGTTCAAGAACCTATTGTTATATGAATTCAGTCTGATGAACAATGAAGATTTCAGAATTTTCTGTATTGTAAAACTTTTCTTATTTTTGCACTCATTATTCATGAGTCGACAGAAGGGCCAATTATGAATGCAGTGATCGTGGTTCTGTTGGAGAAAATGTTGTGTTCAAAGAGCTCAAATGATTAAATTGTCATTTTTCAAGTTTGAAGTTGGATAATGCTGACTGCCAGTCTTGAGAAGTCACAAGAAGTGATCATGGCTTGATGATATGGTTTTTGGCATCATCCCATGTCTCGTCTGAGTGGCAGTAAATTAAATAATTATTATTTCACAAACATAAAATGCCAGAAAAAGTTGTGTAAAAGGCCATCATTTGTTGCATAAAATGCAGAAGTACAGTCCTTTTATTGGTTAAGATTTTATTTTAAACATTTTTTCTCTATTCAAAAGGGTACACTCAGCTTCTCAGATCTCGAATCTAATTCTGTTTGGAATATGACCCTGTTATTGGTGGCATGTTTACTCCATTTTTTTTTTATAATTTGTGTGCAGATGACCATTTACCGTACTGACTTGTGTCGAAGCCCAGGGGGTGCTTGCAGTGGATAAATTGCAAGGGGTGGGGGGGGGGGGGGGGTGGCTTCGGGACGAGTAATAATGCTTGCAAGTCGCTTTGGGTTGCGTCGGAAATTGGCGATATCAGACAAGTAAGTATCCACTGGGTATGTTACGTTTCTTTGGAAACCGCCTACCAATTTTATAAAATTTGCTTTAAAAATTCTCATAATCATCTTGTACATACGTTTCATTTTCATATTTCAGGTTTTAATCCTCAATTTAATGAATAAAACAAACAGAAAACCATGAGGTGTTGTTTTCATTTTTTTTGTACAGGTTACTCTCGAAGCCAGAAATGGACGTAAGTATGTCAATCAATACTGCAAACCACCCCCTTGAAAACAGACAACCATGGTCTGTTTAAAAATAGCTGGTTTTTTAAATACGTACATTTATTATACCCCACGCAACAAAGTTGTGGGGGTATTATGTTTTTGACTGGTCTGTCCGTCAGTCTGTCAGTCTGTCAGTCCTACTTGTTTTCCGGACTTTTTTTCTACACGCTTCCAGATATTGAGCTGAGTTTTGGTATGTGAGTCTAACATGGTGGCCTACAGATCAAGTTTGCATTTTGTTCCGCTCCACTGATTTTTACCAAAATTACGGCCCTTGGACTCTGAAAAATTCATCAAAATTACAGTTTTCCAGACTTTTTTTCTACACGCTTCCAGATATTGAGCTGATTTTTGGTATGTTAGTCTGACATGGTGGCCTACAGATCAAGTTTGCATTTTGTTCCGCTCCACTGATTTTTACCGAAATTACGGCCCTTGAACTTTGTAAAGTTCATCAAAATTACAGTTTTGCAGACTTTTTTCCTACACGCTTCCAGATATTGAGCTGATTTTTGGTATGTTAGTCTAACATGGTGGCCTACAAAACAAGTTTGGGTTTTGTTCCGCTCCACTGATTTTTACCAAAATTACGGCCCCCATAGACTTTGAAAAGTTCATCAACATTACAGTTTTCCGGGCTTTTTCTCTACATGTTTCCAGATATTGAGCTGATTTTTGGTATGTTTGTCTAACATGGTGGCCTACAGATCAAGTTTGCATTTTGTTCTGCTCCACTGATTTTTACCAAAATTACGGCCCTTCGACTTTGAAAAGTTCATCAAAATTACAGTTTTCTGGACTTTTTTTTCTACACGCTTTCAGATATTATCGAAATTACGGCCATTTTAGTATGTCAGTCTACCACAATGACTTACAGATCAAGTTTGCGTTTTGTTCTGCTCAGCTGATTTTTGCGGAAATTATGGGCCCTGGACTCTGAAAAATACAAGTAACAGATTTCTGGGTCATTTTCCTAAAAATTACAGTTTTCCGAGCTTGAAATATCGGGGCGCGTGGGGTATGTGAGCGTGCTCACTAAGGTTCTATATTTACGAATGAAACAAAATATAGCTTCACACAAAATCAATAAAAAAAAATCGTAATATGAAGACCAGATAAAATGTACACAGCAGAATATGAATAACAAAATAGTTGCCTCCCTTGGAAACATTCAAAAAATTGATTTTACATTGAAACTCATAACTTCACATGTTGCAGAGCATGATGAAATGATAAATGTGCATGTTTTATTGAACAAATAAGTCATAAAATGTAAATGCCTCATTAAGGAAGCAAAGAAAAACTATTTTACCACCACCATCAACGAAAATATTAATAAGCCCAACGTTCTGTCTTTAGTGATCAATAAACTATTGCATCGCAAGAAAGCTTCTGCTCTACCAGCTCACTCATCTGAGACTGACCTCTGTGAACGTTTCTCATCCTTTTTTGCAGACAAAATTGAGCATATTCGAACTGTAATTGCTCAGTCCAGGTCGAGCAACCCGGCACCATCAGACCCTTTTCCTCAAATGGTAAACGTACCCACCCTCCAATCCTTCACAACCCTCTCTGTGGAAGACGTTGTCCGCCTTGTCAAGGAATCCCCATCAAAGCAATGCAGTCTGGACATCATTCCGACATGGCTGCTGAAGACGTGTATGCCAAGTTTAGCACCATGGGTCGCCTTGCTTGTCAACACCTCTCTTCAGTCAGGAGTTTTTCCATCTAATATGAAGCATGCCCTAGTCACACCCTTACTGAAAAAACCGGGACTCGACGCTGATACACTGAAGAACTACCTCCCTGTCTCCAACCTCTCGTTTATCTCGAAGGTTGTAGAACGAGCCGTGGCTCATCAACTGAACCGACATCTTGCTCAACACGGCCTCAGTGAGGTCTTTCAGTCTGCGTATAAACCCCACCGTAGCACTGAAACGGCCCTTCTCAGAGTACATAATGATATTCTGCTGTCAATGGACAGTCACTCCATCTCCTGCCTAGTACTACTGGATCTGAGTGCTGCCTTTGACACTATAGACCACGATCTGCTCCTTGGCAGATTGAAATACAGAATAGGAATATCAGGCGCTGCTCTCAAGTGGTTTGCTTCATATCTCACCGAGCGCACCCAAAGTGTCAAAATTAACAACTCATCCTCCTCTGAACATACATTAAAGTTTGGTGTCCCCCAGGGCTCGGTCTCAGGGCCGCTACTCTACGTCATATATGTCCTCCCCTTGGGTGACATAATTCGCAGAAATGGCCTTGAGTAGCACTTTTACGCGGACGACACACAACTATACATTCACTTCAAATATACAGATGAAGAGGTGTCCCGCTGTAAGCTAGAGCGGTGCATCGCAGATATCAGTCAGTGGATGCATGATAACTACCTAAAGCTGAATGCTGAAAAAACTGAGGTTATTTACATAGGGCTTCCCCATCAACTTTCCAAAGCTTCGAAGGAACCTCTGTTGATTGAAGGCAATACAATCAATCCCAGCAAGGAAGTTCGTAATCTTGGCTTTTTCTTGGATGAGAACTTGACATGCGAGAGCCACGTGCATTACATCTGTCGCACGTCATTTTACCACCTGAGAAACATCAGCAAGATAAGGCCAACTATTGACATGAAAACTGCTGAACAACTTATTCATGCCTTTGTCACCAGCCGCCTCGATTACTGCAATTCTTTGCTATACGGGTGCAAAACATCAGTGATTGATAAACTCCAACACATTCAGAACTGCGCTGCAAGAGTCCTCACCCAAACTCACAGGTTCTGCCATATAAGTCCAGTCCTTCAGAATCTACATTGGCTCCCTGTCAGGCAACGGATAAAATACAAAATATTGTTACTCACCTTTAAGTGTATAAACGGCGTGGCCCGGAATATTTATCTGATCTGGTCAAACCCTACACTCCCACAAGGTCTATGCGCTCCTCTACATCCAATGACCTTGCGATACCTAGATCTAAACTTATCACAGCAGGTGATAGGGCCTTTAAATGTGCAGCCCCAGCTCTCTGGAACTCTATTCCGACACAATTAAAACTTCCACAAACAACCATTAAATTCAAGGCTAGTCTTAAAACCTATTTGTACAAACAAACCTTCGCGAACTAATCATTGATCGTGTGTGCATGTGTGAGTGTGAATAATTGTAAAGCCATAGAGCACAATGTGGATTATAGGCTTAAACATTATTTTTATTTTTTTATTTTTATAAATCATATCCCTGGTTATATTGTTATATAATTCTCAAATAACAGAGTTGTAATTATTTTTATGCCCCCCTGATTTAGGTCGGGTGGCATATAGTGATTGAAGTGTGCGTGTGTCCATCCATCCGTCCGAGTGTGTGTGTGTGTGTGTGTGTGTGTGTGTGTGTGTCCGAGCCAATAACTCAAAAACGGTTAGGGCCACAGTCATCAAACTTTACACAATTATAAAGGACCAGAGGAGGATGTGTCACACACCATAGCCGGGTTCGTACCTTCAGGGTCAAGGTCACATTTCAAGGTCACACTAAAAATTGGTCAATAATCGTGTCTCAGCCATAACTCAGAAACGAATCATAGTACAATTGTTAAACTTTTTACAAATGTTCAGGACAGTCAGAAGGTGTGTCGCGTATAATAGTTTCTGCCACATCTGCAAGGTGGAGGTGACAATTGACCTTCATATGTTCAGGGTCACAAATTTTGTCTCAAGCATAACTCCAAAACTATTAGGGCTACAATCATCTAACCCCACTCAATTATAAAGGATAACAGGTGAATGTGTCACGCACCACAGCCAGGTCCATAATGTCAAGGTCACATTTCAAGGTCCCACAACACGGTTAGGGCCACAGTCATCAAACTTCACACAATTATAAAGGACCATGGGTGCATGTGTCATATACCATAGCCGGGTTCGTACCTTCAAGGTCAAGGTCACATTTCAAGGTCACACTAAAAATCGGTCAATATTCGTGTCTCAGCCATAACTCAGAAACGAATCATAGTACAATTGTTAAACTTTATACAAATGTTAAGGACAGTCAGAAGGTGTGTCGTGTATAATAGTTTCCGCCGCATCTGCAAGGTGAAGGTCACAGGGGGGGGGGGGGGGCAGGAGTTACCTTAGTAACATTCTTCTTGTTTATTTTTATTGACCACTTTCTCATTAATTTCTGAACACCTGTTTTCACAGTGAGTTGTGCATGCTCGAATGTGGCAGTGTTCTTTCACAATGAGTTGTGCACCGCTCGAAAGTGGCAGTATTCAATCAGTATCTTTCTGATGATGTTCAACCACTGTGAAAACTATATGTTGTGGGCATGTTGACAGCAGCCTGCACACTAATTTGAAACAAGTGTCAGCTTTCAAAACGAGGTCGACAAAAAAATAAGTCAATTTTGATGGGGATATATAATTTTTTAATAAAGACTTATTACACTGAACACAGACATAATGTATTACACAAAAGACGAATTTAACAACACAAAAATCTGAAGAAAAAAAATTGAAACTTGGGGGTGGGCTTTGACTCGAGTAGGGCACCCTGGTTCACAAATCTGAAAAAGTGTGGGGGGGGGGGGGGGGGGAGGGCTTAATCACGAATATGGGCTTCTACACGGGTCACTACGGTATGTTCCTTTGCTCACAAAGATGTGCAGATATTCTTTTGTGCTACAGTTATAAATATTCCAGTCCAAAAAGTATTTAATTCACCTTGAAAGCATCAAGATGTTAACAGAAATAGGGGAATTATGTATCATAATCATAAAACATCAGCTGTGGTGAGTCTTTATTGATAATGGTAAATATCATCAAAGATTTGGTCAATTCAAGTCTGGATTGAAAAACATTTCTTGCATTGATTCAAAGACAAGGCATGTATATTTTATTTTTCAATTTAATCATCTGTAATATTTCAGTTGGTCACAAAATGACGAACTGAAATATTTCAACCGATTGAATCACAACACAGTAGGCAACAGACTGTTTCAAGGCTAGATTGGTTCCAGGACATAACCACATCATATTCCTAAAAGAACTAGACTGCTGTCTTGAGATCTTCAGATATGTTATATCAGGTCTGCACATATTAGAAATTAAGGTGAACTTAAAAACGGTGGGATGCCATAGTTTTTTTTTTTTCAGCCAACCCAATTTTTTTTTTTTACCCCTTTTACCTTTTTTCAGACTTTTTAAGCAGACAAATACAGTAATTCAGATATATTTCCCATTGTTAGTGCAAATGGTAAGATGAGGAACCCATAATTCATCACTCTATTTCATGAATTTCTTGAATTAAATGGATATGATGTTTGGTAATAGATTGTAAAAAATAGGTCAGCGAGTCATTTCCAAAAGTGTGTGTGTATCACATAGCTGCATTTCAGTGTCAATGCCAAAATTTTTATAGACATTTTAAAAAAAAAATGAAAGTGTCAATGACACTGTAACTCAACTTGTTAAGGCATGTACATGTATAGTATGTGACACAGCAATGACAAACATCTAGGTAATGACCTGATAACAAAGGTACATATAAAGTATTGTAATGGTCTGGACATAAATACTGACCGTAGCCTGTAACAAATGTGTAGGTAAAGTATTGTAAAGGTGGGCGACAGTCAGATGCTAAACTAGAAAAGAAATCTTTGGAGTCCCAGAGTGGGTCTGACTGAACCCCAAAATATTTGTTCTCAGAGCACAGTGATAACAAAGGCACCCAAAAACACTTGTTCCTGTCCCAAGGTGATAACAAAAGTACCCAAGAAGTTTCATGAAGATCAGTTCATAAATACAAGCTGTATAGAAGTTGTGACAAAAAACTGATTGGACCTAATTTTGGTACAAAATGGCCACTGGCAGTCATCTTGAATTTTGGACCACACCCAGAAACACTTGATCTCGTCCGAAGGTGATAACAAAGGTACCCAAGAAGTTTTGTGAAGATTGGTTGATAAATACAGCCTCTAGCCCAAGCTGTATTGACATGTGCACTTACTGTGTATAAGTACATGTAGCACTGAATAAATCAAAATTCATCTAATTTGCATAATTTCTGCACGAGAAAGAAACCTGTATTATATGTGATGTATTCCATGTTACTAAACATTCATACAAAAATTTATTCAAATCAGAACTTTCATACAGAAGTTCTGTACAAAAAACTGATTGCACTAATTTTGGTACAAAATGGCTGCTGGTGGCCATCTTGAATTTTGGACCACACCCAAAAACACTTGTTCTCATCCCACGGTGATAACAAAGGTACCCAAGAAGTTTCGTAAAGATCGGTCCATAAATACGGCCTCTAGCCTGAGCCGTATAGAAGTTGTGTACAAAAAACTGATTAGACCTAATTTCAGCACAAAATGGCCGCTGGTGGCCATCTTGAATTTTGGACCACACCCAGAAACTCTCGTTCTCGTCCCAAGGTGATAACAAAGGTACCCAAGACGTTTCGTGAAGATCGGTTCATAAATACAGCCGCTAGCCCGAGCCGTATTGACATGTGTACTTACTGTGTGTAGTTACAGTGCTGAAAGTAACACTAAATAGATCAAAGTTCATCTAATTTGCATAATTTCTGCACGAGAAAAACCCCCGTATTATATGTGATGTATCCCATGGTACTAAACATTCACATAAAATATTATTCAAATCAGCGCTTTCATATGGAAGTTTTGCGCAAAAATCTGATTGCACCTAATTTTGTACAAAGTGGCAGCCAGCGGCCAACATGAATTTTGGACCAGACCCCAAAACACTCGTTCTCGTAACTCGGTGATAACAAAGGTACCCAAGAAGTTTCGTAAAGATCGGTTCATAAATACGGCCTCTAGCCCGAGCCGTATTGAATTGTTGACGGACAGACGGACGACTGGCCATGGCATAAGCTCAAATTTGACTTACGTCAAAGTTGAGCTAATTATGGTTCAGTAAAAGTGAAGAATGAAGAACATGGTTTAGCCAGCATCCCATCCACCCATCTTTTGGTTGAGCTGAGTCACTCATTTGGAGATGTTGGTCCAATCTTAGGCTGTAAGGTCACAATTTATTAAGTCATTCAAAGATGTATTCCAGAAGCTGTAGTCACCAAATTTGGCACATTTGTAAATGGCCAATTAGCATTAAACATTCTGGTGTTACATTTTTGGTTTTCAACCTTTAACCAAAATGTCCTTTCTAATGTTTTTAGCTCACCTGAACAAAGCTCAAGGGGAGCTTTATTATCACTTTCCGTCTGTCCATCTGTCATCCGGCGTTAACTTTACATTATCGACTTGTCATAAATCACTGGGCCAAATTGTACCAAATTTGATGTGCATGTTCCTTATCATATGCCAATTCAAGTGTGTTCAAATAAAGTTGCCACACCCACAGGGGGTACCACAAGGGGCAAAACTTTGATAGTTCCCATATATTTGAAAAAAAAAAATAAAAAAAACTCTTCTCCAGAATCACTGGATGATTAGAATCTTTTGATATTTAGTACACAACATCTCGGTGCAATATGAGGAAACTTCTTTAGAAATCTTCTTCAGATCCACCAGTCAGAATCTTTTCATATTTGGTATACAACATCAGTGACAAATGGGAGCAAAATGGAGGCAAGTGGAAAATCGTTCACCTCAAATAAAGTTTGCGAGAGTGAAAAATGTGAGGAGAGTGATTTTGATTCAATGTTTATCTTCATTTTTATCCCCCCGAAAAAAAATTTCGGGGTATATAGTTGTCACACACGTTTTTTTTTTGTCCGTCCGTCCGTCCGTCCGTTTACATTTCGTTTCCGGATGATAACTTCCCTTGAAATAGTTTGATTGTAACCAAACTTGATATGTGGCTTAAACATATAAAAATACAGGTCAAGTTCGAATCCGGGTTCATCCTGATTAATATTACCAGAGTTATGCCCCTTTTTAATTTAGAAAATCTTATGATTTTTGGTTTCCGGATGGTAACTTCCCTCAAGATAGTTTGATTGTAACCAAACTTGATATGTGGTGCAAACATATCAAAATACGGGTCAAGTTCGAAAATGGGTTTGTCCTATTTAATTTTACTAGAGTTATGCCCCTTTTCAACTTAGAAAATCTTATGATGACCACACTTTTTTCGGGGGGATCAGCTGCCCCGTGGATGTGGCAGCCCTCTAGTTTTAATACTGTTGAATTGTACATTCAAAATGTATTTTTTTCTAAATTAAGTTAAGTTAATGTTATTGTTTGCCTGTGGTTCAGAATAAAATTGCAAGGTTGAAATCTAGTGTTTGTTTTTAGCTCAACTTGACAAAGTCAAGCTGAGCTTTTGCCATCACTTCTCATCCGTCGGCATACGTACGTTAGTATGTTAGTATGTATGTCCACAATTTCCTTTGGCACACCTCTCAGGTCGCATTTATGATCAGATCGCTTTGAAACTTGGTATGCTTGTTTGGGGTGACCTCTAGATGGAAGCTATCGATTTTCTTCAATTTCCATCAAAAAATGTTGCCATGGCCAACGTTCTTAGAACTTAGTTTAGTCAAACCTCAATATTTCCCTTTGGCACACCCTGCAGGGCACATTAATGATTGGATTGCTTTGAAACCTGTCATGCTTATTTGGAGTGACCTCTAGATGGGAGCTATCGATTTTCTTCCATTTCCGTCGAAAAATGTTGCCGCGGCCAACGTTCTTAGAACTTAGTTTAGTCAGACCTCAATATTTCCTTTTGGCACACCCAACGGCACATTTATGATCAGATTGCTTTGAAACCTGGCATGCTTGTTTGGAGTGACCTCTAGATGGGAGCTATCGATTTTCTTCCATTTCCGTCAAAAAATGTTGCCGTGGCCAACGTTCTTAGAACTTAGTTTAGTCAGAGCTCAATATTTCCCTTTGGCACACCCTACAGGGCACATTTATGATCGGATTGCTTTGAAACCTGACATGCTTGTTTGCGGTGACCTCTAGATGGGAGCTATTGATTTTCTTCCATTTCCGTCAAAAAATGTTGCCACGGCCAACGTTCTTAGAACTTAGTTTAGTCAGACCTCAATATTTCCCTTTGGCACACCCTGCATGGCACATTTATGATCGGATTGCTTTGAAACCTGGCATGCTTGTTTGAGAAGACCTCTAGATGGGAGTTATCGATTTTCATCCATTTCTGTCAAAAAATGTTGCCGCTGCCAACGTTCTTAGAACTTTGTTTAGTCAGACCTCAATATTTCCCTTTGGCACACCCTACAGGGCACATTTATGATCAGATTGCTTTGAAACCTGACATGCTTGTTTGGGGTGACCTCTAGATGGGAGCTATCGATTTTCTTCCATTTCCATCCGTCAAAACATGTTGCCACTGGCAACGATCTTTGAACTTTAAGTTTAGTCAGGTATCAATATATTCCTTTGGCATGCCCTACAGGACACATTTATGATCAGATCGGTTTGAAACTTTGTATGCTTGTTTGGTGTTTCCTCTAGATGGGAGCTATCGATTTTCTTCGATTTCCATCAAAAAATGTTGCCACTGGCAACGGCCTTCGATGAACTTAGTAAAAACTTAGCATCAATATTTCCCTTTGACACACTCTGCAGGGCACATTTATGATTGGATCGCTTGCAAACGTGGTGTGCTTGTATGAAGTGACATCTATATGGGAGCTGTCAATTTTCTTCCATTTCTGTCAAAAAATGTTGCCGCTGACCTTTGAACTTAGTTTAGTCAGGCCGCAATATTTCCCTTTAACACACCCTTCAGGACACATTTATGATCGGATCACTTTGAAACTTGGTATGTGTGTTTGGGGTGACCTCTAGATGTGAGCTATTTCTATTTTCATTTCCATAAATTATTGTCGTTATCACCAGCCTTTGAACTTACTGCATTTGTGTGCATCAACTTATCCCTTTTGAACTCTCAGCAGGGTATATTTATGAATTTCCATAACCCCCCCCCCCCCCCCCCCCCCCCAAAAAAAAAAAAAAACCATTGCCACAAGCAATGACCTTCTGCTTAGTACATTTGTGCATTAACATCTTCCTTTGGCATGCCTCAGAGGGCACATTCATTATCAAGTTGTTTTGATATTTTGTATGCTTATGCAGGGTGACAAAGATAGGAGCTATTGATCTTCTTTTCAATTCCATCAGAAACTGTTGCTGTTAGCAACAATCTTTGAATTTATTGCATTTGTGCATCAACATTCTTTGACATGGCCCACAGGCCACATTTATTATAGGATTGTTTTTGAACTTGGTGTGCTCATTAGGCAAGACCTTTCGATAAGAGCTATTGATTAGCATTCATTTCTGTGAAAAAAGTTGCCATTTACAAATAACCTCTGAACATACTGCATTTGTGTATCAGCATTCTTCCTTTAGCCAGTCTTACTGTTTACATTCAAAAATTGCATGGATTACTCTGACGTTGTGCACACACAATGTTGTTATGTTGAAATTTCATCAAATAGCATTGGTACCAATGATCTTCAATTTTGCCGTTTTCATTTATAACTTACCAAGTTCAAGTTGGTCAAGTTGAGCTACAGTGTCGTTGACACTTTCATTTAAATGTATTACCAGAATTCCTGAAATGAACTTATCTTGTAAGATTTAGATAATCTGAAATGAACTATATATTATGGCAGGTACAAAAATTTATTTCGCAATTTCCATTGATAAGCATCCTTCGAAACGAACGTATGAATACAATTGAACACGGATGGAAATTTTGACGGTGAAAATATATCTAACCCATTAAAATTAGTTCTGGATTTTAAATGGCAGATTATTAAAATCGTGGAAAATGGATGCATAAATTCCCAATCAGGCACATTAATTTGTGCCACTGGTGAATTGGAGCGACAGGTGCCATGTGTATAAATGGAAATAAGGAACGGGGCAACATTCCACATGTCTTTGATAAAAAAAAATACGGAAGTATTCAAATGTTTCTCAGATCTCAGAATGACCACCGTTTTTTTTACATCTGAACATGCGTGTTCGTTTTCTGGCAGAAGTATGTACAACCCTCTTACTGGTAGTGTGTTGTGTGTGGATGTATAAGAGAACTACTGTGTGTTCATAACGACGAAAAGGAAATTGTTTGGAATTATTCTTTAAACGCATCAAATTGTGAGTGATTAAAAATTTCCAGACATCAAAAATTAATTGAATGTTTCTGTTGACGCAACTCAAATGGATAAAAAACACCCAAGAACAGAGGCGAGCGATTATTCACACACCTTGAACAGTTTTTTGCGTGAACGATGGTGCACGAGAGCAATCGCGTGCCTTTCCCATGCGTCACTGCAACATCTCTAGGGGAGCAGATTCAAGTTTGTTTAATTTGAGCCCCTGGCTTAATATTTGGGCCCGGGGGGGGGGGGGGGGGGGCAGGGAGGGGGTGCATTGACGTGGAGGTTAGGTTCCAAGGTTGTTCAAATCCATTCCTTAGTGTTTCACCATAAAATTTGCCTTTCAAACTGCAACTGGTGACGTAACAACCCTTGAAAGTTTGGCAGTGCTTGTGTACAGCTGATTGAATAGGATGCAGTCAGGAAGACCTGCGATAATAATCATCTGACCTGGACATTAGAGTTATGAATAAATTCATGACTTCATTCCTCTGTAGTATTGATGACCCATGACTAACTGAATGTGATCCAAAATACTTCTTTGAACCACTTGTCAGGTGAGAGATTAAGGCCTCTTGTGGCCTTTTGTTTTTCTTCCTTTTTAGCACGACTGTTTACAGTGAGGGCTATAGTCATGACTTTCGTCTGTCTGTTCGTCCATCTGTCCGTCTGTTAACATTTAGAGGTTTGGTTAAAGTTTGTGGTTAAAGTTTTTTACTGAAGGTTCAAGTGTGTTTTTTTTTTTTCCTGTTTAGTCATGACTTTCTTCTGTCCGTTTGTGGTTAAAGTTTTTTAGTCAACCTTAAAGTTTTTTTGTTTTTTTTTCTTTTAAATTGATATTGCTATTGACTGTATCATTCTCATTTGTTTTTATTTTTTTATGTTTCATGTTATTTTGGGAAATATTTAACCCTTTTTTGTATGACAATTTAACTTACAACTTCCAGATTAAAGTTTTTGGTTAAAGTGTTTTTTTTGGGGGGGGGGGGGGTGTGTTTTAAAATTACACCTTTAATTCTTCAAACAGTTTAGTGGAATGTCACTGTTTCTTATTTGGGACAATAATGTCTACTATGTACTGAACATTTCTACAGTGATTTTCATTAATATCGGCATGATTTTAACCCCTTTTAAATGTTTTCAGACTTACTTTCTTTGTATTTGAAATTAGACTTTGCCACATACTTTCTTACTCTAATTCTTGCATGGTCCATACAACTCATTGATTCCATTAACATCAGTGATTTCTTTTATCAGTTTTAGGAAATATTTAACCCTATTTTGCCAATCAATTTTACTTAGTACTCCCAGCTTAAAGTTTCGGATTAAAGTTCTGCTTTTCAGGGTTCTACCTATCATTCTCCAAACACTCTGTTACAACGTCATTTCTTTTTTCATTTCGGGTTAAAAGTTTGTGTTAAGGTGAGTTCCATTTCTATGTGTCTTTCCAGGCAATTGATATTTTACACATGGGTTACTGAACTACATTGCGGTAACGTTGCGCCCTCATTACATGCATATTTGAGGAATGTGAGGGGGATTTTTGGGACTTATATTCACTTTCTTTAAAAAAAAATTTGTTTACCTTTTTTTTTTTTTATTAGCTCACCTGAGCGAAGCTCAGCGGGAGCTTTACTGATCGTGATCCGTCCGTCGTCCGTCCGGCGTTAACTTTACATTATCGACTTCTCCTCTAAAATCACTAGCCCAATTTTATTCAAATGTTGGCTAAATATTTATTACCTAATGCCAATTCATATTTGTTCAAATGAAGTTGCCCCTCCTCCTGGGTGGGGCCACACCCCCAAGGGGCACCAAAATCTTTGAAAATCTTCTTCTCATGAACCAGCAGTAGCAGAGACTTGATATTTGGTGTGCAGCTTCCTTTTGAGGTGTAGACTCAGATTGTTCAAGAGAAGTTTGTGGGGCTATACTTGGCGTCGTTATGGGAGGGGCAAAATTTTTGACTCCGCCCAAAATTTCTATTTTCCAAACCGAGAGGCTGATTTGAACCAAATTTTATGTGAGGGCTTATTGGGTCATAAGTACCTAATTTATGCTGATTTTTTTTTTTCCCGTAGCCCCATGGGAACCGCAGGAGCTAAAAATAGAAAAAAATTAAAACGCCCATATCTCCAAAACTGCACGGCACCAAGAATTTTTATTTGGTGTGAAGCTTCCTTAGGGCCAACAGAAAGAATTGGTAAAAAAAAATTGCCATCGGTTTTATCATAGGGTACAGTTTTGGGACTTTGAAAAAGTGCTGTGTCAGCACTTTTTAACACTGTAGGCAATGGGAAAAACATTAAAAAATCTTTTTCTCCAGATCCAGCAGGCAGAATCTTTTGATATTTGGTATGCAACATTGTAGGGTGGATCTGATTCAAGTTTGTTCAAATCGGCCCCCTGGGTTCATATTTGGGCTCAGTATAGGAGCCCGATTTCGAACTTAGTGCATTTCAGGCAAATGTCTTAAAAAATCTTCTTCTCCAGATCCCGCAGGCAGAATCTTTTGATATTTGGTATGCAACATTGTGGGGTGGATCTGATTCAAGTTTGTTCAAATCGGCCCCCTGGGTTTATATTTGGGCTCAGTATAGGAGCCCAAATTTGAACTTAGTGCATTTCAGGCAAATTTCTTTGAAAATCTTCTTCTCCAGATCCAGCAGGCAGAATCTTTTGATATTTGGTATGCAACATTGTGGGGTGGATCTGATTCAAGTTTGTTCAAATCCTCCCCTTGGGTTTATATTTGGGCTCAGTATAGGAGCCCAAATTTGAACTTAGTGCATTTCAGGCAAATTTCTTTGAAAATCTTCTTCTCAAGATCCAGCAGGCAGAATCTTTTGATATTGGGTATGCAACATAGTGGGGTGGATCTGATTCAAGTTTGTTCAAATCGGCTCCCTGGGTTTATATTTGGACTCAGTATAGGAGCCCAAATTTGAACTAAGTGCTTTTCAGGCTAATTTCTTAAAAAATCTTCTTCTCCAGATCCAGCAGGCAGAAATCTTTTGATATTTGGTATGCAACATCGTGGAGTGGATCTGATTCTATTTTGTTGAAATCGGCTCCCTAGATTCATATTTGGGCTCACTATAGAAGCTCGAATTCGAACTTAGTGCATTTCAGGCAAATTTCTTCAAAAATCTTCTTCTCCAGATCCTGCAGGCAGAATCTTTTGATATTTGGTATGCAACATTGTGGGGTGGATCTGATTCCAGTTTGTTCAAATCGGCCACCTGGATTCATATTTGGGCTCACTATAGAAGCCCAAATTCAAACTTCGTGCATTTCAGGCAAATTTCTTCAAAAATCTTCTCCAGATCCAGCAGGCAGAATCTTGTGATATTTGGTATGCAACATTGTGGGATGGATCTGATTCAAGTTTGTTCAAATCGGCCCCCTGGGTTTATATTTGGGCTCAGTATAGGAGCGTGTGTTAAAGTGTGTAAGTCTGTTAAAGCCAAGTCCATGGGTCCATATTTGGGCTCCCTGTGGGAGCCCAAATTATAACTTAGTCAATATGAGGAATTTTTCTTTAAAAATCTTCTTCAGATTCAGCAGTTGGAATGTTTTGATATTTGGCATGGATCAACCTTAGGGGGCTGAGATTCAAGTTTGTTCAAGCCAAGTCCCTTGGTTCATATTTGGGCTCACTATGGGAGCCTGAATGACAACTTAGTTCAAAATGAGGAATTTTCTTTAAAAATCTTCAGATCCAGCAGATGAATGCTTTTGATATTTTTTATGCAGCATCCTTAGGGGGTAAGATTCAAGTTTGTTCAAGCCATGTCCCTAGGTCCATATTTGGGCTGATTGTGGGAGCTCGAATTGTAACTTGGTTCAAAATGAGGAATTTTCTTTAAAAATCTTCTTCTTCAGATCCAGCAGTCGGAATGTTTTGATATATGGTGTGCAGACTCCTTAGGGGTGTGAGATTCAGGTTTGTTAAAGCCAAGTCCCTGGGTTCATATATGGGCTCCCTGTGGGAGCCCGAATTATGACGTAGTTCAATATGAGGAATATTCTTTAAAAATCTTTTTTTTAGATCCACTGGTCAGAATATTTGGATATTTGGTTTCAGCTTTTCTTAGGAGGAGCAGATGCAACTTGTGGAAATCAATTCTCTGGGTTGATATTTAGGCTACCATGTCAGGTGAGCGCCCTCAGGCCCCCTGGGGCCTCTTGTTTAATACTTTATCATACTTGTTACTAGTAACATTAAGGCTTATTTTAGTTGTTGATGTGATGTATTTTTGTTGGGACTCATAGTCACTTCTTGAACGAATGTTTTTCCACAACTCCTCTTTAACCAATGAATGTACTTCAATTACAATTTCAGTGATTCTTCATTGCATAATGCCATTTTGCACCTCCTATTTTATTTTTTGATCTGATGTATTTTTATTAGCTCACCTACTTCTATTACAAGTGGTGAGCTTATATGATGACCTCAGGTGTCAGTGTCGGTGTCCGGCGTGTCCAATATTGTAAGACTTAATGTTAAGGTTATTTTTTCAAAGATCACTGGCCTCAGGCCTTTCATATTGCATATGTACATTGTAGGCAACTATCAGCACATTATTTAACCCTGATACTACGACTTTCTTTCAAATTTCACCTACAATTTTCAGCCAAAACTTGTAAGAATTTGCATTTAGGTGTTGTAAGAATTTGCATTAAAGTCAGCTTTTGTGCAGATTGTGCTGCTTTAACTTCTCATTACTGTTGATTTTCATATTTCAATAACAACTGTACGTATTAACCCGACTGTATGCAGAAATTTAACTGCAATTTCTTCTTTCAGTAAAAATTTCCATGCTTTTCTCGAACTTAGTCAATTTTAAGTTCTTAAAGTTTCTGTTTAGGTGACTTGTGTTTCTGTGTGTCTTTCCAGCCAATTGATATTCTACACTTGGGTTACTGAACTCCGTTGCAGTAATATTTAGCCCTCGTTACATGCATATTTGAGGAATCTGAGCCTGATTTTCTGCCAAAACTTGTAAGAATTTGTGTTTAGGTTTAAGATTTTGCGTTAAAGTCATCTTTTGTGCACATTGTGGTGCCTTCACTTATCATTACTCTTTATTTTTGTCTTTTCAAAAACTACTTTAGTAGTACTCAAATGATTAGTCGACTAGTCGATGCCGACTCTGGGCAAACCAGTAGTCGACTCTCAATTGTGCAGTCGACTAGTCGGAGGAGTTCAAGCTTTTAGATAAATAGTTATCTTGGGTATTGACTAGTCGACTTTGGAATTCACTAGTCGTTTGCGCACTATACTTTAGGTATTAACTCTTCTGTAAGCAGAAATATGCCTAGTTAATGATTTATATTAACTAAATATTAGGCATGTTACATTGGAATGACATTATCAAGTGCGAATGTAGGTGAGCATTGGGATGTAACATCCCTCTTGTTTACTTCTAACCATGGCTTATTAGTCCTTGTTGGAACAAGCGCATCAAGCTGGTTCCATTAATAGGTCATGAGGTATGTTTTGGAGTAGAGAAATGAAAAAATAAAATTTGAATAGCAAATTTTGTATGCCATGAGTGCAGATTCTCTAGGTAAACCGTTAACAAAAAATGGCTCCAACTATTTTGTGTCTAAGCATTGCCATTGCTGGGATAGTCTGGCTGCATTCGTGACATCACTCTAGTAATATCTTTGCCTGCATCAAGCTTCCCTCTTTCAAATTTTGTCAATAGTATCTCCACAACAAAACTTTTTTCTTATCAACCTACCTTACAATTGTTTACTACAGGCTTGCACTGCAGTGGAAGTCCCTAACTCGGAAAATATACTCTCTATTTTGATCTTTCCCAAGCGATTTGTGAAAGAAAAGTGGTGCAAAAGCACCAAGAAAAAATAAGCCCAAACTGGGTTGAGTGCTACCGGTGCAAACCCAGTAGGGGACGCTCTTCTCTTAGTACAAATCCACGGCTTCCCATCTAGTGTGCAGACACGTAGCTAATGACTCATTCTTTTTTCGTCCGGACTGTATTTTATATATTCTCGTTATTATTTTCAACCACATTTTCATTGTATTTTATATATACTCTGTATTCTCCGTGTTTGCGTGCGATTTTCGCGTACTGTGCGGTTCGCACATAAAATTTTTCGGTTGAAAAATTTATGTTATCCTTATGGATATTATTATTATTGGAGTTAGGTTCAATGGGGGACTGTATGGACAGGATTTGTCCTCTTTGTTGAGGGCAGAATTTCTGTTTTTGGGTCCCTGTCGGCTGTCTGGGTTCAGTTGTGTTCCTGCTGGTCCTTTATTTTCTGCCACCTTTCTCTCATAGTTAGGGGGGTGTTCTACTTTCTACATCTGTTGAGTTCTCCTTTTTCTTCTACTGGTCTCACCTCTGTTATGCCCAGGACTGTTCCTTGAGGGCAATGCCTTTTGTCCAAGCTTGTGGTGCATTCTCGTGGCCGTTCCTCCCGCACCTGGGGTGGGGGTGGGAGCCTCCTGACACGACCACGGCTGGTGAGAGTTATACCTCCTCTGTGGGGGATGTGCAGTCTTTTGTGTGGTGGATACTGTGGGAGCTGTTGAGTTGTCTGGTGAAGAGATGCCTGGTTCCTGGACTAGGGTCTATGGTCCCTTTCCAGTCGACATCTGAGGCTGTCACTAGGGTTGTGACTCCTCCTTTGGAGCCAAGCTCTGTTGCTCTCTCCCCTTTTCCACCAGTCTCAACAGCTCCCATCGTATCTGCTGCTACTACTGTTCTGTCTGCAACGTCATCGGTCACCGTTTCAGCCGGCCTCGGCTTATCCATGCTGGGTCTGCAGCGATGTCTGGTAGTGTGGACTTGGGGTATCGTCCTCAGCCCTGACTTCAAATCTGCGAAGTTAAAAGGGGCTGCCGACCGAACCCTCTCAGCCGTCAAGCACAGCAGTTTTATCCCTGCAGGGGTCTGCTGAGATGTCTGGTAGTGTGGACGTGGGGTATCGGCCTCAGCCTTCCCTTCCTTCAACTGGGCGATGTCAAAAAGTTTTCTCATTGGATTCGGATGTTCATGGTGGGGCCACCATGAGCTCTGTTGCATTTCCGTCCACTCACTCTTGTCCCATGGCCAGTTTTGCGGGACCAACACCTTTTGTGCAGCCTGGACCTTCTGTCCCTCAGAGGTGTGTGACGACTCTCCTGAGTTCCCACGCTGTAGATCCTCAGGGTATGTCGTACCCCTATACTCATCTGCCTTCAGATGTTTCGGCTGCCACCCGTCGCACCGCGTCAGGTGTACTTGAGGATCATGACCCTTCGCTGGTTAAAAGGGTCAGGAATGAAGCCACTTTGCCAGTTCGTTCCCGCGTCGAGCCGGCCGTGAGCTTAGGATGGCTCTCTCCTTGCTCCTGTTGCTTCCAGCGAGGCTACTAATGGTATCCAGGCGACCCCTCACAGGATGAGTCAGACACACCTGACGTCGAGAGCCAACAGTCTTCTGACTTGGAGGCAGTTCTTGACTTTGTGGTTGAGTTCCTCCCTGATCTCAAACCGTCGAACCAGCCGACGATGTCAGCCAGGCCACGATCATCGGTCACACACCAACAGCCTGTGGAGCAACCTGCTTCTGGACGCCTTCGACCATGCCAATCGGTACAGGTGATTGAAGCGATTACAGCTTTGAACTCTAAGCTGAGTTCCAAGGCTATGAAGACTTCGTTCTTCACCAGGGCTGACAATTTTTTGCCTCCAGTGCGTTATTGTTCCTACAATTCCGCCAATCCGTCAGTCTGCCAGACTTTGACGGTCTTGGATCAGGACTTCACCTCCCTCAGGCTTTCCAAACCAAAGTCGGCCGTTATTCCTGTGGTGATTCTGGAGTCCCTGTTGGGCTTATCCAGAGAGATGCTGGGCATGCTTTCTCTCACAGATCATGTCGTCTCTGCTTTAGCTGCCTCCAGATAAGTTTGACGACATAAGGCTCCCTTGCTTTTGCTTTCCAAGGTGCTCATGCACACTCATGCCTGTAACATGGCTAACTTGAATTAACTAACTGGAATTAGTTCGCAGGGACGCAGTGTTGGACACAAGCTGTTCCCTACCTGAGAAGCAGCGCACTGCTCTTCGATCTGCTTCTTTGGCAGGTCCACAACTATTCCATGGTTATGTGGCGACAGGTCCGGGATGATGTGCTACTTCATTCCATAGATCAGCTGCTGCTTCGTCAGCTTGATCAGCCTTCTGTTAGAGGCAGGGGCCGTCCAAAGCCTAACAAGTGCCCTTCTGCTTCCTCTGCGAAGCCAAGGGCTGATCCTCCTGCCACCGCTTCTACTTACTCACGGAGTAAGGGTAAGCATCGGCAGGCTAGAGGGAGGACTCAGGATTCTTCATATAGTAGCGGAGGTGGTTTCTCCTCTTGTGGGCCTCGCTGAGGCTCAAAATGAAGGTCCTCACCTCGAATTCGTCCCAGGTTGGAGGAAGGATATCAGAATTCGCAGACCATTGGGGCACAATCACATCCATCCTTGGGTGTTAGATGTTGTTCGGTCCGGGCTGCGGATATCCTTCGGGAGGCATCCAACTCTGTCGAGCGGGCCTCTTCCAACACAAGTTCCTTTAGACGTTACACTTTGGGAACTTTTGATCACGGAGATAGACAATCTCCTGTCAAAGGGGGCGATCGAGGTCATCAAGAACATTCATTCAGTGGGATTTTATTCCGCCTGTTCTTGGTGCCGAAGAAGGACGGCCGACTCTGACCGGTTATGGATCTGAGTATCCTGAACCAGTCTATCATTGCTCCTAAGTTCAGCATGGAGACTTTCAGGTCGGTTTGTCGCTCCATTCACCAGGGAGTTTTCGCTTCTAGCATCGACCTGCGAGACGCTTACTTTCACGTTCCAATTCATTGGACATCGTGAAAGTATCTCAAGTACACTTTTCTGGGGCGAGTTTACCATTTCAAGGCCATGTCCTTCAGCCTCAACCTGGTTCCTTGAGCCTTCACCCAACTCATGTCGCATGTGTTAGCCTTACATTGCACACAGTCCAGGTTGGCATATCTAGACGATATCCTCCAGTGGCACTCCAATGCTACCTTTCTGGAGTCAGATGTCGACACACTGTTGAGCCTGCTCATATCGCTAGGGTTCAGTGTCAGTGAGGAGAAGTCAGACCTGGTCCCTTCTCAGTCGTTTTGTCATCTGGGGATTGACTTCTGTACTCAGCTGAATACGGTGGTGGTTCCCCGGGCAAGGGCTGCAATTTTCTCAGCTTTTGCCCTGACTCTGCCCCAGTCCATGTCCGCGACAGCTCGGAGTATTCTGCTGCTTGGTCTCTGCGGTTCGGTGACGGATCTCATGCCTCTAGGTCAGCTGCATGTCAGACCTCTCCAACACTTTTTGCTCAGTCGATGGAGGCCGAATGTTGATCCTCTGGATCTGGTGCTTCAGTTACCGGAGTCTCTTCATCATCATCTTCTCCCCTGGGCAGCTGTTCAGTGGATTATGCAGGGAGTTCCGTTGGACTTGCCCACGTCCGATCGTGTTCTGACTGCAAAAGCCAGTGATCTCGGATGGGGTGCAATGTTGAATCCACTAGGTCTTTCCCTTCACAGGGCATGGGTCCATGATCAAGCAGCTCTTCACATCAACCAGAAGGAGCTTTTTGCATCTTCTGTGTTTCCGGCAGTGGATCCCCCACCTTTCGAATCGCCATGTCTTTCTGTTGTCCGACAATTCGACAGTGCTTGCTTACAATCGGAACCAGGGCGGCATGCACTAGAGCTGGGTGATATACCGTTTTTTTGATAATGGCGATATTGAAATCAAAACCGGTTTCAATACCGAGGCCTCTTCAAAATATCGAAATACAGGTATATTTTCGGTATGATGAATGGAGGCCACGGTTCCCATGATATACTAGATATAACAGTAATTTCCCCAAAAGCCAGGGGGGGGGGTCTTGAAAAATTTCCTATACGCGAGGCCGGGGTGGGTGGGTGGTCTGCCTGATGAGAAAAAAGTGACTTTTTTCCTTGCAATGAAATAATGCTTATTTTGTATTTTAAATCTGATATAAAACAATATTTGACACTTATACTATATGCAGAGGGGCAGCCAGAGCAATAACCTCATAAATGGAAATCAAGGGGAGGGTGGGGTGGCCTAATAACTACCCTATATGTGTTGAAAACATAAATATTGTTCAATAATGGCAATTTTCATGAATAAGAACACGAGACGGCTTGACCAGGATTTTTGTCAGTTTCAACTAAATGTTTTATCATAATGATAAGTTAGACAACGAGAAGCTCACCCTAGCATACATAGAGGATTGCTACATTGAACACAGCAACAACTGTCAATGAAATAATCAGCTCACACACATTGACATATCAATATTTTGAAGAAACAAATTTCAACAAATTTGCTCCATCCAAACATTGAGATGGTTATGTGAACATCTGGACAATCACGTATGTGCTTAAACAGCCTGACTGCCAGTGTAGTGACACAGGAGTCACAATAGACATAGTAGTTTTGCTGTATTTGTCAGAAAGTGAACTTTAACCACATTGGTAATGGGTCTCCATAAAATAAATTAATGTTTTTAAAATGATTTATTTTGTAAACAACATGTAATAATAAAACAAAACCATAATAAAATCAGACACTCAGTCTTATCTGTAACAGTAATGCAAAACCCTATAAATTACTCTAGTTGACACCTACAGCTGATCCTACAAACCGTTTTATAATTGTAATTCCGGAAATGTAATTTTTAAACTCAATAGTAAATGGTCAAACTGGTTTGCTGGTACACGAAATGACACATGTATACGATAAATTGCTGTTCCATTTTGGGTACCAACAAATAGTTTGACCATTTACTGTCATGTAACAGAATTACAAATCTGGAAATTACAATTGTGAAAAGGTTTATGGGATTGACACTAGGTGTCAACTAAAGTAAAATAATCTTTGGATGTAGCAGATATGCACATTTAAGAAAAAATAAAATTAATAAGCTGCTACCAGCAGGATCACACTGGATCACCAAAAACACTTGGTGAAATGACTAGAAACTCAAGACTGAATGACATTTCATACAAAGACAAACATCTCAGAGTATTAAAGTTTAACCCTTTACCAGCTTTTACTCAAACTATCAATCATAAGCGGCCAAAGCTATATACAAAGAAAATCCAGATTTTTTTTACATTTCCTTTTATGTGCAGTTTTGTGTCTCAAAAACATAGCTTATCAGTCCTATTGAAACTAGCTTGTCAAGCTTGTTACAATGAGGGATCATAAGCTATCTTTTTAAGACAAAAAATGAAAAAATCCTTGGTATTTGAAAGTATCATTTTATTCCTGTCTTGGTTAAAGGGTTAAAGCTGATTTAAACAAGCAGCTACAGGGAATGTATCAGGTTAATTAAATGGAAGTATAATTACATGTGAAACCTAGGAAAAAGTTGTGTAAAATGCGGGTTTTTGGTGATCCTAGGGGGTGGGTCCCCTCTCAGAAAAGGAAAAAAAAATTTTTCCTCCTCAAAATGGGGTGGTGGGTGGTGTTGGGGCGAAAATTTTTTTTTTCAGCCTCGTGTATGGGACTTTTTTCCAGACCCCCCCCCCCCCCCCCCTGCAAAAGCCGGCAGTTAGATTTCTTCTATATCACCTGTCGCGACTTAACATTTTCTTACTCCACAGGGTCAGCACAGTAAACAATTAATATACAGCTGTCAGCCTGTCAGTATGAGTATCTGACTATGTGTGCACAACTGCACATGCCTTAACCTGCAATTACGTCACCCCAATGACCCGATTCTCATTTTTAATCTGGTGACATTCTGAATTTCTGATCTATTTTTATCACACTGACTTTGGAAGAACGGCGTGGAAGACGAAGTTGAGTGCAACTGAAGTAAGTCAGTAACTGAAGAGAATGTGCACACTGCGTAAGTCACAGTACAACAAACCACGAGTTTGCCATGCAGGCTTGCATGCCGTTCCATGGATGCTTTGAGAGTCTGACAACTGTAAAAAGGTTGATTAGCTTCTAAAGTGAAGATATGCAGCCATACTCTGGCTGGGTAGACTGGTTTGGGGTTCCAGGCTTTGTCTATGTACCCCAGAGGCTTAAAAGATTCTCACACATCTTGAGAAAGAGTAATCAGAATGCAAGCGAGAGGTAAATAATAATAATGCAAGGTAAATTCTATTCATAATCAAAAAGATTATGAAAAATATTTTCATTCTTCTTAAAAAAATTAAGAGCAAGTGCAATCAGCCAATCACTCCGCTTGCGATTTTTAGAAGTGTTGTTTTCAGCTCGCCTCGTGTTTCCAAATCAACAATACTGCAACTGCAACACTTGCAAATATGTAACGTGACTAATGTCCGTTGGATGTTACATATTTGGAAGTGTTGTGGTAGATATGCATGTGGACCATGATGATGTGGTCGGAGTTGAACCAGCTCTAGTTCAGCTCTCTGAACGTTGCGGTTACCCCACTAGCCAAGTGGGACAGCCACAACATTTGGAGAGCTGAAGTTAACCAGCTCTTGCTATTGGGCATCGTCAGGAGACTCAGCACTCAGTAGACAGCAGTAAACTGTGTTGTTAGATTTGCGCTCATACAGACACAGGTACATGTACATGACCATTAGTTCAGCTATCCGAACTTTGTGACGGCCCTGTAGTTGGCAGCCACAACATTCTGATAGCTGAACTAATGTTTTATACCCTCATTGTTGTTCGTTCATGTAGATTACCCTATATGAAATGTACTGAAAATAATATCGTGATATCGAATATCGCGATATTTTTGGAAAATATCGTGATTTGTTTTTTCCCAATATCGACCAGCTCTAGCACGCACTCTGTTCCCATGTACAAATTGGCTTGGGATCTTCTACTGCTCACTCAGGATGTCAATGTCGGAGTGGTGGTCCGTCACATTCCCGGGCGTCTGAATGTCCTAGCCGACTCCCTGCCCCGGATGCTCCACAGGGCGGTGTTCCAGTTGCTTTGCAATCTTTGGAGTCGTTCCCACATCAATCTCTTTGCGACTTGTTGGAACCATCAGGTGGACACTTTTGTGTCCCTGTGTCCAGATCCTCTGGCTTTCGCCGTGGATGCTCTGTGACTCGATTGGAACGGTCTTGTCGGCTATGCCCTCCTGCCAGTTCCGATACTGCCTCAGGTTCTAGCCAAGATACGAACCTGCAGTTGTCGAATCATTCTGATCGCTCATCTGTTGCCTCAGTGGGTGTGGTTCAATCAGCTCCGCTCTCTGTTGGCGGTGGTTCTGGCACGTCTCCCTCTACATCGCAACCTTCTTTGCCAAGGTCACCCGAGGAGGTTTCATGTTGACCCTACTTCATTGTGCCATTCGCGCATATCTTTTGTCAGGTCCTGTCTCCGTAGAGGTTTTTTAAGACGAGGAGTGGAGTGCATTTCTTCTTCAAGGAGGCACTCCCCTGGTTTAGCCTATGCAGCTAAGTGGAAGGTCTTCTGTCGATGGTGTGCCGATCACTCTGTTGATTATGCCAATCCTTCGATTTCACAGATTTCAGAGTTTCTGGTATATCTGTTTGATTCTTGGGGTCTCCAGCCTGTTACCATAAAAGGGTACAGGTCCATGTTTTCGGAGACCTTTTTTGTATGTGGGACAGCATCGTATCGGCACTAATCCATACCTACCCAAGCTTGTTCGGCACTTTTCCTTGAAAAGGCCTAGGACTTTGCAGCTTACCCCAAGATGGTATCTTTCTTGGGTGCTGCTTTGCTTGGGGGGGGGGGGGGGGGGTGGCTGCTGTTCGAACCTTTATCCCAAGTGGATATGCATTTTCTCACATACAAGACAGCTTTTCTGATGGCTTTTGCCTCAGCCAGACGGGTTAGTGAGCTTCACGCCCTCTCGGTTGATCTGGCCTTTTTCAGGAGCTCTCCCAACAGTGTGACATTTACCACTGATTGCTCCTTTCTGGCCAAGAATCAGATACCAGAAACGACTCCACCTATCTGTATCAGGGCTCTTCCTTCTGCTGAGGGTAATCGTCCTTTGCTCTGTCCGACTCGTGCAATTCGCTTTTATCTCCATCGGACACAGTTCATTAACTGGTAGAGTGCTGGAAGCTCATATTTGACCTTTATTCTAAAGGGCAGGCACTGTAAGATTAAAGCTTCATATTCTGTGGAGGTGCTTCGTATTATCTTTTAAGTGGAATTATTTACACTGTGTGGATTTGACTTGTTATAATTTATGGGAGCGTGCCCACTGGCACTCTCCCATAAATCGTAATGAGGTAAAGACATGTAAACAAATTCTGATGACCAAAAATAACTTGGCACTCTATCAGTTAGGAAAGGCAGGAGACAGATTTTTTTCTGTCTCTTATTCCTGGTCGACAGAAGATCTCTCCTCAATCCATTTCTTGATGGATTTGTCTTGCTATTCGCACGGCTTACACTAGTCTAGTGAATGACGATTGTATTCTAATCGTATTTTTGCGCACGAGGTGCGTGCATTGTCTAGCTCTTGGGATTATACTAACTCCGTCATGTTGTCGGATGTTATACAGGCAGCCTATTGGAGAAATGCTTCTACTTTCTCCACCTATCTGCATCAGTTGCAGGAGCAGTCAGAGGACCTTTTTGCTATGGGCCTTCTTTCTTCTGCTCTGGCTGTTGTCTACCCTACCCATTAAGCGTCTTACAAGGTCAGTTCCAGCTCTGTGCTGCTACTGCCCTTTCTGTCTGTGCGTCGCACAGAAACATACGCCTCCTCTCTCATTGTCTTTTACTAATGATTGTGATGCTATGGTTTGATAGGCCTAGGGACCTCTTCCTCTGTCCACGGTTCCAGTGCAATTGGGTTACGTGGGGGTTGGTTATGTGATTCCCTTCATCCTATTGTCTATTCAGCCTGTAGTAAACAATTGTAAGGTAGGTTGATAAAAAATTTAAATTTTATAGTAAATTTCCTTTCTTATTATACCTACCACAATTATTTACATGGAAGCCCTCCCGTCTTCTTATTCGGGTAAGAATCTTTCCTCCTCGCTGATCACATGACTCCAATGTTGGCGGATTCAAAAGAATGAGTCATTAGCTACGTGTCTGCGCACTGGATGGGAAGCCATGGATTTGTACTAAGAGAAGAGCATCCCCTATTGGGTGTGCGCCGGTAGCACTCGACCCAGTTTTGGCTTATTTTTCTTTCTTGGGAAAGATCAAAATAGAGAGTATATTATCCGAGTTAGAGACTTCCACTGTAATGCAAGCCTGTAGTAAACAATTGTGGTAGGTATAATAAGAAAGGAAATTTACTATAAAATTTAAATATCTAAAAATATTGGCCTGTCCTTGAAAATTCTGAAGGGTTCTGGACAAATTTTCAGGGATGTTGCTGACGTCGATGTCAGCAAAAATTAAATGTCACTTCATTTTCAGGAAATTTTAGTATGTTTATTTTAGTATGTCATCAGACAATTATAGACACTACCCAATTAGTAAGCAAAATGGCTATCAGTTAGTCTCTGTGAGACCCCCTACACCTGGCCTCCGGCTCAAGCCGTAGTGCACGATCACATATTTAAATGAGCAGTACTGACCTCCACTACTGAATAAACGTTTGTGGCTTTCCTTGTATGCCACAAGGAGGGCATTTTTGCCCTCGCAGATTTTAGTTAAGTAGAGCCATTGAAGCCGAGAGCGGGGGCACGGTTGTGTTGCGCTAACCGGTTCTCGTCAGATCACCGAAGTTAAGCAACGTCGAGCCCGGTTAGTCCTTGGATGGGTGACCGTATGAGCGATCGATTCGGACTCTCACGTTGTGTCCTTGTGCAAGGCACTTAACCCCGATTGTCCACATGGGGGCACGATGATGTCGTGTACTAAGGCGTACTGCACGTCGATGGTGCGCATGTCTTCAACCAATCTAACCCTGCCTGTGCTGCGTGCAGAGTTACGATGTTGGGGAGCTGGCAGCTGCTCGTCGTTGCTCGGTGGTTCTTTCTGGGTACTCCAGCTTCCTCCAGCCATAAAACTGTCATGGTCATGATTAGCCATTGTGCATCAGTATATGACCTTAAACACCAATAAATAAATAAATGAAGCCAAGAGCAGTCGCCTTCCTTAATATGACAGGCCTGCTGCTTATTTGCAGGCTTTATTAACAGATTTGTTCAAATTAAGTTTGTTGTCTTCAAATTCAAGGATGACATCAGGAAATAAGGGAGTAGTGAAAAGGAATGTAGTATAGGTCTCTCTCTTAAAATAGTGTACCCAAAAGTTGACATGCAGCATCTCTGGCATGTTGGAATGTTAGATTGTTTAGATTAGGCCCATTGGATCATAATTATGAAAGGAGTTTAATCCAGTTTATTTGGTGGTGGTGGGTTGAGAGGTTTGGTTTGATTTGATTAGGGATAACTTTTCGGCAGGTTTAAGTAAATAATATTTTGTCCTTTGGTACTCTTATGATGGGAAAAAAATTTTGAGAAATGTTTTTTTTTCAGGTACTTTTGGTTTCAGTATTACTGAAGGATTCCTCTCTTCACAGGAGAAAAAATGTTATGTCCTGGGATATATGAGACCTCTTGTGAATGGCATAGTTAAATGTTTCCACATTAAGCTTGAGAAATCGGAAGTAGGAAAAAACTGTACAGTGGATCTCATGGTGCTGACCAAAGTGCAGTCTGGATATAAGATTGTTGGAATAGAGACTTACACACCATTATACTCGGGATATCACACAGTTTGTATTTCTTTCTACTGATTCTTAACAGTTGCAACAATCTTCAATAGTCCCCAAACCACTATATTTTGGCATCAGTTCTCAACCATTTGAATAGTCCCCAATAATTTGGAACAGTGCTCAAATCATGTTCCTACAAGACTGGTCTGAATGTTTACGAATATCCACATAAGTCCAGTCTTTACCACAGGAACCCTAAATGCTCAAACGGGTACAGAAAATCCATTCTTTGCTACCATACTAGCCAACCAGGCATACCCACACAACACCTCATTACAAGATACTAAATTGTATTTTCAAGATGCTAATTCATAATTACCAGACACTAAACTGTAATTACAAGTTTGTAAATTGTCATTACAAGTTTGTAAATTGTCATTTAAAGCTAGTAGATTGTAATTATAATTTAGTACCTTTTTAATTACTAATTACAAGATTGTAACTCACAGTTACAAGATATATACAATTTGATATATGAACATAGTGATGAATACCTATTTGCGAATTGACGATTATGTTCAGACTGCCAAACTCTTCTTTATTAGGACCAATTCAGTTGTAAAACAGAATGAACAATTCTATTTCTTTGAATTATAAGATCTTTGAATTCAATACTTTGTCTTCTAATACAAGTAGTGCATTTAAAGATCTTACAAAGATTACAGAATGAAGATTGAACTTGTAGTTTGATGGTACACCTTAGAGCTGCACGGCATTAGCAAAATAAAATATCGAGGTATTCGAGATCGCACACTGCAGTATACGGTATTATTGAATAATTTTTTTTTCTCCCAGAAAAAGAGAAAAATGCAAGATTCTGATACTAACTTTATTAAGACATCAGATCTTTGTGTGTCGCTGCCCTTTTGTATATGTTTCCAGCGAACGGCAAAATTGAGAATGTCTTGAATTGACAGTTGACTCAACCTTGGAAACGGGAACGAGTAGGTGAAATCACGGAAATGTTTGAAAAACAAACCCAGTGTCTGTGTTAATGTTATTAGCGGCGCACATGCTGCCATGTATTTCTCAATCCCCAACGAATAAATAACTGGACTTCGTATTTTCAAATGCATCAAAAGCAACTGGCATTTTACAATCAATGCGAGTAAAACAGGAACATGAAAGATATTGAGAAGGATTGCCATTTTCCGAAGTTAATGTTGCTCTGTAATTTTACTACTTGGTCGCGACTTATCGGATTGGTACCCTGTGATTTCGACCCAGAGTGACCTCGACCCGCTCAAAATGGTGAATTCGAGTTTCGACCCGGTTTTTAGCTCACCTGAGCAAAGCTCAAGGGGAGCTTTACTAATCACTTTCCATCTGTCGTCTGTCCATCCGTCGTCCGGCGTTAACTTTATATTATCGACTTCTTCTCACAAACTACTCAACCAAATTGAACCAAATCTGGTGTGAATGTTCCCTATCATAAGTCAATTCAAGTTTGTTCAAATCATGTTGACCCGCCCCTTGGTAGGGCCACGCCCAAAAAGTGAGCCTAAATCTGAAAAAATCCTCTTCTCATGAACCAGTAGTAGCAGAGACTTGATATTAGGTGTGCAGCTTCCGTTTGAGGTGTAGACTCAGATTTGTTCAAGAGAAGTTCTAGGGGCTATATTTGCCATTGTTATGGGAGTAGTCCGGTCGCCAGGTCATGGATGCGTGTTTTGTCGTATAAAGTTTTTTTCTCAATGGATTCTGAAAATTAAGGTATCTGACATCAACATTCAATCGGCTGACCATCTGTCAGCCTTGAGCAATTTTTTTTATAGAGCCCCAAAATTTATACCCCACCCCGAATTTCAGTAAAATACCACTTTTTACTCCGATGTCATTAGATCTCACAAAAATGCGACAGAATCTTCACAATGAGATGCCAATAGCCGAAGGGTTCCGAACACATCACTTAACCATTAACTTCTCCAGAAAAAATCCGAAATGGCAGCCAATATGGCGGCCGGAAGTAGCCAATTTATGGATTTTTACCATTTTTTCAAAATAATCTGCTATAAGTGCCCAATGACTGTCCAAGATTCATTCCTCGCACATATAAATGATGCAAATTGATAGCTCCATGATATTTGATGACAATCAGGGGTATCAATGGTGTATATGAACGGGAAAATGATTATCAAATCTATGAAGTGAAAAAGTCGTCAAAATAAGATTTCCTGCCATATAATACAAGAAGTCACAAAAATTGTTAGAAAACTTGGCTTGTGGTTCGTAGACTTGGAGATGTCTCCCCAATTTAGTTCTCAACTTCGATTTATATCATTTACGCATTGGATTCACTGTAAAATACCCGAATTTCCACCAAAATGACGCCGAAAGTAGTAAAATTTATGGATTTTGATATTTTTTGCGAATGAAGTCTATACCAGTATGCCCCGGTTGCCAACATACATTTTGCTGGACATAAAAACTATGCAAAATTATAGTGCAATGATATTAACTACATTTTGAGGAATAATGGAAACAAATGAGCAGGAGAAAAACCGATATCGCAGACTATGGAGTGAAAAAAATGTCAAAACTGGATTTCAACCTAATACCAGAAATCCCAAATATGGTAACATAGCCAGCCTGATGAGATGCAGAGTGAGAGATGTTTTGTCTACTAAGTATTCAATCTGGAATTTATCAAGAAAAGATCAACATGGTCACCGATATCCTCATCCTCACGGTCCATCTGGATCATTAGACTGATTCACCGTGACATCAATTGCTGAAACCGTTTGTTCATTGCAACATTCAATTGTTGCATTACACGCACAGAATATTGTGCATGCCAAGTGAGAGGAATAGCATCCACACCTGCTAGTTTTGCAAGGATGTTTGCTGGAACAGGAACAACGTACCATACGCATAACAGAGTCGGGGGCCACCGGTATACCACTTGGTAGAGTTAAGGGTGATAATGTTTTTGAGACTTCATCTCTGACGAATCTGAACTCAGTAGGATCAAGATCTGGTGAGGCTGGGTCTAAGGCATGTTTCCACGTGCATACCTGAAGATGGGCACGTTTTACATTCTCTGTGAATGCTTCGGTTGTTGGGGGCAGGGTACATAAAGGAGGAACTTTTGTGGCACCCTTCTTGCCTATTTGCGATTTCCAAACACTGATTCGCGATTCTGACATGGTGTCCATATCCTTGCAACCATAGCATGAAGATATGAATCGTGTAGCTTGATGAAGTACTTCCGACCAAGGGGCATTGACACAACCAACGGACGTTAGAGAAGTTTCGCCGGATCTCAAGACTTTCAACATATGACCTTTTCCAATTCCAAAACAACCACCAACTGTGTCGCAGCCAGAGATAGCATGAGCGGCAAGCAAGTTTGGTATGATACTTCTATGTTCTTCAATGGTCGCTGCAATATCAACAACTGACTTCCCCTTTATTGGGGATTCCATGAACATATTACATGACAGGTTTTGTTCGAGATAGTGATGTAGAAGCAATGTGTATACATCTGTGTCGTCTGCAAGAACTATGACATTGTCGTGGTCATCAGCAGCTCTGATGGCTTGCTGAACGATTATGTTATCTGCTTCTTCGTGCATAGTTTCCATGTCACGCCTCTCAACTATACCTCTATCGATTTCAATGGGTGAAGCGTCCTGGCCAGTAACAAATAGCGCGTGTTGTTGAGTGTTATCAACAACAAACTGTGTGTCACGTCTGAAATGATCAACAATAATGCTTATCAACTGTTTCTTATTTTCAGTTACCGTGAGAACCAATTTCTGAGAAGGTAATGGTGACGTTGCGGTCAACGTGAATTTCCGACAACAAGCTTCACCACTTCTTTTTGCCCTAGTCGTACATTTAGTACTGAATTCATTGTATCTGTCAAACACAAGATATGTATCTCCAACCAATAACCGACGCTTTACATGCTCTTGAAATCGCTGGACAAAATCGTTCACGTTCGGGTGACATAATTTATTGGGAGCAGGCCAATGGGGTATCCAAAGAAGTGCACACCCGTCTATAATAGTGCACGTTGACACATTGATATCAGACTCAGACATGTCGGTGTTTGGAATCATAACTGCGGTATCAGACTTCATGACCGATTTAGATTTGGATATCCGCATGTCACCATTGTCATTGAAAAGAGCTGTTGGAATGGGTGATAACTCGTATGAGAGTATATCATTTATACTAATTTCCCTGGAGCTGGCTTGAAGTCCCATCACCCAAGAGTAAATCAGATTGCTGTCACATGTTTTGTGCTCGCCCAACTTGACTGACTTTTTCATAACTGCCATTGTTTCAACGGGCCTTGATATAGTACAATAGAACCCACACGGGAGTTTCTTCTCGAAATCAGTCAACGTCTGTCTACCAAGTGTTACAGCCATGTCCAAGTTCACAGTGCGATTAGCATGCTGACCACTGACAATATTGACTATCTCATCCGGGTGTTGCTTGGGTTCAAGGGGGTGTATGATTGTCGTGAGTTTGTTTCTAAGTCCCTCACGATCAGTGCAATCAGCAGCAATTCTCGCAGTCATCTCCTCTTTGTGTTCGAGCACTGTTCGATTCGCGACGTCTGATTCCCTAACCTCCGCGAGACCATTCAAAAGTTGACCACAATTGTGAAGGCTTAATGCCCACACTTTCAGAGTTTCTGGTTTTAATGTGATGCCAATGATGCCAGACTTACCATGGCCATAACGCATGAAAGTGGATTCGATATACATATCGCTCCAAATGCCATCAACATGTCTCATCACATGTGATCCCTTCAGAAATTGTGTCAACACTTCTTGTGGAAGTCGTTCCATGTCCCTCAGATAATACAAGCCATATCTAGCATAGTTGACATGGCCGGATGCGAAGAAGTAAGGGAGCATTTGTTTTACAGTTGCCAAATGCAAGGGCCAGTCCCCTTCCCTCTCAGCCCTTACGTACTTCATCATAAGAACTGGTCTTATGAAGCAGTCCACCCAAACCTTGCAAGTCCTGCTCTGGTCTGATATTTCGCTCAATGTGTCAATGAAATCTTCCGGGCAGACAACATCATCTCTACTGACGATATCTCTAAGCAGCTCTTCTGCCAACAACCGAAATGCGCGCATATTTTGAGGAAACTTCTTCCCGCTTAGCATTTTGGCTACTCCGCCGAACACAGACTTAAGAATTTCAGATAAACCTGTGTTCTCCATCAAGTTGCCAATAGCACCAAGAAAACTCGTTAACATATGCATGCCTCCCAACCTCGGAATCAATGTTCCGAAGTGATCGTGATTTGACCACAGAACATCCAACGCTACTTTATATAGCTGTTGATCAGCAGTGAATAAAGTATATTTCTGCCCAGTCAACTCAGTTAGATGCATTGCATCAATTTTAGCCTCCGTCTGGTTATAGTGTCATTCGGTGAAAGCGCTATATCGATCGAAGTATTCAACACAAGGTGCCCATTTTGGTATCATCATGAGCACAAATGAATGCTCCATGATGGCAGAGCAAGAACTGGCACAATTAAGATACAATTTGTTTCACAGAATAAACGATTTATGGTGCAACTGAGAAAAAAAGTTAAAATTTCGACATGACGATCCGACACGGTGGCCATATTGGATTTTTGTGTGTCGATATAATTTTGAATTCTGGAATATATGATACTACAAACCATGCCAAGTGTACAAATAGTAAGGTTTACCAATAAATTTCATGTTAGTAATGAGAATTTACAAAATATTCAAATATAGGTGTTTTCACATTTGGTATCAAATTCGGGGTAGGGTTACCTTTTCAAGACTCTATAAAAAAAATTGCTCAAGGCTGACAGATGGTCACCCGATTGAATATTGTTCTCAAATGTCTAAATTTGCAAAATCCATCGAGAAATAAACTTTATACGCCAAAACAAGCATTCGTGATTTTCGAGGGGTTTGGCGACTAGACTAGAGGGGCAAGAATGTTTGCCCCGACCAAAATTTCTGTTTTCCAACCCAAGAGGCTGATTTGAAGCAAATTTGACATGAGGTTTTATAAGAAATAAACTTTATACGCCAAAACAAGCATTCGTGATTTTCGGGGTTTTGGCGAAAAATCTGTTTTTTATGCGTTTATCTCAATTTTGGGACGTAAAAGTGCAGGAACTGAAAATAGAAGGAAAATCTTATGTATTGTGTGGGAACAATCGCTTCGTCTAGTTGGTATATGCTTTTCTTAGGAGGGGCGTATGCAGCTTATTCAAGTCAAGTCCCTGGTTTGATATTTAGACTACCATGTCAGGTGAGCGCCCTCAGGCCCCTGAGGCCTCTTGTTTAAACTTTTGTCTGTGATGTTGACAACTTTGCACACGTGATTGATTGGAAAGGGCCCTAATCGAGTAATTATACTAATTGACTGCAGCTTACATGTACACGTTAGTACTCTTTGGAATTTGGAAACTAGAATTATTTAATTTGGTTTCTCTTAACTCGCGCACAATGCACAGTGTACAGATACAAGTGTCGAGTGTGGGCCAGAAACCATGTACTCTATCGATAGCATTAGCAAAGTCAATCGAGTGTAACTAATGTTGGCCCGATTAAATAATGCGATTGTGCGATGGTGTTTGTTTTGTTTTGAGCGACAATATTCTTGGGCAGTTGGATAAACCGTGGAATCTAATTAATTTTTGCAGTAATATTGAGTTTTTCAATATACCGAATATTTGAAAAATTCACGATAATGATTACGGTATTATTTCAATACCGAATAAATTCAATATATTGAAATAACGTGCAGCCCTAGTAAACCTACAGTGGTTACATAACCCTCCTTTTTGTGACGCCTGCCCCACGAAGTCGTCTTGCGTCGTCTGCATCGTCGTCCGCGTCACACTTTCTCTTATCCGCCACTCCTCTTTAACCTATGAATGGATTTTGATGAAACTTTCAGTGATTCTTTATCACATAATGGCATTGTGCACCTCCTATTTTATTTTTTGATCCGCTATATTTTTTCCAGAGTTATGCCCCTTTTCCACTTAGAATTCTGTCTGAAATATTAAAATATAGTGCAGGCGACACACGTCTTCCATGGAAGACTCACATCTAAGTCTGTACTAATAGTAACACAAAGATGTCACATTAAGCCTGGTCGTAAATCCATATGAAAAGGATATGGACATTGATTAGTGAATTACTCCAATAAAACTTATGGGTATACCCCATTTTTTAAATAAATTTAGTTATTGTTCCTTTGTTTATTATGCTGATAATACACATTATCGCTAGAACAGTGTAGGTTGCCTATTAATGTTGGCCACTGACAGTCAAACTGCTAAGAAAACAGACTAACTGCCCAAAGTGTGTTTCCATTAGTGTATGGAAGGAGTGATTGACATGCTCAAGTCTTTCGATTTTGTAAAATGCAGGTGTGCCAAGTGTGGCGTGGGCCATTTCTAATTCGCAAGTGCCATTTTCTGACTTTCTAAACGCTCAGCTATTGTGATAAAGTTTTGGAAATGGTGATGTTTAGAAACTGTCTATCATACACATGCTGTATTCTGTTGAAAACATCCTCGTTTTCATAGTGACGTTAAGACACGTTTGCTGGGTCATAATAAAATAAAGATCACATGCTCACAATACATGTTCATTATTTCAAACATTCTTTTTCAAAAAATAAATCCATAAATTCAACTGAAATGCACACAGAGAATCGAAAGTAGAATACACAGTTTGAATAAAGAAAAACTGGAACAGTAACTAGAATAATATGGAATTGTGACGGGTACGTCTACAGTTTTTTCTAGTGTCTTTTTGTACACAGGCGTTTCGTACACTGACTGTTTCATATACAAAAGAAGACATTTTGTACATATATCAAAGGACGTTTGTTACACAGGCAATTTTATAGGGTTTTTAAGTATTTTTTATATGAAATAATAATAATAACACTTTGGCCAGCCGCTGATTTTGTAAGGTATTATAATCAAATATCGAAAAATCCACATTTGAAATATCACGGAACAGAATTTAATATGTCCAACCACCACAGTAGTCATACATTTGAAAATATTGTTAGGAAATAAAATGAATCTCAGACTGTAAAAACATCTTGATGTAAAAACATTATGAAGTGAGCTCATTGATGGTTGATCAGCTTTGATCAGTTTTTATGATATTTAATCACAGTGTTATTACACTGGGCTCAAACCAAATAAAATTATTTAAATCAATATGTTATTGTAGTATTTTTGTTATTTTTACATATGGATTGTTATCTTTACTTGGCCCAAGACAGTCATTATCCCATGTACGAAACGTTCTACCTTGTGTACGAAACGTCCTAAAAGTTTGTATATGAAACGTCCTAAATTGCTGTGTAGTGTGTACGAAATGCCTGTGTACAAAATGCTAGTCCACCAATTTCATCATGTTTAAATTGGGATGCACTGTGGCATCAATTGTTGATGTGTTGGCATGTTTGAAGTTGCGACATAGTTTCCGGACTCCTTTTGAAAGTGCAACCTACACTGCGAGTGTACCATGTAGTTGTATATTAATGCATAAGACCATGTGCTCATGCTATCGATGCTTGATGAGTGTTAACCCCACTTGTGTTAAGGTAATTTGAACATTCAAATAGGCGATCATATAGCGCGCTTCTTTTTGGCAAGGTGTGGTACAGAGCTTTTCAAAATTGCATGTGCGATGGTGCACAAACACGATGATGCACCTCAAAATCGAAAGACTGCATGCTCTTTACAGTTGTCAGTATGGGAGGAGTTTGGACTAACATTCACTTGTTTTCTATGATTGACATGCACAATAACCTTGCGACATTGAATAAATAATGCCATGTCAGTCAAGGTGACTGCCATATAACTAAAAACAAGAACATTCTTATTTCAATAATTGTTTCTGCAATGATCAAATTAACATATAAACTGGGAAGAGGTTACCCAAGTGTTTTTGACAGAATTCCAAAATAGCAAAATCAGAATGTTTGGGGAATGACAGAATTGATAGAATAGAATCATATGCTGAAAATCAGCATTTTCCCAATATCAACTTAACGTCGATAGTTTGATACAATACCATTACATATCATATAGAGAGTAATCGCTTGACTGGCCCGGTTACGTGAAATAATTCATGAGAGGTGAGGGACGTTGTACAAACACGAGTGCGCAAATGTGCACAAGTGCTTTACAATATAGTCCCTCGCCTCGAATGAATTTTTGTGTGTACCCATACTATGTACGGCATCCGGGGTGGCCATCCGTCGTTCGTCCATCCTTTGCCTGTCCGTCTGTCTGTCTGTCCATCCCTCCGTCTGGCGTTCGTATCCATTTCTTTGGCGTTCGATAACTTGAAAAATATTGCTTGGATTGTCAAGTTACTTTATATTTGTGTTCAGGTTACTGATGTGCCGAGCTGTATAGTTTTTAGTATAAATCTGATAATTTGATCCTGAGATATTAACCCTTTATCCTTCAGATTGAGAATTCTTCAATCCCTTTGGCATGAGATAATTCAAAAAATATCAATCCAATTGTCATGTTACTTTATATATATCTTCAGGTTACTGATGTTCCGCGCTCTATAGTTTTTGGTGTAAATCTGTTATTTTGATCCTGAGATATTAACCCTTAACCTTCAAATTCAAAATTCCACCAGTCCCTTTGGTATTCGATAATTCCTCCAATCCCTTTGGCATTCAATAACCTGAAAAATGTTGCTTGGATTGTCAAGTTACTTTATATTTGTGTTCAGGTTTCTGATGTACTGAGCTGTATAGTTTTTGGTGTAAATCTGATAATTTGATGCTGAGATATTAACCCTTTATCCTTCAAATTGAAAATTCCTCCAATCCCTTTGGCATTCGATAACTTGAAAAATATTGCTTGGATTGTCAAGTTACTTTATATTTGTGTTCAGGTTACTGATGTGCCGAGCTGTATAGTTTTTGGTGTAAATCTGTTATTTTTATCCTGAGATATTAACCCTTTATCCTTCAAATTGAAAATTCCTCCAATCCCTTTAGAATGAGATAACTCAAAAAATATCAATCCGATTGTCATGTTACTTCATATATGTGTTCAGGTTACTGATGTACCGAACTGTATAGTTTTTAGTGTAAATCTGATAATTTAATCCTGAGATATTAACCCTTTATCCTTCAAATTGAGAACTCCTCCAATCCATTTCTTCGGCATGCGATAACTCAAAAAATATTAATCCGAATATCAGGTTACTTTATATATGTATTCAGGTTACTGATGTGCAGTGCTGTATAGTTTTTTATGTAAATCTAATAAGTTGATCCGGAGATATTTCTATATGTTCCCATACCATGTATGGCCCTCCATCATGCAGCTTTCTATTAGTTGCGCGTATGGGTACACATCTGACGATTTCATCGGCCTATTTTTTCATGTAACCAGTGCAGTCAAGCGATTACTCTGTTTATTACTTTTCATTATGAACGACAATTATATTATTCAACACTTTACCTAACAAAATGGCCAGCGCTGTTCTCAAAACTTGCCAATTAATTTCCATTATTTTTTCATTTTTTGTCTCTAAAACATAGGTTATGACCTCTCATTGGAATGAGCTCATTCCAATGAGGAGTCATAACCTATGTTTTGGAGACAAAAAATGAAAATAATAGTTATTCAGGAATTTTTTTTTGCAAGTGTTGTCTGCTTTTCATGTTAGGTAAAGGGTTAAAAAAACAATGAAGTCCTCATTACATCCACGGCAAAGTGTCTTCGTTTGCATGCACAGATATATGACACAATTGTTGATTACATAATTCACTTGTGAAGTTATTGTTTATAATCAAACCCGGAAATCTGAGTAAATCACACTTTGGAAAGTAATAAATACCAGTATTGTTTTAAATACTGGTAACTATCGGTTTACCAATGTACATGAAAAACTGTGTGAAATAACCTCAGACTCAACAAATATTAACATGTTTGGCATTGTGTACATTGTGATTTACGCAGGTTAATATGTGGTCACGGCTGATTACAAAAGTCATAATTACAGAAAAAAAAAACAGCTTATGTGTGAAAAAAAAAAAATCCACAATTTTTCACGTGCACATGAGCAGTATGCTATTCAGGTGTGGTAGGGTTGGACGGCTTTTAAAATTTGCATTTTGGTTCGGTTTTGTACAAATATTTGGTTTTCGGTTTGGTTTTTGGTTTTTCAGAATATATTCTAGAAATCTACATTTTATAGGGTAATTTACATATAAAATGTGTCTGTATTTGTCATCCATGAGGCTTCTGTAACTTGTTGAGTCACCTGAGCAGGGCTTGAAACATTCAATCCCTATTTGGTTGAATATGAGTGAGCCTGAGGCTGTGCCCTGTTAAATAAATTTACTCAATGATTTTTTTGCATGTGTGGGCTGTTCTGCAAGACCTTTATTTTTCTTTCTTCTGGTGGTGTTTCTGTATATATCGTTTAAGACCGCTAGTATTCCCAAAATTTGCTTCTACCATTTTGGGGGTATTTGGTGTCCATTCTCTTTGAAGTAAGCATAATTTAAACGGCACTGTGTTTTCCTTTGCCCAACATTTTAGCCTTTGGCATACAGAACACATGTGATTGAGAGGTCATAAACTTACCAATTCTGGGAAATTTGTTGAAACCAAAAATCTCGAAATTCTATGGAATGGATGCAAATCAACTTGGGAGTGCTACCTGGACAAAGGGACTGAAACTTTCTTTTGGTGCTATGAGACCACAAAATGTTGAATAAAAATTTGTGATGCACAACAGTGACGCATTTCATCACTACTTTCTGTCATAATCTTGATGCCCCACCAAATTAATTGAATGCCAGTATACTAGCATTTCATGTTGTAGAATATCCACTACTGAAATGTTTCAAATTTTTCCTAATTGAAAACACCCTGCACGGATGGTTTATCAGTGAAGAGACAGAAATGTTGCTCTCATTTAACAACAAAGCCATAGCCTGGAAGGTAGGATTGGGTTGTAGTATGTTGATTTTATCCGAGCTGAACTTTCTCTCATACAGGTTGGGGTGGGTGGGGGGGGGGGGGGGGGGCATTTAAGGCCACTTTCATTTATGGCTTAATCATAAGTGCAATGAATGAAGTTGAGTTTAATCATTCATTTATACCTACTTGCTGCTTCCTTCAAATAGAGAAATTCTGTGGAGGCATTGATCACTGGGTCCTATTCTACCCTTTAACCCTTTTCCCAACATAATGGCCAAAACTGGCCAGTGCTCTTCACAGAAATTACCCATTAATTTTCAGTATTTTTTCATTTTTTGTCTTGAAAACATTGGTTATAACCCCTCTTTGGAATGAGCTCATCGAAGCTCATTCCAGTGAGTGGTCATAACCTATGTTTTTGAGACAAAAAATGAAAAAAAATAATTATTATTCATGAATTATATTTGCAAGTGTCATCTGCTTTTCATGTTAGGTAAAGAGCTAAACACAACTCGTTTACACTCAGCACAGGTCCAATTTCTTTGGTGCAGAGGGAGGTGGAGGGGATTTATTTGTTAATTGGGGTTTAATAACATTTACAACAACCAGGGTCACATCCTGTCAGAAATGGTGGTGGGGGGATCACCATTGCCCCTCTTTCTTGAGTACCAGCATGAAATGTTCTACAAACTATGGAACGTATGAGTTTCTCAAAATTTTGAGTTTTCTAAGAAATGTTGTGACAGACTGGCAGTCATATAATATTGGTGTAAGAGAGCAGAATAAATAACATTCTTGCTCTCAAAATCAACTATCGTTGATTCATACTTAACGTCAAGCAACATGAAGTTTGTTTTTAACCCTGAAATTAGGTCAGACTCAACACATGCAATTCTGCCATTACCTGCATTTATCCGATAAAGCACTTTTAGCTTTCGTCAATTTTTTTTAAATAGTATAAGTTTGATTCAATTGCCCAAATGAGAAAATGAACTTAAATTAAATCAATTCATGTACACTTATTTATTTCAGGGGCTAAAAAACTAATGTAGGTATTGGTTATGGCAAACACAGCTATTTGTTTAGTGCCCTGGAGACCGAAATAGTAAAAGTGCAGTCAGTGAGGCGTAAATCTTTTCATAGACAGACTGGGTGTTAATTAGCCCTGATGGAACGTACATGTAATGATTTTTATTTCACCAGAAATACAATTCCTTTCACAACCAAGCTTATAAAATCATAAATCATATTTTTTTCACAAATTATTCCCAATTACCACAATTCATTTGAGTCTGTGTTACATAATTCAAACAACTTTTTTGCACAAATTGTAAAAACAGAATGAAATATTTTGCATTTTCTATCTCACACAACTCGTTTACACTTGGCACAGGTCCAATTTCTTGGGTGCACAGGGAGGTGGAGGAGATTTGTTTGTTTATTGGGATTTAATAACATTTATAACAACCAAAGTCACATTCTGTCAGAAATTGGAGGTGGGGGTGGGGGAATCGCCATTGCCCCTCTTTCTTGAGTACCAGCATGAAATGTTCTACAAACTGGAACACATGAGTTTCACAAAATTTTCAGTTTTCTAGAAAATATTGTGACAGACTGATAGTCATATAATATTGGTGTAAGAGAGCTTATATAATAGCGGTGTAAGAGAGCACAATAAATAATATTCTTGCTCTCTCTCTCAACTGCACATAATCAATAATCTTTGATTTATCATCGAATACTATTGTTAATTTTATATCAAATATGTAAGGTGAATCTTTGATATATTATCGCTTTCAACAATGTGTCATAAATTTTCATCAGCTTGGAATGTATCAGTTTGAAAATACAGTAACAGAAGCTCTGCCTTAAGGGTTTAGTAGAGGAAGAAGTGATGTCGGTGATGACATTTGCACAAACTGTTTGAATCTCACTTGTGGAAGTTTTCAGTATTTGTAAACGCATAAAAACTGGTGGATTACTATGTCACTATTTTGAAAAGTGTCAAATCAGGAAAAAATGTGTCAATGACTTAATGTGAAGGTGGGTGATTAGGTATAAAACTGAATCCGGTGTAATCCAGAGAGTTAACTGATCTGATTTTGGTAAGAAAATTTAATACAAATGGAAGAGGACTATGAAAGCCCCTTGTTCTTTTAAATGTGAGGGCTCATTCCAATGAGGGGGATGCATATTACTATTTCTTGTGCATCTCCAAGGTCAAGGTTACATTTGCTCCCTCCATATGATTAAGGTCACAAACCATGTCTTTGCACGTGATGTGTAGTATTGTAGGATCGGTATTGGTAATTTTCAGGTAAATACCCTGGTTTTGGTACAGTATTTGGTATGTGCACATAACAGTAAAAGTTGTCTCAAATTGACCAAATTCCCCAACATTCAGCCATATAGTAAGTTATTATGTCCTGACCTCCGAAGGAGGATTCAGGGGTATGTAGTGAAGACCTCAGTCTTTCTGTCCATTTCTGTCCGTACAAACATTCTGCATTGTAATTTCAAAGCCATCAGTTGAATTTGGATCTCCTTTGGTATGCTGATAGACCTGCATGGGGGAACGGATATGCACAAGGAATAGATTCCGTACAATACTTTTTAGGGCTGTTACAATTTTTTTAATTTTGAGATCAATTAATCGTCGCAAGAAATCAATAATAATTGATTAATAGTACCTAGATGACCCCCACTTCCTCTATCTTTGAAGTTGTTAAAAAAATATGAAGTTCAAGTCAGTAGCCGTACCTCAAGTAAACAACGAAGACGATCACAGTTTTGTTTGCGAAAAATGTGATTGCCTGTTGGACTCCTGGCATCATTTCTTGCAGTTCACTTTGCACATTTTATGTATCGGCCCAGGTGATTTACCTATTAAGTGTGTCACAGGCCACATTTTTCATAGGATTGTTTTTGAACTTGGTGTGCTCATTAGTCAAGAACTCTAGATAAGAGCTGTTGATTAGCATTCATTTCTTTGAAAAAAGTTGTCATTTACAATAACCTCTGAACATACTTCATTTGTGTATCAAAATTCTTCCTTTAGCCAGTCTTACAGTTTACATTTAAAAATGCATGGATTACTCTGACGTTGTGCACACACAATGATGTCATGTTGAAATTTCATCAAATAACATTGGTACCAATGATCTTCAATTTTGCCATTTCATTTATAACTTACCAAGTTCAAGTTGGTCAAGTTGAGCTACAGTGTCATTGACTCTTTCATTTAACAGTGCTTGAAATTTAGGTCAATCTCCTCTTTCCGGTGTGCGCTGTGTGTGGTATAAATTATCCATTCAAAAGAATAGAAGCAGATGATCAGGTATTAAAATTTGGAGGCTTCAAATTTCAATAAAATGATCAGTTGTTTTAATGTATTTGCTACTTAAAATAGTTCTGATGAACTGAAAGAAATGTTATAAAAATAATTGCCGAGAAGCGATAACCTCATGCAGTATTACCATTTGTATGTCAAGTTGTCAATGTATTGAATTATTAATGCCGGTGGATTATTTCCAACCAATTGTCAACCAGTCAACCACCCACCCGATCCCTACTGTCGCCTGTGAATAAATTGCAAAGTAATTACCAGAAAATATATTGAATCAGTCTGAATGTTATTGTCTTACACACAGATTTAGGAACTCTAGAACCAGAGCATATTTCTTTAGAAATGGAAGAACCAAGTTACCAACTTACCATTTTTTTGTTTTTCTGTCATTGCTTTATTTGTCTTTCTCTGTTTCTACAAATTCTTTCCTATGGTGATTGTGGATATGGGATTTCAAGTACGACGTATTCACTGCATCTGCTGTTACCTGCAGCTTACAAAGTTTACATTTGCATGCCATGATGGGTTGACTTTCTGTAAATTTCGCAGAAAAATTTAAATAACAAAATAATCGATATTAAGATAAAAATCGGTTTTCTGCACAGCACTAGTCTTGGCATAATTCAAAAACTAGTGGGACTACAATCATCAAACATCACACAGTTATGAAGGACAATGGGAGGAAGTTTCACACACCACAGCCGGGTCCATAACTTCAAGGTTCAGGTCACTTAAAATCAGTCAATAAACAGGTCTCCACCATAACTCAGAAACAAATCAAACTACAATTATCAAACTTCTTCAAATGTTAGCGACAGTCTGAAACTGTGTCATGCATTATCGTTACTTGCACACTTTACCTCCATATAATCATGGTCACAAATCATGTCTCGGGGGTCATAATTCAGAAACTATTGGGGCTACAATCATCGAACTAGACACAATTATAATGGACTATGGGAGGAGGTTTGTCGCACAGCATAGCTAGGTCTGTAATTCAAAGATCAAGGTCACAATTCAAAGTCACCCTTAATCGTGTCTCATCCATAACTCAGGAACAAATCAAACTGATTGTCAAACTTAATAGAAATGCTGAGGACAGTCAGGTGGTCCATTACTGTATAATACTTGCCTGCTCATGTTCAAGATCAAACTTAAGTACTTACATTGAAAGTCACGTCATGTTTCATTCATGAAATTCATTCATATACTTCCCTGGTGACAATCATCAAATTTCAAACATTCATTAAGGTCATTTCTTATCGACCTACCTTGCAATTGTTTACTACAGGCTTGCACTACACTGGAAGAACCTAACTCGGATAAAATACTCTCTATTTTAATCTTTCCCAAGAGATTTGGGAAAGAAAGGTGGTGTAAAAACATCACGAAAAAATAAGCCAAAACTGGGTCGAGCGAGTCGGCGCACACCCAGTATGGGACGCTCTTCCATAGTACAAATCCACGACTTCGTAAACCAATGCGCAGTGCGTGAATTCATCATTCTTTTGATTATCCGCACACGTGGTGGATGTGTGCCATTTTGCTCTCCGTAACAGTGATATTTCAACTCATCGATAATAGTTTTCCTGTGACTGGAATTATGGATCTGAAGATTGTATAATAACAGGACTGTGTTTTATATATTCTCGTTAATATTTTCAACCACATTCTCATTGTATATTATTTACCATTCTGTTTTCGCGAATGTTTTGTTTTCGACATCGTGTCAACGCAATTCGACAATGAATTTTTCGGTTGATGAATTTAATTGTTATTGGAGTTAGGTGTCAATCAGGGACTGTCTGGACAGGATTTCTTGAGGGCTGAATTTCTGTTTTTTCGGTCCCTGTCGACTGTCTGGGTTCTGTCGTGTACCCACCGTTTTTTTTCTGCCACCTTCTCTCATAGTTGAGTGTATTCTTCTACTTTCTGTTTCTGTTGAGTTCACCTTTTTCTTCTACTGCTCTGACCTCTGTTATTTCCAGTTCGGTTCCTTAGGGCAATTCCTTTTGCCCTCGCCTTGGTGCGTTCTCGTGGCCGTTTCTTCCACACCCGCGGGTGGTGTGGAACGCTGTCATTTCGGGAGCCTCCCGACTCGACCATGTCTGGTGTGAGTTATACCCCCCTCTGTGGGGGATGTGCAGCTCCTCCCATACCCGGGGTGGGGGGGGGGGGGGAGTGCAGCTCCTCCCGCTCCTGCGGGGAGTGGGAAACACTGTCGTTTCGGGGCCGCCGACTCGACCACGTCTGGTGTGAGTTATACCCCCTCTGTGGGGGATGTGCAGCTCCTCCTGCACCTGTGGTGGGGGTGGGGGACGCTGTCGTTTCGAGGGCCCCCCAACTCGACCATGTCTGGTGTGAGTTTTACCCCCTCCGTGGGGGATGTGCAGCTTCTCCCGCTCCCGCAGAGGGTGGGGAACGCTGTCGTTTCGAGCCGCCCGACTCGACCATGTCTGGTGAGAATTGCTCCCCCTCCGTGGGAGATGTGCAGCTCCTCCCACACCAGCAGTGGGTGGGGAATGCTGTCGTTTCGGGGCTTCGCGACTCGACCATGTCTGGTGAGAGTTATTCTCCTTCTGTGGGGAATGTGCAGTTTTTTTTTGCGGGAGCTGTTGGATTTCTGGTGAAGATATGCCTGGTTCCGGGACTAAGTGCCTTCTCCAGTCAACATCTAAGGCTGTCACAAGGGTTGTGACTCCTCCTTTGGGGGGCCGAGCTAGGTGGCTCTCTCCGCTTTTCAGCCAGTTCCAACAGCTCCCGTCGTATCTGCTGCTACTGCTGTTATGTCTACAACGTCATTGGGCACCGTTTTTAGCCGGCCTCGGCTTATCCCTGTAAGGGTCTGCAGGGATGTGTGTAGTGTGATTGTGGGGTATTGGCCTCAGCCTTCCCCGACTTCAACTCGGCGAAGTCGGACGTGGCTGCCGACTGAACCCCCTACTGTGTCCTCTCAGCCGTTGAGCACAGTAGTTTTATACCTGCAGTGGTCTGCTGCGGTGTCTGGGAGTGTAGAGGATCGTGACCCTTCGCGGTTAAGAGGGTCAGAGGTGAAGACACTTTGCCAGTTCATTCCCCCGTCGAACCGGCCAGTACGGGCAGTGAGTTTAGGGAGGCCCACTCCTTACTCACTCAGGTTCTGTCAAAGAGCCTTCCCGTTGCTTCCAGCGAGGCAGCGAGTGGTTTCCAGGCGCCCCCTATGGCGCCGCCTCCTGGGATTGGAAACGGACCGCTTTCTGATCCCCCTGGTGTTCCGAAACGATGGGAGGCGTCGGCTGGTTTGCCCACGATGGGCTATGTGTCTTCCGACTCAGGGGAAGAGTCAGACATGCTTGATGTCGAGAGCCAGCAGTCTTCGGACTTGGGGGCAGCTCTTGATTTTGTGTTTGGGTTCCTTCCGGATCTCAAACCATCAAACCAGCCGACAGTGTCAGCCAGGCAGCGATTATCGGTCGCATGCCAAAAGCCTATGGAGCAACCTGCTTCTGGGCGTCTTCGATCGTGCCAGTCGGTACAGCTGGTTGAAGCATTTTCAGCCTTGGACTCTTAAGCTGAGTTCCAAGGCTATGAAGGCTCCGTTCTTCACCAGGGTTGATACCTTTTTTGCCTCCGGCGCGTTATCGTTCCTACGATTCCACCAATCCATCAGTCTGCCAGACTTTGACAGTTTTGGATCAGGTCTCCAATTCCCTTGGGCTTTCCAAGCCCAAGTCTGCCGTCATTCCGATGACAACTCTGGAGTCCACGTTGGGCTTATCGAGAGAGATGCTTGGTATGCTTTCTCTCTCAGATCACGTCGTCTCAGCTTTAGCTGCTTATCTGCCTCCAGATAAGTTTGACGAGGTACAGGCCCCTTTGCGTGTGCTGTCCAAGGCGCTCATGCATCTTACTCACATGTATGCCTGTAACACGGCTAATCTGGAATTAGTTCAAAGGGACTCTGTGCTGGACACAGGCCGATCCCTTCCTGAGGAGCAGCGCGCTACTCTTCGATCTGCTTCTTTGGCAGGTCCGCAACTTTTCCATGGTTCCGTGTCGACGGTCCGGGATGACGTTCTATGTCATTCCAAAGATCAGCTCGACTTGTCCAATGTTGGAGGAAGGATAGCAGAGTTCGCAGACCGTTGGGCCACCATCACATCCGATCCTTGGGTGTTAGATGTTGTTCGATCCGGGCTGCGAATATCCTTCCGAAGGCACCTCACTCTGTCCAGGGTGCCTCTTCCAACCACAGTTCCTTCAGACGTTTTACGTCGGGAACTTTTGTCCACGGAGATAGACAATCTCGTGACAAAGGGGGCGATCGAGGTCGTCAAGAACATTCAATAAGTGGGGTTCTATTCCCGCCTGTTCTTGGTGCCAAAGAAGGACGGTCGACTCCGACCGGTTATCGATCTGAGTATCCTGAACCAGTCTATCATTGCTCCCAAGTTCAGCATGGAGACTTTCAGGCCGGTCCGCGTTCAATTCACCGGGGAGATTTCGCTTCCAGCATCGCCCTGCGAGATGCTTGCTTTCACGTTCCAATTCATCGGGCATCATGGAAGTATCTCAGGTTCGCTTTTCTGGGGCGAGTTTACCAGTTCAAGACCATGCCTTTCGGCCTCAACCTGGCCCCTTGAGCCTTCACCAGACTGATGTCGCATGTGATGGCTTTCCATCGCATACAATCCAGGGTGACTACTTCAGCATATCTGGACGATATCCTCCAGAGGCATTCCAATGCTGCCTTACTGGAGTTGGATATCGCCACTCTGTTGAGCTAGCTCACGTCGCTAGGATTCAGAGTCAACGAGGAGAAGTCGGACCTGGTCCCTTCTCAGTTGTTTTGTCATCTGGGGATGGCTTTCCGCACCCAATTCAATTTGATGGCGGTTCCCCAGGCCAAGGCTGTGATTCTCTCAGCTTTTGCTCTGACTCTGTCCCAGTCCACATCCGCGACGGCACGGAGTATTCTCCGGCAGAATGGTCTCTGCGGTTTGGTGACGGATCTCATTCCTCTAGGTCGGCTGCTTGTCAGACCTCTCCAACACTCTCTGCTCAGTCGTTGGAGGCCTAATGTAGATTCTCTGGATCTGGTGCTTCAGTTTCCAGAATCTCTTTATCCTCACCTTCTCCCCTGGATGGATGTCCAATGGCTTACGCAGGGTGTTCCGTTGGACTTACCCACATCCGATCGCGTTCTGACGGCAGATGCCAGCGATCTCGGATGGGGTGCGACGTTGGATCCTCTAGGTCTTTCCCTTCACAGGATGTGGGACCAGGATCAGGCAGCTCTACACATCAACCAGAAGAAGCGTCTTGCTCTTCTTCTGAGTTTCAGGCAGTGGATCCCTCACCTGTCGAATCGCCAGGTCCTTCTGTTGTCCGACTATTCGACGGTGGTTGCTTACATTCGGAACCAGGGCTGCACGCACTCGGTTCCAATGTATGAATTGGCTCGGGATCTTCTACTGCTCGCTCAGGATGTCCACACCGGGGTGGTTGTTCGTCACAATTCCGGTCGTCTGAAAGTCCTAGCCGACTCCTGTCCCGTCGGAGCAGGGTCATTTCCACCGAGTGGATGCTCCACATGGTGGGTTCCATCGATCTCTTTGCGACTCGTTGGAGCCATGAGGTGGACACTTCGTGTCCCTGTGTCTAGATGCTCTGGCTTTCGCCATGGACGCTCTGGCCCTCCTTTGGGGGGTCTTGTCAGCTACGCCTTCCTGTCGGTTCCGATTCCGCCTCAGGTTCTTGCCCAGATATGAACCTGCAGTTGTCGAATCCTTTCGATCACATCCGTCGCCTCGGTGGGTGTGCATCAATCTGTTCCGCTCTCTGTTAGCAGCGGTTCCGGCATGTCTCCCTCTACCTCGCGACTTTCTTTGTCAAAGTCGCCTGAGGAGGTTTCACGTTGACTCGACTTCATTGTGCCTTCGCACATGTCTTTTACCAGGTCGTGTCTTCTCTGTAGTGGTTTTTCGAGACACGTAGTGGAGTTGCTTTTCTTCAAGGAGGCACTCACTCCAATGGTTTAGCCTCTCGATGGTGTGCGATCACTCTGTTGCTTCTGTCACTCCTTCGATCACACCACTTGCGGAGTTTCTGGTATATGTTTGTTTCTGGGGATCTCCAGCCATGGGTACAAGTCCATGCTTCGGAGACCTTTTTCATATGCGGTACCACATTGTTTCAATACTCATCCTTGCCTCTCCAAGTTTGTTCAGCTCTTTTCCTTGAAAAGGCCTAGGACTTTGCAGTTTACTCCAAGATGGTCACTTTCTTGGGCGCAGCTCTGCTTGGGGGTGGGGGCGTTTGCACCTTTATCTTGGATGGATATGCGTTTCCTCACATGCCAGATCTCTCCTGCATCCATTTCTCGATGGATTTGTCTTGCTATTCGTGCAGCTTCCGCTCGTCTTGCTACTGGTGATTGTATTACCAATTGTTTTTCTGCCACGAGGTGTGTGCATTGTCTTCCTCTTTTAATAACTCTGTCATGTTGTCGGATGACGGATGTTATACTGGCAGCCTACTGGAGAAATGCTACATTCTCCTTTTATCTGCGACAGTTGCAGGAGCCGACAGAGGACCTTTGTCCTTGGGGCCCTCTTTCTTCGGCTCAGGCTGTTGTCCCAGCCATTCAGCTTTTTTCAGGGTCATTTTTTCGTGGTGTTTTTGCACCACTTTTCTTTCCCAAATCTCTTAGGAAAGATTAAAATAGAGAGTATTTTATCCGAGTTAGGTTCTTCCACTGTAGTGCAAGCCTGTAGTAAACAATTGCGGTAGGTATAGTAAGAAAGGAAATTTACTATAAAATTTATATTTCTTATTTAGTGCCTTTTTAGAGCGGGCATGTATTACTTCAGCGTCATTTCTTGTTTTCAAGTTAATCTTGTCGCATGGATTCTAAATTTGTTCGTTTTTTAGTATTGATAATTCAAGTAATAAATACATAAGGGAATTCAACTTTTGTCACCTAAACAACCAAGGCAAGTTTGAATACATGTGACCCAGGGTTCCCATGGGCCTTGGATTCAAGGAATGGCCTTACATTCAACAAAGTGTGATTCAAGTACTTGAAATCCTGGAAAATGGTCAAGGGAACCTTGAAAATCCTTGAATTTTTGTGAAATAAAATTGAGCCAACGATATCGGTAATTAACAACCTCCATCGTTGGGTACTCTAATGATCATATATCATTCATGGTGGCAAGGCCTTGAAAATCCTTTGGTTGCTGCAAGGCCTTGAAAAATGATTCAAAATGTGAAGTAACTGCCTTGAATAGCCTTAAATTTGATCAGTCTTGCCTGCGGGAACCCTGTGACCTGTTTCTTCTTTTTAAAGTCAAAACGTCAAGTTTCCAAGTTTCTATACCAAGGCTGATGCTCTTAGGGCAGAAGCGCGGTGGTTCAGTGATAGGCTGTTGGACTTTATGCTAGAGGTCCCGAGCTCGATCCCCGACCCACATTGTATCCTTGGGCAAGGCACTTTATCCCGGTTGCCCACCTTGGGGCACAATGATGTCGTGTACTAAGGCGTACTGCACATCGATGTTGCACATGTCTTCAACTGGTGTAACCCTGCTTGAGCGGAGCTTAAACAGAGTTGGAATGTTGAAGAGCTGATAGTAGCTTGTCGATGCTCGGTGGTTCTCTCTGGATACTCTGGCTTCCTTCATCCGTAAAACTGTCACGATTAGCGATTGTTGATAAGTATGTGACCTTAAACACCAATAAATAAATAAAAAATAAGACGTTCTACGGGCTTAGCCATTATTTTTTAAAGAATGTATTGAATTTGTGGGTTTCTTTTTTACAGTACTGTTGATTACCTGTTTTCTTTTCTAGGTGCCCACATCAACATACATAGATATACTCATGGAAGATATGATTGCATTTAAGTTCAATGATGCATTTTGTATCTGGGAAAAAACAGAACAGTATGCTTTTGTTCATCCGGTGGCATATGCTGAGTACACTGTTGGTGACAAGTGTAGTTTCTTACCTCGTGTTTATGGATCAATATATCATGTGCAGGTTGAAATAACAGGTACTACAAAAGATAATGCATTTTTTTTTTATCTCATGAATAGTTGTCTACTGTGTGGAGAATAAATTTTTGTGTATCTTCTAATGTAAGAAAGTAATCCATTCATCTAAGGATCATAGTCTATTACTTAAAACTTGATAAAGAATGATAAACAGATTTTTTTCCATTGAAGCACTTTTTATGAAGTTCATGACAAATCAGTGAGCTCCAGTTCAGCAACAAGGCATATGTTATGCATTTTACACATTTCAGTCTTCACCTCAAACCAACATGTTAATAGCTGTACACAGACAGAAGCTTGATATGTAATGGTTTTTGCAACAATCTTCCGTTATATGAGAATGTATTTTCAGCCTTTTGACCTGTTTGGCCTGTTATTGGAGTCTTTATAGATCACAATTGACCACAATATCCTGCTAAAAAAAATTATAATTTCACGGTATAAGTGGGGTAGCTCACGATTGGTTCTCAAGTTATTTAGAAAACAGACACCAATATGTATCTTTCAATGATAAAAACTCAGATTCTCTAAAGATCATGAGCAGGGTCAGGGGTGCAGGAATTCAAATTTAGCATAACCCGAAAACCGGTTATGCAAATTCTTTTTTGCATAACCCAATTTTTTTTGCTTAACCCATTGTAGATGCCGAAGGCACCTACAGCGAGCGGCTAAGGCACGAGCAGATTAGGGGGGACTGAAAAATTTTGAAATGTGCTATCAAATGAAGCCTTCTGGTGGCTTTGGGGCTGAAAATTCACTTTATTTTTTGGTCACCAAAATCACCTTTTTTAAACAGCATGTTTCAAATTTTCCTGATTGTTACATGTACTAACTTGGAAATTTTATTGTTTAAACAAGCTTTGAAATTGACAAACATGAAACTGCTAAGAAATGTGTTTTTGCCATTCAATGGCGTTCATTGTTGAATGTGATGCGGTTGACAATATCTCACTTAAGTTAAGGCTTTTGACTATTACTGGTGTACAAGTCACAGCCCAGCTAACCGTAAGACAATAATTTCAAATTTGCCTTTAGATAGTGATGATCATGTCATCATGGGTACTACAACAGAATTAGTTAAGTTTTGGGTAAAACACCTTGAGCTATGATTCATTGTCAACATAAGGCCCACAGTCCCATCACAATATTAGTGCCACTAATGTTGTGATGGGGTTTCATTCATGGATATTTTGGAGAGAAAACACAACAGTATATCATGCAACAAATGAAACTTTTATTTTTTGAACAGAATTAAAAGTAAAACACAACTAAAACAATATTATACCATTTTAAAATGTGATAATTAAAATTTTCACTCATGAAATAAACATTGATGCTGTACTTCAGCTGTAACAGTGATGTTACAAAAAATTTAAAGGTTTGGTCCAGTCATGGATATTACTTTTCATGTACTGTATTCAACTGATTCATCATTCAGAACTCCATATTATTATATCTAATGTATTACACCATGCACTGTGATGCGCATCTGTTTTGTGACATGGATACCTCTTTAAAACTAGTGGCAGATTGCCCCCCGCCCACCTCTGGTACAATTCTGCTGGTATATATCATATGTAAACTCATATAAATTATACATGCCCTTCCAGAAGGTCAGATCATTGCCCAAATTGTATGGAATGTCACCCACAAAAACTAATGCCCCTCTCACACTGGCCAGTGCAAACTTGCACCCAAAGTGTAATATAACTTCTGGTGTAGTACCTCCTCTGGCAGGACGTACCACACCACCAAAATTATTTTACAGACTTTGTGCCACAGTTACCCCCCACCCCCCACCCCAACCACAGCTGGACAGCTCACTCCCTGAAAGGACCCTGGGAATTTCACGCAAAATGGTTACCAACCCCAGGGATATTTTAAAAATCCATTGCAGAAGTCTGCAGAGCAATCCCCTAAATTCATGGAACGTCATCCCCCAAAACTAATGTCTCCCTCTCTCCTCCCCACACACACTGACCAGTGCAAACTTCGACCCAAAGTCTGTAAAATAATTCCTTGTGTGATACAAATGTACATCATGTGGCAGTACATATCACACCCCGATAAATTAGTTTTACAGACCTTGTGCCAGAGTTAATCCCCCAACTTTGGAAAGATCACACAAAATGATCACTAACCCTGCAAGTATTTTTCAAATCTATTGCAGAAAATCATTGCCCAAATTATAAGGAGTGTCGTCAACAAAAACTAATGCCCCCTCCCCCCTCCCCCCCCCCCCCCCACACACACACACACACACACACACACACCTGCCCCCACCAGCCAGAGCAAACAACTTGGTCCCAACATTCTGTAAAATATTTTCTGGTGCGATACATCCTATGGCAGGACATATCTCACCCCCAAAAATATTTTACAAACTTTTGGGACACAGTTGCCTCCCCCTTTTCACCAAAGAAACGTTACAAAAAATAATGTTGGCGTCTGTACATTTCCCAAATCGACAGAAATGAATTCCCCAGCCACAACCCGTAATCTATTTTTCAAAAGCCTTTCCAGTAAAGCCTTTCCTATTGCCATATTATATTATGGAATGTTGTCGCCCGAAATGTTGCAAAAATGAAGTCGAGGTGCCCCTCCCAACCATCCCGCATCGATCACAAACTCAACAGACTATTGAGTTTGTGATGGTTCAGGGTCGTTTCGGCCTCGGGACGTTTCGGCCTGGATATTTTCCCCCGAAAACTTTTCGTCTTCGGTTTCAAAAAATATCGGTGCCGAAACGTCCCGGTGCCGAACTGGTAAAAGAGCCGAAACGTCCCACTTGAAAATATACTGCACTGTATACCACCGGCGTCGGGCGGTGAGTCGTGTTGAACGAACCTCACAATCGACATTTTGGGGGTTTTTAACAGCCGTATTACAACAAATCTTGCCATTCTTGGAAACGAAAATTTAACTCGTTGTACAGACGGGGCCACCCTGGTCGTATTATCCGAATTTAACATATAATATTAGACAATAGTTTAAAATTGACTTTTTTATTTAGGGCCTATTATAAGCTACTATCAACACTGAAAAACACTATTTTATAGTGTTCATATTATATTTTAAAAATGATTGAATATGTTAAATTCTGATTACACGACGAGGGGAAGAGCATGTCACTTTCTGCACGTTCTTGATAAGCCTGTTGCCGTGTCTTTTTTTTCACTTGGGGTCAACAAATGATGGACGATTCGAATCCAGGTTAGGATGGTCTGGAAATCCGAATGATTCTTCCCTCAATATTAAATGCTGAGTGATTGAAACGAATACTTGCGTGATTCGTTTGTTCATTTTCCTTCTTGGGCAGAATAAATTTGTGTTGCGTGGTGTCGGGCTGGGAACATTATTCTGAAGGCTGTGGAAGTATGTTAATTTTTGGTCCAGCCTCTCATAAGCAAGTGACTTCATTGAATATTAATGATCTATTTTACAACCGGGATTTCTGTTGGCCCAGCCTCTCACAAGCACGTGACCTCATTGAATATTAATGATCTATTTTTAAAACGTAGAATTTTCCCTTCTCTTCTGTCGTTCTGTTTGCTTTTGAAGTTTTGTGTTTTCTCAGTGGAGCCTGGAGGCTTCATTTACTCAGTATGGTAACCATTCCATGGCATGTGCACTTTTACGTCACAACTATGCATTAACCACATATCTCTGAACTTAGGTCAGTACAACATACCTTGGCAAGATTTTCGTTTGTTCAGTATGGGTACTGTTATTGTTAAAAATGTCGTCACAGATCAGTTGTTGGATATAAAATCTAGGTCATAAGTCCAAACATGTACCCAAAGTCCGTAATATAATTTTTTTCATGTGGTACAACCTGTGGACGCAGCGCATCAAATATTATCTTATGAACTTTGGGTCCATGTCTGGACTGGTCGATGAAACAAACCAACGGCACCATGCCTTGACCATTTGAAAATTGATAATAAAAAAATTAAGCACACTGTGTACAAATGTACAGTCATTGAGCCCTTGGTCCAGAGTGGGGGTGGGGGGGGGGAGCACTATATGTAATTATCACCATTCAGATGTCAATATGTTTTCAATTTATGTCTGAAATGAAAAACAGAGCTTATCACCCCTCATTGAAATGAGCTTGTTGAGCTTGTTCCAATCAGAGGGTCATGGGACCTGTTTTTGAGACCAAATTTTTTTTTTTAGTTTATCAACAATTTTCTTTGCAAGCGTATTCTGCTTCCCGCATTAGGTAAAGGGTTGATATAGCCAAAGGGAGGGTGTGGGGGTAGATTGAGTTGATGGCACTATGTACATGACTCTTTGCTTATAAATGTTTCATAAACATATCTTACGTATCTCATTGGAACAAGCTCATTGAGCTTGTTGCACTGTGGGGTATTAAGCTATGTTTTTTTGAGAGTCACACAAAACATAATACAAGGATTATTGTCATGAATTCAACCGCTTGAAACGAACCTGCAAAGCTGATTACTATAACAAGATACTATTCGAAAACAAAGGTAATATTAAAAAAACATGGGAAATTCTTCGGAAAGCTATATACAAGTCAAATAACAACAGACCACTTCACCCCTCCTTCTTAGATGGAAACACGGAATTAACTGATCCGAAAGGAATCGCCGACCGATTCAACAAATACTTCGCTGATATTGGGAAGTCTACAAGCAGTCAAGTGCCTACGACTCAACGTCGATACTCGGATTACCTGAGCGGCAACAGTAGAGACTCTTTCTTTATTAGCCCCACCAATAAACAGGAGATAATCATTTGTGTTCACAAACTAAGAGGCAAATCAACCAAAGATAGTAATGACATGTCCACAAAACTATTGAAGGAAATAATTTTGGAGGTAGCAGATCCGCTGTCTCATATAATCAATCTGTCCTTCACTACAGGGAGAGTGCCGGACAAAATGAAAATGGCCAAAATTATACCTATTTTTAAATCAGGTGATCCACAACTATTTACTAATTACCGACCTATAAGTATTCTCCCAACATTCTCGAAAATATTGGAAAAAGTAATGTACTCACGTCTATACACATTCTTAGAAGAACATGAAATCATATATAAGTACCAATTTGGGTTCAGAAAGGGACACTCCACTGTGCATCCTATTCTGCATCTCATAAACCAGGTTGTAGAAGCAAATGATAAACTTACGAAGGACTGCACACTTTCAGTTTTTCTAGACTTTTCAAAAGCCTTTGATACCATCAATCATACAATCCTGCTGAAGAAACTTGAAAGTTATGGTATTAGAGGCTTAGCTAATTCCTGGTTCCAAGATTATTTAACAAGAAGATGCCAGTCTGTGTCTTTCAAGGACAGCACATCTGATTCGTTGGAAGTCACGACTGGTGTACCACAAGGTTCCATTCTAGGTCCTATCCTTTTCTTATTATACATTAATGACATCAGCCATTCAACCCTGCACAATATGCTGTCCTTTGCAGATGATACTACAGCTTTTGCGTCAAGTAACAATCTAGACAATTTGATAGACGAGACCAACATCGAACTAGGAAAAATCAGCGAATGGTGTTCCGCAAATGGATTATGTCTTAACGCAAATAAAACAAAATGCATCTTATTGCACCCTCAAAATGATTCTTACAACGCTGCTAGTAGAACAATATCCCTAAACAACACAGATATTCCATTTGTTGGAAACCAGAACGATGAAAAAACAGTCAAATTCCTAGGAATCCATATGGACGAGAATCTAAAATTCAAACAACATACTTCAGTAATCTGTCTAAAAATGGCTAGGGCAATCTTTGCCCTTAATAGGGCAAAAAGAATTCTTCCTTTTAAAGCCCTAAAGACACTGTATTTTTCACTTATACATAGCCACCTATTGTATGGTATACTTGTATGGGGTCACGCACCATCAAGCAGAATTCTTACTCTGCAAAAAAAGGCTATTCGCATAATAACGAACAGAAAATATACCTCGCACACAGAACCTCTATTTAAAAAATGTGGCATGCTAAAATTTGAAGACTTATATAAGTTACACGTCCTTTTGTTCATGTTCGATTGGTATCATGATAGATTACCAGTGTCTTTTGACGGTACTTTTGAAATTTACAGAAATCCTTCTAGAATGGAAACCAGGCAAGCTGGGAATATACGTACAAACAAACCGAGAACGCGTTTCTCGGCGGACCTACCGTTACATTCTTTTCCAAAGGTATGGAATGATTTAAACCCTGAAATACAGCAATATAGTAGGCCCTTATTCAAAAAGAAAATAATCGATACAATTTTAGATTCATATTCTTCCACAATCATTTGTACCAATCCATTTTGTCCCGACTGTATATCAACTTAAAGAGATCTCACCAAAAATACTGCACTCTGAGGTCTGTTGGGTCCTCAAGAAGGATAACTGGGTTTGCTTTCTGTTCTCCTTTCTGGTGATTGGTCCGGATCGCCTAGGTTGGGCGAATATGAACCCCATATGGGCTCATGTTTGCCCAACCCAGGTGATTTGGTTTAGTTCTTGACCCCGCCGATTTTAGAATGTACATTAAAGTAATAACTTATTTGTTTCCGGTCTGTGCATTGGGAACGTTCCACTCAATTTGAATCCATGAAGACAAGAATAAAAGGGCAATGATGTCAAGAAAAAGAAAATTGTGTGGGATGGCAGGAAGACAGTCTCTCAGGCTATGCCATCTCCATGCAGTGTACACTCACTTTATAATTTGTTTTATTTGTCTCACATTGTATATCTGTATGCTGCAGAATAAAATTTCAATTTCAATTTCACATAATAGAATTTCAAATGGCAATTTTTGAAAATTACATTGGTGGATGGTCGATTTTGACCATTATGTTAGGCTGGCCAAAGAGTTAAATGTATCAATTTATGGGTGTTTTTGTGTTACAGTAGTACTGTATAAAATAAGTTCTCTTACAACAGGCCCGAACGTTTTCTATGCCCAGTTGAAAAAAAAAAAATAATTTTTTTTTGTTCATGTACTGATCTGGCACTTGATCAAAAATTCAAGAGAAATAGTCAAAAGTTCAAACATTAACTAACAGATTTTCACCCATCCCACTTGAAGCATGTCAGTGTGAAAATGTCACATGCTCACCTGGTGGTCCATTTCACAGATTTCACCATCTGATGTGCATGAAATATTTTCATGATCACTGTCAAATGACATGATTGATTCTGTATCAGAATCTGAATCAGAGAAATTATTATCTGACTCAATGAGAATTGTTTCTTTGGTTTCTATTTGGTTGTCTTTAAATGGTGCACCACTGAAAGAAGGCTTCAAACCCCAATGCCACCTGGTAGCCTTCAAGTACCTATCAACTGCATTTGTTAAAAGCTGTTCCTCATAATCTGTTTCTGTTTGAGTACAAGTGTTTAAAATTGGAAGATTCAGTTTGATCATTAGCATATCATTTAGAATTTGATTTCGAAGCTTTGTTCTTTTTTCATTCATAACCTGCCTTAAAGTTGAGAAACCCCTCTCTACAGTACCCAATGCCCAGGCAATAGCTAAGCAAATTTCTGCTAGCAGTAATATGTTTTTAAATGACTCATGATTATACAAGAAAATTTTTCTCCAAAATGAAATCTTGTTTTTAACAGTTTTATACTTTTTCATTTGAAATTTTTTAAGTTGTATGAATTCACGCTTTGCCTCATCCAAGTTAAAATGTTGAACTGTAAGCTGCTCAGAAAACTTGTCTGATAAAGTGTCTATTTCCCCCATAGCATACTCATTATCCATTTCATCCCACCTTGTATGATCTATCAGGGATGCCATTGAACAAATGGCTGTGTCTGACTTTAGGCTCTGGAATCTCTTATTAACACATTGTTTTATTTCTAGAATGAGTGTTGTTTTTAGGTTTTCAAGTTGTTGAGTACCAGGTTTGACATTTGTTAGTTTAAATGTTTCATTGTGTTTTATTTCTTTTACTGGTGATTTGCTTAAAGTTGTTTTCTGTGATTCTTTCAAATGAGCTTCTTCTGTCATTGCCAAAGTTGAAGGAAGATTGGTTGCAGTAGTTGTGATGTTGATGTTATCAGCATCATCACAACTATTGCACACAAAACTTCCATAAGATTTTGGTATGTGATTTCCCCTTTCCATTATTTCGTTTAATTTTTCTTCAAAGGCATCTAAGGCATCAAATATGTCACTTATTACACTACTCTCACACTCGATTGTGTAAGTGACATGTGCTGTTTTTTCCAATACTTCTTTGTACAATGCAATGCTACCAACAAACTGATATTGTAACATTTTTTTGTGCATACCAGCTACCTTTGCTGTCATTGTGGGTGTTAGGAGACCAGTAGACTCTTGCATTTTCGGCAAACAATAAAAACACACAAAAATTATACAGCAAGACTTTTAAGCCCCGTTCTTTGTGGGACTGAAATCTGGTACCATTTGTTTTGGGATAGCATCTGACATTTACCCCTAATCGTTCAGCTATCAGTAAAAAAAGTCGCCAGTTTTTGCCACTACTTTTGAAAAAATAAAAAAGAGATTCCATCAGATTGTCAACAAATTTAAAATGATCAGATTGTTTGAAGGCATCATGAATTGATAGTTCGAATTTATGTAACGAACAATGCACAAGGGGAACACAGTCATTGATCTCTTTTTTCAGTACAGTCATTGCACCATTTTTTACACCCATATTCACTGATGCCCCATCAGCACATAGGGACACAATTTTTGTCTTATCCTCCCAGTTATGTCAAGTTCAAAATCACTGAATGCATTCAAAAATGCATTTTTCAGAGACAGTGCCCCAGTACCACCAAAATTTTTCATTTTTTGGCACTTTAGAAACACAAATACTGGGGTACCAAGTGCAACTGTTTTTGCATAAATGAGTTCTTTTTCATCCCTTGTCTTGCGGGCCTCCGATCCATCGCAAAGACCCGAAATAAATTTGGCATTATTCAGAATTGTTCTTATGTCATCTCTGATAACAGATGCAATTGTCTGTATCATTTCAACACAAGCCTCCCTGTTGTTTTTACCTTTCATTATTTTAAGGCCATTGTCCTTCTGCAATTCAATCAATTTTGGGAATTTGGTGAAAGCTTCCTCATTGTTTACAATAAATAGAGCTGTTCGGAACATTTTAAGATAGGAATCCTTATTGGACTTGAGGAAAATTGTGTCTAATGTTGGGTTTGACAACGATGGCTTTGCAGGTGACCCAGAAGCCGAGTCTGTTTGCTTGGTCATTGTGTTGGAATTAATATTACATGCTTGTGTTGTGTCACTGCTGGAGAGTTTGTTCTTCAAGGTCAATGCAAATTCATGCAATGAACCAGGTTTGCAGTGCCTTGAAACATTTGCACAATGCACATAATTCACGCCGTCAATGTACGTTTTCACATTGTTCAGGGCACTGCCTTTCAACCCTCTTAATTTTGCTTCCTTCTGTATATAAGCCCACATTTTGCTGCAAATTGTACAACATAAGTTTTCAATTTTCCCGTTCTCCTTCAGATCATATAAAAATAGTTCGGAACTTGACCACTTTTTAAAAGTATTTTCGTTCACGGACTCTTGCTTATTTGCCATTTTGAAAATTTGCGGTACATGTGTTTTTTTATTTACTATAAAAGCCGGGTATATTCTGTTTATACAATCATGTTTTCACTGATAACCACTTTTATGTGGATTGCAAAACACGATTGTAGAAATAGTCTATACCTATTGACCAATCGGCGATGCGTTTCGTGTGAAATTAGATCACTTGTTTATTTGTCATGACAACCCAGACACTTCGAAAAACCAGTCTCAGCTTGTCGACTCAATCCAACTGTGGTCGATGCTCATTGCTTTTAACTGATAAATAATAGCGAAACACCCAAACTTGGAGAATTTTTATTTCATTAAAATCATGTAAATGCAGACACTTTTTATTGAATGCAAATAACAACATGCACGATATATTTCCTGGCACATCAAAGTGGGTAGGCCAAATTTGAAGAAGAACGTAAACACGGTTTTGCCAGTTGCAGTTTGCACGAATGATGCACGAACGAAACAGTCGTTCGTGCAATTTCTGCACCCCTGAGGGTGCCGCAAGGGCCTATACTTGGACCATCTCTGTTTATATCATACATAAATGATACCTGCAATGTCTCCTCATTACTCAAAATTATAATTTTTGCTGATGACCCAAATTTGTTCCTTACTGGAGACAGGCTAGCCAAAATGTGTCAAACCATTTCTAGTGAAATGGCCAAACTTAATACATGGTTTCAAGTAAATATGTTATCTCTGAAGTTACAAAAAACCAACAATATGATATTTAGAAACAAAAGAACAAATAAAAACTTGAGCATTGATGTAAATGGACTGGAAATTGAATGAGTGTATGTTACAAAATTCCTCGGTGTTTATTTTGATCACAACCTGCAATGGGGTGAGCACTTGAAATGTATAAAAAGCCAAAATAGCCAAAAATATAGTCATAATGTATAGAGTTAAAAACTGAATTACCGTATTTACTCGATGAATTGGAACACTCTTTGTTTTGGAACACCTGAATATTTCAGAAAAATAATTTTTAAAACTACTCAGATTATTGGAATAGTTTAAAAATTATTTTTAGCTCACCTGACTGGAAGTCAGGGTGAGCTTTTCTTATCACTCTTCTACCACCGTCCGTTGTCTGTCGTCCTGCGTGAAGGTGGTGTTTGAGCCTCTTTCTCCTAAACCACTGGCCACATTTTAATTAAATTTCATGTAAGTAGTGGTTATATAGGGGCGTTTTGATTTTTGTCCAAATTAGGTTTCGGCTCATTTTGAGCAGAGGTGTGGGGAAAAAATGGCCAAATTTTTTGAAAATCTTCTTCTAATGAACCACCAGTAGCAGAGACTTGATATGTGGTATACAGAGTCCTTTTGAGGTTTTGAATCAAGTTTGTTCAAGAGAAGTTTGTCGGGCATTATTTGCCTTCGTTATGGGAGGGGCAAAAATTTTAGCCACGCTTAAAATTTCTATTTTCTGAACCGTTAGGTCGATTTGAACCAGATTTGATATGAGATGATAATGGGTCATAAGTAGTTGATTGATGCAAAAAAAAAATTCTCATTGCCCCGTGGGAACCCCGGGAGCTAAAAATAGGAAAAACCTTAAAACTGCCATATCTCCAAAACTACACCGCACAGAGAATTCTTATTTTGTATAAAGCTTACTTTTATCCAGTAGAATAGAATGGTTAAAAAAAATCCCTATCGGTTTGATCACAAGGTACTCTATTCAGGACTTTGAAAAAGTGCTGAGTCAGCACTTTTTATACGCCTGTTTATAAAAACGGTCGTATTATGTTATCAGTCTGTCCGTCTGTCCGTCCGTCTGTCCATCTGTCTGTCCATAAACAATTTGGTTTCTTATCAACCTACCTTGCAATTGTTTACTACAGGCTTGCACTACAGTGGAAGAACCTAACTCGGATAATCTTTCCCAAGAGATTTGGAAAGAAAAGTGGTGCAAAAACACCACAAAAAAATAAGCCAAAAACTGGGTCGAGCGCCATCGGCGCACACCCAGTATGGGACGCTCTTCCATAGTACAAATCCACGACTTACGTAAAACAATGCGCAGTGCGTCAATTCATCATTCTTTTTCTATCCGAGACACGTGGAAGATGTGTCTCCACCATATGCATTATGAAACAGTGATAATTCAACTCGTCGATAATGGTTGTCCTGTGACTGGAATTATGGATCTGAAGATCGTATAATAACAGGACTGTGTTTTATATATTCTCGTTAATATTTTCAACCACATTCTTATTGTATATTATTTACTATTCCGTTTTCGCGAATGTTTTGTTTTTGACTTTGTGTCAACGTGATTCGACAATGAATTTTTCGGTTGATAAAAATTTAATAGTTATTGGAGTTTGGTGTCAATCAGGGACTGTCTGGACAGGATTTCTTCACTCTGTTGAGGGCTGAATTTCTATTTTTTTCGGCCCCTGTCGGCCACTGGGTTCTGTCGTCTACCCACCGTTTTTTTTCTGCCACCTTCTCTCGTAGTTGAGGGTGTTCTTCTACTTTCTGTTTCTGTTGAGTTCACCTTTTTCTTCTACTGCTCTCACCTCTGTTATTTCCAGTTCGGTTCCTTTAGGGCAATTCCTTTTCCCGCTTTGTTGATCCTCGGGGTGTGTCGTACCCCTATACACGTCTGCGTTCAGACGTTTCGGGTGTCGCCCGTCCCGCATTGGGTGTTTTGGAGGATCGTGACCCTATGCTGGTTAAGAGGGTCAGAGGTAAGCCACTTTGCCGGTTCGTTCCCCTGTCGAATCGGCCAGTACGGGCAGTGAGCTGAGGGAGTCCCTCTCCTTACTCATTCAGGTTCTGTCAAAGAGCCTTCCCGTTGCTTCCAGTGAGGCAGCGAGTGGTTTCCAGGCGCCCCCTATGGCGTCGCCTCCCGGGATTGGAAACAGGCCGCTTTCTGATCCCCCTGGTTTTCCGACACCATGGGAGGCGTCGGCTGGTTTGCTCATGATGGGCTATGTGTCTTCCGACTCAGGGGAAGAGTCAGACATGCTTGATGTCGAGAGCCTGCAGTCTTTGGACTTGGGGGCAGCTCTTGATTTTGTGTTTGGGTTCCTTCCGGATCTCGAACCATCAAACCAGCCGACAGTGTCAGCCAGGCCGCGATCATCGGTCGCGCGCCAACAGCCTATGGAGCAACCTGCTTCTGGGCGTCTTCGACCGTGCCAGTCGGTACAGGTGGTTGAAGCATTTTCAGCCTTGGATTCTAAGCTGAGTTCCAAGGCTATGAAGGCTCCGTTCTTCACCAGGGTTGACACCTTTTTGCCTCTGGCGTGTTATCGTTCTTACGATTCTGCCAATCCGTCAGTCTGCCAGACTTCGACGGTTTTGGATCAGGACTCCAATTCCCTCGGGCTTTCCAAGCCCAAGTCTTCCGTCATTCCGATGATGACTGGAGTCCACGTTGGGCTTATCGAGAGAGATGCTTGGTATGCTTTCTCTCTCAGATCACGTCATCTCTGCTTTAGCTGCTTATCTGCCTCCAGATAAGTTTGACGAGGTACAGGCTCCTTTGCGTGTGCTGTCCAAGACGCTCATGCATCTTACTCACATGCATGCCTGTAACACGGCTAATCTGGAATTAGTTCAAAGGGACTCTGTGCTGGACACAGGCCGCTCCCTTCCTGAGGAGCAGCGTACTGCTCTTCGATCTGCTTCTTTGGTAGGTCCGCAACTTTTCCATGGTTCCGTGTCGACAGTCCGGATGACCCTACGTCATTCCAAAGATCAGCTGCTGTTTCGTCAGCTTGATCAGCCTTCTAGGGGAGGCAGGGGCCATTCCAAGCCTAACAAGTACTCTTCTGCTTCCTCTGCGAAGCAAAAGGCTGATCCTTCTGCCACCGCTTCTACTTCTTACTCAAGAGGTAAGGGTAAGCGTCTGCAGACTAGAGGGAAGTCTCAGGATTCTTCATTCCGTAGAGGAGGTGGTTTCTCCTCTCGCGGGCCTTGACGGGGCTTGAAATGAAGGTCCTCACCTCGACTCGACCCAGGTTGGAGGAAGGATAGCAGAGTTCGCAGATCGCTGGGCCACCATCACATCCGTTCCTTGGTTGTTAGATGTTGTTCGGTCCGGGCTGCGAATATCCTTCCGAAGGCACCCCACTCTGTCCAGAGTGGCTCTTCCAACCACAGTTCCTTCAGACGTTTTATGTCGGGAACTTTTGTCCACGGAGATAGACAACCTCCTGATAAAGAGGGCGATCGAGGTTGTCAAGAACATTCAGTCAGTGGGGTTCTATTCCCGCCTATTCTTGGTGCCGAAGAAGGACGGCCGACTCTGACCGGTTATCGATCTGAGTATCCTGAACCAGTCTATTATTGCTCCCAAGTTCAGCATGGAGACTTTCAGGTCGGTCCGCTGTAATATTCACCAGGGAGATTTTGCTTCCAGCATCGACCTGCGAGACACTTACTTTCACGTTCCGATTCATCGGGCATCACGGAAGTATCTCAGGTTCGCTTTTCTGGGGTGAGTTTACCAGTTCAAGGCCATGCCTTTCGGCCTCAACCTGGCTCCTTGGGCCTTCACCAGACTGATGTCGCATGTGATAGCTTTCCATCGCACACAGTCCAGGGTGACTACTTCGGCATATCTGGACGATATCCTCCAGAGGCATTCCAATGCTGCCTTACTGGAGTCGGATGTCTCCACTCTGTTGAGCTTTCTCACGTCGCTAGGGTTCAGAGTCAACGAGGAGAAGTTGGACCTGGTCCCTTCTCAGTTGTTTTGTCATCTGGGGATGGCTTTTCGCACCCAATTCTATTTGGTGGCAGTTCCCCAGGCCAAGGCAGTGATTCTCTCAGCTTTTGCTCTGACTCTGTCCCAGTCCACATCTGCGATGGCACGGAGTATTCTCCGGCTGATCAGTCTCTGCGGTTTGGTGACGGATCTCATTCCTCTAGGTCGGCTGCGTGTCAGACCTCTCCAACACTTTCTACTCAGTCGTTGGAGGCCAAATGTAGATTCTCTGGATCTGGTGCCTCAGTTTCCAGAATCTCTTTATCCTCACCTTCTCTCCTGGACGGATGTCCAATGGCTTATGCAGGGTGTTCCGTTGGACTTACCCACGTCTGATCGCATTCTGACGACAGATGCCAGCGATCTCGGATGGGGTGCGACGTTGGATCCTGTAGGTCTTTCCCTTCATGGGATGTGGGACCAGGATCAGGCAACTCTACACATCAACCAGAAGGAGCTTCTTGCTCTTCTTCTGAGTGTCAGGCAGTGCATCCCTCACCTGTCGAATCGCCAGGTCCTTCTGTTGTCCGACCATTCGACAGTGGTTGCTTCCATTCGGAACCAGGATGGCATGCTCTTGGTTCCAATGTACGAATTGGCTCGGGATCTTCTACTGCTCGCTCAGGATGTCCATGCCGGGGTGGTTGTTTGTCACATTCCCGGTCGTCTGAACGTCCTAGCTGACTCCCTGTGCCATCAGGGCAGGGTCATTTCCACGGAGTGGATGCTCCACATGGCAGGTTCCATCCATCTCTTTGTGACTCATTGGAACCATCAGGTGGACACTTTCGTGTCCCCGTGTCCAGATGCTCTGGTTTTCGCCATGGACGCTCTGGCTCTCCTTTGGGACGGTCTTGTCGGCTACGCCTTCCTGCCGGTTCCAATTCCGCCTCAGGTTCTCGCCCAGATATGAACCTGCAGTCGTCGAATCCTTTCGATCACACCCGTTGCCTCGGTGGGTGTGGATCAATCTGCTCCGCTCTCTGTTAGCGGCGGTTCCGGCATGTCTCCCTCTACCTCGCGACTTTCTTTGCCAAAGTCGCCCGAGGAAGTTTCACGTTGACCCGACTTCATTGTGCCTTCGAACATGTCTTTTATCGGGTCCTGTCTCCTCCGTAGTGGTTTTTCGAGACACACAGTGGCGTTTGCTTTTCTTCTTCCAGGAGGCACTCACTCCACTGGTTTAGCCTCTCGATGGTGTGCGATCACTCTGTTGCTTCTGTCACTCCTTCGATCACACTGTTTGCTGAGTTTCTGGTATATGTTTGTTTCTGGGGGTCTCCAGCAATGGGTACAAGTCCATGCTTTGGAGACCGTTTTCATATGTGGTACCGCATTGTTTCGACACTCATCCTTGCCTCTCCAAGCTTGTTCAGCTCTTTTCCTTGAAAAGGCCAAGGACTTTGCAGTTTACTCCAAGATGGTCACTTTCTTGGGCGCTGCTCTGCTTGGGGGTGGGGGAGTGGGGGGCGTTCGCACCTTTATCCTGGATGGATATGCGTTTTCTCACATGCCAAATCTCTCCTGCATCCATTTCTCGATGAATTTGTCTTCCTATTCGTGCAGCTTCCGCTCGTCTAGCTACTGGTGATTGTATTGCCAATTGTTTTTTCTGCCACGAGGTGCGTGCATTGTCTTCCTCTTTTAATAACTCTGTCATGTTGTCGGATGACGGATGTTATACTGGCAGCCTACTGGAGAAATGCTACATTTTCCTTTTATCTGCGACAGTTGCAGGAGCCGACAGAGGACCTTTGTCCTTGGGGCCCTCTTTCTTCGGCTCAGGCTGTTGTCTATTCCAGCCATTCAGCTTTTTCAGGGTCAGTTCCAGCTCTGTGCTGTTCCTGTCCTTTCTGTCTGGGTGTCGCACTTTACCATACGCCTCATCTTTCATTGTCTTTTACTAATGTTTGTGATGCTATGGTTTGGTTGGCCTAGGGATCTCTTCCTCTGTCCACGGTGCCAGTGCTCTTGAGTTATGTGTGGGTTGGTTATGTGATTCCCTCCATCCTATTGTCAATTCAGCCTGTAATAAACAATTGCAAGGTAGGTTGATCAGAAATTTAAATTTTATAGTAAATTTCCTTTCTTATTATACCTACTGCAATTGTTTACATGGAGGCCCTCCTGTCTTATTCGGGTAAGAATCCTTCCTCCCCGCTGATCACATAACTCCTGTGTTGTCGGGATCAAAAGAATGATGAATTGACGCATTGCGCATTATTTTACGGAAGTCGTGGATTTGTACTATGGAAGAGCGTCCCATACTGGGTGTGTGCCGATGGCGCTCGACCCAGTTTTGACTCATTTTTTCGTGGTGTTTTTACACCACTTTTCATTCCCAAACCTCTTGGGAAAGATTTAAATAGGGAGTATTTTATCCGAGTTAGGGTCTTCCACTGTAGTGCAAGCCTGTAGTAAACAATTGCGGTAGGTATAATAAGAAAGGAAATTTACTATAAAATTTAGATTTCCATTCATTTAAAATCAACGCCTTGACGGATCGACATCAAACTTTCAGAAGTTGTTTTTAGCATTAAAATACAGGTCAAGTTCGATATTGGTGTTTCTCAGTCCATCTGCTGCAGAGATATGGCCCTTTGAAAACACAATTTAAAAAAAAAAATTGGTTTCCGTTCATTTAAAGCAGAACGCCTTGACGGATTGACACCAAATTTTTCAGATGTTATTTTTAGCAATGAAATACAAGTCAAGTTCGATATTGGTGTTTCTCAGTTCACCCACTGCAGAGTTATGGCTCTTTGAAAAAACAATCTTTCGAAAAAAATTGGTTTCCCTTCATTTAAAGTCGAATGCCTTGACGGATCGACATCAAACTTTCAGATGTTGTTTGTAGCAATAAAATACAAGTCAAGTTCAATATTGGTGTTTCTCAGTCCATCCTCTGCAGAGTTATGGCCCTTTGAAAACACAATTTTTGAAAAAAAATTGGTTTCCGTTCATTTAAAGCCGAACGCCTCGACAGATTGACACCAAATTTTTCAGATGTTGATTTTATACACCCGTTTGAAAAACGGGACGTATTATGTGAATGGTCTCTCCACCCATCTGTCTGTCTGTCCGTCCGTCCATGGACACATTTTGTTTCGGTCGATAACTTTAGTTGTAACGGTTTGAGCTGAGTTCAATTTGGCATGTGGATTTAGTATGACTAAATACAGGATGGGTTCGATTTCCGTTTCTAGCGGCTCATTTGCAGTAGAGTTATGGCCCTTTATTTATGGGAATTTAGCCCAACTTTTCGTTTCCGGACGACAACTTTAGTTTGCCTTCACCGATTTATTTCCAATTTTCAGTTTTTTGTTTTTGACCACAAAATACAGCTCAAGTTCACTTTTGACCACAATCGCATATACGTTTCCAGAGTTATTCCCCTTGAATGATTGCAAATTTGTGGATTTTGTGGTTTCTGGATGATAACTTTAGTTTGCCTTGACCGATTTTTTTCAAATTCTCAGATTTTGTTTTTGACCACAAAGCACAGCTCAAGTTCACTTTTGGCCATAATCGCATGTACCGTTCCATAGTTATTCCCCTTGAATGATTGCAAAATTGTGAATTATGTGGTTTCCGGATGATAACTTTAGATTGCCTTGACTAATTTGTTTCAAATTCTCAGATTTTGTTTATGACCACAAAGCACAGCTAAAGTTCACTTTCGGCCAAAATCGCATGTACCTTTTCAGAGTTATTCCTCTTGGATTTGTGCATTTTGTGTTTTCCTGATTATAACTTTAGTATGGCTTGACTGATTTTTTATACGCCTGTCGAAAAACCGTCGAATTATGGAATCAGTCTGTTTGTCCATTTGTCCATCCATTTGTCCATCCGTCGGTCTGTCTGTTCGTCAACATTTGGTTTCCAGATGATAACTTTAGTATTTTTTTTTCGATTGACTCCTAAACTTGGTATGTGGTTTAATCAAAACAAAAGACAGGTCAAGTGCGAATATGGGGTCAGTTCGAACTTCGAAGTTTCCCTGAATTATGGACCTTGTTAGACGTAGAATGCATCAAATATTTCGATTCTGGATGATAACTTTTATTATTTGTTTTCCGATTGGTTCCAAACTTGGTATGTTGTTTAATCACAACAAAATACAGGTCAAGTTCGAATATGGGGTTGGTCCGAACAATTTTCACCCTCACACCTATCCTTACCCCAACCCTTCAAAAATACAAAACGGGCGTATATTGTTCTGCTACGCGGTTCTCTTGTTAACACTGTAGGCAATGGGAAAAAGATTAAAAAATCATCTTCTCCAGATCCAGAAGGCAGAATCTTTTGATATTTGGTATGCAGCATTGTAGGGTGGATCTGATTCAAGTTTGTTCAAATCGGCCCCCTGTGTTCATATTTGGGCTCCGTATAGGAGCCCGATTTCGAACCTAGTTCATTTCAGGCAAATTTCTTAAAAAATCTTCTCCAGATCCAGCAGGCAGAATCTTTTGATATTTGGTATGCAACATTGTGTGGTGGATCTGATTCAAGTTTGTTCAAATCGGCTCCCTAGATTCATATTTAGGCTCACTATAGAAGCTCGAATTCGAACTTAGTGCATTTCCGGCAAATTTCTTCAAAAATCTTCTTCTCCAGATCCAGCATGCAGAATCTTTTGATATTTGGTATGGAACATTGTGGGGTGGATCTGATTCAAGTTTGTTCAAATCGGCCCCCTGGATTCATATTTGAGCTCACTATAGAAGCCCGAATTCGAACTTAGTGCATTTCAGGCAAATTTCTTCAAAAATCTTCTTCTCCAGATCCAGCGGGCAGAATCTTTTGATATTTGGTATGGAACATTGTGGGGTGGATCTGATTTAAGTTTGTTCAAATCGGCTCCCTAGATTCATATTTGGGCTCATTATGGAAGCTCGAATTCGAACTTAGTGCATTTCGGGCAAATTTCTTCAAAAATCTTCTTCTCCAGATCCAGCAGGCAGAATCTTTTAATATTTGGTATGGAACATTGTGGGGTGGATCTGATTCAAGTTTGTTCAAATCGGCCCCCTGGATTCATATTTGAGCTCACTATAGAAGCCCGAATTCGAACTTAGTGCATTTTAGGCAAATTTCTTCAAAAATCTTCTTCTCCAGATCCAGCAGGCAGAATCTTTTCATGTTCGGTATGCAACATTGTGGGGTGGACTTGATTCAAGTTTGTTCAAATCGGCCCCCTGGATTCATATTTGGTCTCACTATAGAAGCCCGAATTCGAACTTAGTGCATTTCAGGCAAATTTCTTAAAAAATCTTCTCCAGATCCAGCAGGCAGAATCTTTTGATATTTGGTATGCAACATTGTGGGGTGGATCTGATTCAAGTTTGTTCAAATCGGCCTCCTGGGTTTATATTTGGGCTCAGTATAGGAGCCCAAATTTGAACTTAGTGCATTTCAGGCAAATTTCTTCAGAAATCTTCTTCTCCAGATCCAGCAGGCAGAATCTTTTCATATTTGGTATGCAACATTGTGGGGTGGATCTGATTCAAGTTTGTTCAAATTGGCTCCCTTGATTCATATTTGGGCTCACTATAGAAGCCCGAATTTGAACTTAGTGCATTTCAGGTAAATTTTAAAAAAAATCTTCTTCTCCAGATCCAGCAGGTAGAATCTTTTGATATTTGGTATACAACATTGTGGGGTGGATCTGATTCAATTTTGTTCAAATCGGCCCCCTGGGTTTAGATTTGGGCTCAGTATAGGAGTCCAAATTTGAACTTAGTGCATTTTAGGCAAATTTCTTTGAAAATCTTCTTCTCCAGATCCAGCAGTCTGAATCTTTTGATATTGGGTAAGCACCATACTTAGGGGCAGTGAGATTCAAGTTTGTTCAGGCCAAGTCCCTGGGTTCATATTTGGGCTCACTGTGGTAGCCCGAATTATAACTTAGTTCAAAATGAGGGAATTTTCTTTAAAAATCTTCTTCAGATCCAGCAGTCGGAATGTTTTGATATTTGGTATGCAGCATCCCTAAGGGGTGAGATTCAAGTTTGTTCAGCCATGTCCCTAGGTCCATATTTGGACTCACTGTGGGATCTCGAATTGTAACTTGGTTCAAAATGAGGAATTTTCTTTAAAAATCTTCTTCTTCAGATCCAGCAGTCGGAATGTTTTGATATTTGGTGTGCAGCATTCTTAGGGGGGTGAGAGTCAAGTTTGTTAAAGCGAAGTCCCTGGGTTCATATATTGGCTCCCTGTGGGAGCCCTAATTATAACTTAGTTCAATATGAGGAATATTCTTTAAAAATCTTTTTTTTTTAGATCCACTGGTCAGAATCTTTGGATATTTGGTATAAGCTTTTCTTAGGAGGAGCAGATGCAACTTGTTGAAATCAATTCTCTGGGTTGATATTTAGGCTACCATGTCAGGTGAGCGCCCTCAGGCCCCTTGGGGCCTCTTCTTCGGAATTCATCTTAAGTATTGATACAGGCTGAACAGGAAGGCTACATGAGTCACAGTTGTTCTTTGTTGATACTTTTGATGTACTGTATTTATTAAAAGATATATGAATATGTCAACTGTGTTTGCTAGTATTACTCTCGCAAGGTAGTTACTTTGTTTATACTTTTGATGTGCCATATTTATTAAAAGATATATGTCAGTTGTGTTTGTTATTACTCACGTCGGTGAAAGAAGGAAAGATCCAATGCATGCGTATTTATTAAAAGATATATGTCAATTGTGTTTGTTATTACTTACATCGGTGAAAGAAGGAAAGACCCAATGCATGCGTATTTATTAAAGATATATGTCAATTGTGTTTGTTATTACTCATGTCGGTGAAAGAAGGAAATATCCAATGTATGCGTAAAAGGTAAGATCGAGGTAAGTCGAATTCAAACCGTAAGTCCTGGTAAATCCAGATGCAAAAACTTCCAAGAAACCACTATATTTCCGTGTCACACAAGCGAACTGCACATGCGAAGAAAAGGGTCACAAGGTCAGGAAATGCGAATGTGAATATCGGTTAAGTAACTGGGATCTTTGGACAGAACAACTCGGCCCTTCGATGTCCGATGTTTGGGTGAATGGAACAGAATACCTTTACCTGGTTTTATTGCAGAATGACAGGGATATGTTTTAAAAATGTGTCTGCCACAATATATTGGCAAGCTCAAGACAAAAAGGTGCCAATAACGTCTTCATGTCTTGAATTTTCCAGTCATCTGAGGCAGAGAGGTTTCGCTCCAAAATAACTTATCTTATTGGATAAATCATTTGGTTCCGAATGTGAAAACAAAAGAAAACAGAACATACCTTAAAAATAATTTTTAATAAAGTTTTAATAAAATTTTAGGAGTGCAGGCTGGAATTTTGTATTGAACTTCCTTTTGAGGTGAAGAATAAAAGTTATCAGCATCTCACAGTCGTCAGTCTTCCTTGGATGGATGTTCAGTGGATTACTCAGGGAGTTCTGTTGGATTTGCCCACGTCCGATCATGTTATGTGACAGCAGATGCCAGTGATCTCGGATGGGGCGCGACATTGGATCCTTTAGGTCTTTCCATTAACGGTGTTTGGGACCATGATCATGGCAGCTCTTCACATCAACTGGAAGGAGCTTCTTCTGTTTGTGACCCATTGGAATCATCAGGTGGACACGTTCATGTCCCTGTGTCCAGATCCTCTGGCTTTTGCCATGGATGCTCTGTCACTCTATTGGAATGGACTAGCTGGCTACGCCTTCCCGCGGTTTTGATATTTTTACACTGTAAACCAATGGCTCAGACTAGCTGGTGCTTAACTCAAAGTTATTAAGGGCCAAACACAAATTTTGAACCCCCCAATCCCCAAAATGTCCTTGCAAAATAGAAAATTAAAAGTCCTATCTGGCCCTCCATACATTTACTCTCTGCGCATGTGCAGATGTCAGAAAGTGAATTGGCGCCAACATCATTCTTTGTTTGGCCCTAAAGTCATCAACAATGAAATGACATCTGTGCTTTAAAATCTCCTTTTTTTGAGGATACCAGACACAAATCAATGCAAGAATTGGTGGATACAAGGCTGTTATTGGATGAAGGAAGTGTTCAGCGGTGGTTTTGGACGTTCAGGGCTGTAACTTTATAACAATTATAAAATTATTTATGTTTCCCAATTTTTGGGACATATGCCTGGTATACAACATCTCTTGGAGGGTAAGACTCAAGTTTGTTCAAAGCTGGTCCTGGGTTATTAATTTGGGCTACCTGTGGGAGCCTGAATTTTAACTAAGGGAATTTCTTTTAAAATCTTCTTCTTCAGATCCACCAATCAGAATCCTTTCATATTTGGTATACAACGTCTTTAGGTGGGTCAGATTCAAGTTTGTTCAAATCAGGACCCTGGGTTAATATTTTGGCTCCCTATTTGAGCCCAAAGTTTAACTTGATGCAATGAGAGGTGATTTCTTTAAAACTCTTCTTCATATCCACCAGTCAGAATTCTTTCTGATTTGGTATATGACATCTCAAGGGGGATCAGATTCAAGTTTGTTCCATTTGAGTCCTTGGCTTAATATTTGGGCTCTATGGGCAGGGGAGGGGTGGGGGGGGGGGCATGTTACGTTCAGGTTTGTTCAAATCCATTCCTTTGTGTTTTTCCATAAAATTTGCCCCTCATGACTTCATTCCTTTGTAGTGTTGATGAACCATGTCCAACTGAATGTGACCCCAAATACTTCATTGAACCACTTTGGCCGGTGAGCGATTAAGGCCCCTTGGGGCCTCTTGTAGTTCATTCTGTCAGTTTCTATTTCAGAGGAACATGAACATGGTGATGATATTCTGACACCCTTTCAAATGTGCTACTGTCGTCACGCTCTGTGGAGCATATAGAGCTAGCTGCAGTGCTCATTCTTGCAAGCCGCTAGCTCAACTGGTGAAGCAATACCCTGTCTATGGGTGCCGTGACGCTGGGTAAGTCTGTTGCTATCATAAGAAGTGGATGTGGGTAGAGCGAGCCCTATAATATAAATAGCTCACCCAGCGACGACGGAAATAGGGAGGAAGTCAGCAAGTTCTTGTACTCAGCAAGGTCTGATAGAACACGAGCATATGTCCGCCCTCCACTCTGGACGATCTGTTTAGTCTGCAGCTGGGGTCAGCTTCAGTCACGGCTTCCTCCGCTACGTTTCACAAGGCCAAAATGAAGTTTTCTGGTTGGAAACTTGCACGAGACGGAGCATATGTCTGCCTGTCGCTTGGTCCGCTTCAGTCACGGCTACACGAAGAAGAAACCACTCTTCGCCTGTAAAGTTGGGCCATCCGGTAGCTAGGAAGACGAGGCCCCGATCATCGGGACGTTCGGAGAAAGGATCCGTTTCCAACACACCGTCCCAGGAGCAGCATGTGGCTAAGGAACGGAAGACCGCTGCTCCTCAGGCCTCAGTGACGGACTTCCTGTCGCAGATTGCGCAGCTGATCACAGCATTCCGGCAAGTGCAGATGCAGCCTCCCTCAGAATCTGAGCTGTCGGATGGTGCTAGGTCGGTCCAGTCATCTGTTCACGTAGATGCAATGGACTGAGATTCGCAACTGATTCTCTCGGATGGTGAAAGGGATAAGGAAGAGGATTACCCTTCCCTTTTGGAACAGTACATAATTGCGATGGTTTTCATCCATTAATACTACCCTGATTTTGTTTCACCGAATCGGAATGCTGCGAAGACAAGAGAGAAACCCCCGGCGTTGTTGGATGCAGACTTTATCCGGTCAAAGGAGGAAGTCCTTTCTTTTCCTGTTCAGTTTATGCAGGTGTCGCAGACCTTCAGCCATTTAGACGACGCCATATTTATCCTCTTGAGTGCGAGGAAGAGGGCGGTTTCTTATCTTCATCTTCCGTATACATATCGTTTTTTGAACCACGTTTATTTAAAAACAGTCGGGGAAGATGTTCAGAGAGTTCTGCGTTTGGATGAGCAGGCTGGGAATCTAGAGGTATCCTTACCTGTATCATTCACTAATTGCTCAGACACAATTGAGACAGGAATTTCTTCAAATAGAATGAATTTGGATGTTATGTCCTACGCAGATCACCTTACAACAAGAGCTATGGCACAACTTCTCAAGGGAATGGAATTTGCGGATGTTCGTACCTCTCTTAGAGTTCTTTCCAGGGCAATTATGTATACCACGTATAACTCCGCCCTAACAGTTGCTAATCTGGAGTTAATTAGATGTGATGCTGCCCTTGCGTCGTCATCACGGATAAGATGTCAAGGTGAAAAGCTCTCTCCGAGTCGCTCTGGTTTCCGGACATTTTATTTTCGACGACTAGCTTTCGTTAGTCTATGATCAGGCTACTAAGAAAGCATCTAGTGCTCTGCTTTTGAAGTCGGTGTATCAATGGCCCTCTTCCGCAGACAAGAGTAAAGGAAGGCGTTCCAGACAAAACTCGTCAAAAGGAAGCTCTTCACGAGGGTACAAGAACCCTCTTATAATTACTCTGGAGGTCGTCAGTATAGCGACTCGGGAAAGGGGCAGAGGTGTGATAGGGACTTTTGGTCAAATGCCCCTAGGCTGACGAGATGAGGTTTTTTCGTGGGGAGGACATGGTTCCTCCTCCCATAAGCATTACAGGTCATACAGGTGATGGTTTAGATCTCTGTTGCTGGCCAGTGGGTGGAAAGTTATCAAGCTCCACAAAAAACTGGATAACAATCACGGATCAGTGGGTGAGAAGTGTCATCTCGGGCGGCTTACGGCTATCATTCTGAACAAAAACACCACAAACAAGTTGTCCGCGTTGGAAAATCTTCCATCAAATTCTTGCATAAGAGAGTTTCTCCTACCGGAGGTACAAGATCTCTTATCAAAGGAAGCAATACAGGTCATCGAGAATCAGGATTCTCAAGATTTTTACAGTCTCCTGTTCCTCGTACTGAAGCCAGACGGCTTGTTCCAACTGGTCATAGACTTGAGCAGGATAACAAGCTTATCGTGGCTACAAAAATTTAATTATGGAGACCATTCAGTCGGTAAAAGCAAGCGTTCGAGTGATCGACTATGCGTGCGGCAAGCATAGATCTAAAGATGCGTACTTTCATGTCCCGGTACATCTAGCATTCTAAAAATACCTGCGGTTTGCTGTACAAGGGAAGCTGTATCAGTTCAGAGCAATATGCTTTGGTCTGAACCTGGACCCCTGGGCGTTCACACGAATAATGAACACGGTAATGTCATACTTACAAACTCATTCGTCTGCGGTAATGTCGGCTTACTTTGACGACCTTCTACAGAAATACAGCAACAGAATTATTCTTCAGAACGATGTTCAGAGTCTGCTTCTATTACTCCAACGTCTTGGGTTTCATCGTAAACGAGAAAAAGTAGGATCTAGCTCCGTTGAAAGTACTAGTAGACTCGTTCGCGGAAAGATCGCCTGTTGCAATTGGAGTGGATGTTCAATAAGCGGGTATTTGGGCAGATTTGCTAACAGAGGGATCGCCCCATGATAGATCTGTTTGCGACGCACCGGAACAATCAGTTACCGTCGTTCGTATTGCCATGCCCAGACCATCGAGCATATGCAGTAGACATTCTGTTGATCTCATGGGGATGAATGATAGGATATGCGTATGCTCCAATTCAGTTGATTCAGTAGTTTATGTTCAAGATCAGTCTCATTTTGAATCCTACTGGTAGCACCTCTGTCATCACAGAAACATTGGATCAGTCTTCTCAGGTAGACGATCAGTCTTCTCAGGTATCTGTTATGGGACGTTACCCGGAAGATTCCTCCATGAAAAGATCTTCTTTATCAAGGGAAGTTTTTGTTCTTCACGTCCTTCTCCGTCCACAGTGGCATAATGGAGTCGGTTAGACATGAGGGAACCATTGCGGTTCCCATATTATTTTATGACTAACACAAGAACGAGTAAGTAATGTGGGTGAGGAGGGTTCGATATGGCTTTGAATCCCCCTCCCCCCTCTCCACACACACCACCAATGTGTTTAGAGGCGATTACCCAGCAAGACATAGTTTTCTTCCCGCAAGCCTCGTATGATTTTAAATACATACATGCATTTCTTGACTTCTCGATTGGATGCTGGGTCGTGTTCTATGGTGACCTCATGGGCACATCCACTTTTTAGTTGGTTGGTTTCCAGTGATTGTTCGTCTATATATCATATACACACGCATAATTCATCATAAATAAATTGCTAGTCTTTGGGTAACTCAGAGGCTGCATAGCCAGTTAACTGGTATTCAGATGATTACATGTGTGGAATTTCAATGCTCATGCGCATAATAATTATTAGGCAGATGCATTATTGTATGTTATGGACCTTAGAAATTATGAATTATTTCGGGGGTGGTCGTGTCGAGCATGTTAATAATACCTACTTCCATTTCTAGATCCAGGTTTCTATTAATGTCAGTACTCAATCGAATACACCTTGATTTACACTCTTGTATATTCTCATGTTTATAATGTTATAGATATCGGATAGTACACATCGGGGTGTGTTGTTACTGGAATTTATTGTACACCTGAATGGGGTCGCCTGTGGGTTACCTCGGAAGTGTGTTTAATACTCTCCAGAGACCGTTCATTGTGGTTTTATTGGTCATGTGTATGTTATATATGATATCTCTTTTTTTCAACCTATTTGCATGCACCTTATATTGCAGGCAGTATTAATTACTGGGATCGGCACTATAGCCTTAGCTTCTGAAGTGGCATTAAGCACTATTTATTAATAATAATTAATACCTGAGTGCCTGCTCGACGAATATTTATATTGTTTTTTTACCGCTTTTACTGATTCCAGAGCATTCCCCTCTTTCATTTTGAAGATTCCTTCAAAAGAAACAGGGGGGGGGATTTTTTTTTACCTCTCCTCCGGCTTAATAAGTATGTAACTATGTGTGAAGGTGTTTTGTCTGTAATTATATCGTGCATACAGCTTGAGTTTTATTGTATTTGGCATATGTTTGTGGGGGATATTCTCTCATTCTCAAGTACGCCATCCTAATTTTTTGGGCTTAGCCCGGGCTAGCCTTAAAAATTGGGAGCTCGTAACATCCAATTGGCATAGTCTTCATGCTAAGTTTACAGAATTACTTGAACTGGGCTCCTTTTTTATGAGACGTCTTCTCTATTACTGTATAGAGAGACATACGTGTAATTTCAGCTAGTCTGGGCCATTGGTTTACAGTGTAAAAATATTATAAATTTAAAGTAATTTGTATATTTTTATACTTGCCAATGGCCCAGACGGAGATGGCCCTCCCATGAGTGGGCACTCATACCTCCCTGCTGAATTATTATGTAGTACTCTCTTCTTCAAAGAATGATGTTGGCGCCAATTCTGGTCACTTCCTGATGTCTGCGCATGCGCAGGGAGTAAATGTATGGAGGGCCAGATAGGACTTTTAATTTTCTGTTTTGCAAGCTAATTTTGGGGATTGGGGGGAGGGGGTTCAAAATTTGTGTTTGGCCCTTAATAACTTTGAGTTAAGCACCAGCTAGTCTGGGCCATTGGTAAGTAAAAAAATATACAAATTACTTTGAATTTATAATTTTTCCTCAGGTTCTAGCCAAGATATGAACCTGCAGTTGTCAAATCATTCTGATTGCTCCCCTGTCGCATCAGCGGGTATGGATCAATCAGCTCCGCCCCCTGTTGGCTGTGGGTCCGGTACTTCTCTGTCTACATCGCAAACTTCTCGTCAAGGTCACCCGATGAGGTTTCACGTCGACCCAACATCATTGTGCCTTCACGCATATCTTTTGTCCGGCCCTGCCTTCTTTGTAGAGGTTCTTCGAGGCGAGCAGTGGAGTGCAGTTCTTCTTCAAGACAGTTTTCCACTGGTTTAGCCTATGTGGCTAAATGGAAGGTCTTCTGTCGATGGTGTGCTAATTATGTTGATTATGCCAACCCTTCCATTACACTTATTGCAGAGTTTCTGGTCTATCTGTTTGATTCTGGGGGTCACCAACTTGTTACCATCAAGGGGTACAGATCTGTGCTTTTGGAGACATTTTCGTATGTGGGAAAGCACCAATCCATACCACTCCCAAACTCATTCAGTACTTTTCTTTGGTGCTGATTTGCTTAGGATGGGGGGAGGAGGTGGCGGGGGGTTGAGGGGCACTGTTTGAATTGCTATCCCAGGCGGATATGCATTTTCTCAAACGCAAGATAGCTATTCTTTGCCTCAACCAGGAGAGTTAGCGACCCTCTCGGTTGATCTGTCGTTTTTTCAGGAGGCTCCTCCAACTGTGTTACTTTTACCACTGATTGCTCCTTTTTAGCCAAGAATCAGATACCAGAAACATCACCTCCCCTCCTTTCCTCCTACCTGCGCCAGTTGGAGGAGCAATCTGAGGACCGTTTTTCTCGAGGACCTTTTTCTTCTGCTCAAGCTGTTATCAACAGCTTGAGCAGAAGAAAGAGGTCTTGGAACTGGTTCCACCCTCTTTCTTCTGCTCTTCCTTCTGCTTAAGCAGAAGAAAGAGGGTGGAACTGGTTTCTTTCGGGACCAGTTCCACCCTTGTGCTTTGTTACTGTCCTTTTTGTCTGCGTGTCACACATGGCCATAAGCCTCATCTCTCATGTTCTATGTCGATGTTTGTGATGCTATGCCTTTATAGGCCTTGGGAACTTTTCTGTCCACGGTTCCAACGCAGTCGGATTTTGTGGGGGTTGGTTATGTCATTCCTGCATCCTATTGTCTATTCAGCCTGATGTAAACAGTTGTGAAGCAGGTTGATTGTTTACCTGGAGGCCCTCCCGTCTTATTTGGGTAAGAATCCTCCCTCCCTACTGGTCAATAACTCCAAAGTCGGCAGATTTAAATAGAATGACACATTGGTTATACGTCTGTGCATTGGTACCAGAAGCCTCCTACTGTGTGTGCGCCATTTGCACTCGACCTTGTTTTGGGGCTTATTTTTCTTGATGCTTTTGCACCACTTTTTCTTGAAAGAACAAAAATAGAGCGTATACTTCTGAGTTAGGGACTTCCACTGTTGTGCAGGTCTGTTGTAAACAATTGTGGTTGGTATAATAAGGAATGAAATTTGCTATAAAATTTAAATTTCCATAACTCTGAGATACAAGTTGAAGTTTGTTCAAAGCATTAGAGTTGTATGATTTTGGAGGGATCTAAATGGTTTGAAATTTATCATAGAACTCCACAAAGAAGTTACTGTTTGTTTGTTTAAATGAATTCTACTTGCTCAAGTTACAGGGCGAGTGTAATCATATTTGGTCCCATGTGTATAAGATTAACTTTTGTTCAAATGGGACCCAAGTCCACATGAAGCCCTGGGGGAAGTGCGTGGTCTGTTGGGTGACATTTGTTTTTGCTTTAAAAGAAGTTTTAAAGATTTAAAGCGATTTACTGCACAAAAAGTAAAGGAAATTTCACCACTTCACCCTGTGGATTGAGGGTCCATTTTTCTTTTTTTTTGCCTCAAAATGAGTTTTGATTGAAGAATTTTGAGTGATTTTTCTCCTTTCAAAAAGTTTACCCCAAGTCACCTCTTCTGCCCCCCTCCCCAATTGGCCACATTGTTTCTAGTCCTTTAACTGATTGAGTGCTAGAAGCCACTATCACTTTTTTTTCTCATGTCAAACGCAAATAATATTTTGTTTATGTAAGTTTGTTTTACTACAGATTATTGGAGATAAGTTGTAATAAAACAAATTTTGAATTACAAATTCAGGCCACCAACAATAATCTAGCCCCCAACCAGTTAAAACTGATTTTAAAGCAAAAAATAAAACAATTCATGCAATTGGCCATCCTCCTCCCCATTCTCACCTCTCCCAATTAACCCTTTACCTAACGTAACGGCCAAAATCGGCCAGTGCTATTCTAAAAAATCGTCAATTTTCTTTTTTTTTTCATTTTTTGTCTCTAAAACATAGGTTATGACCCCTCATCGGAATGAGCTCATCGAGCTCGTTCCAATAACCTATGTTTTTGAGACAAAAAATGAAAATAATAGTTATTCTCAAGAATTTATTTTTGCAAGTGTCGTCTGCTTTTCATGTTAGGTAAAGGGTTAAAAATAGAATGTTGACACAAGAGAGTTTTGGGGCAGTATTTTTTTCATTGAAAACCTTCATTTTAAATGCCAGGTTTGCCATCTAAACTGTAAAATGAACAATACAGATTCTAAATTCCAGGTCCTTGAAAGATGACAATTTTTTAAGTATCGGTGAAAATCCGGGAATTATTTCTTATTTTAGTACCATGTGAATACTAAAAAATTCATTTGACATTGAAAGCAAAGCTGTAAAAATTACATGACTTCATTCCTCTTTAGCCAGGTATCTTTTGTTTTCGAAATTTTGATTCATTGTTTCTCATTTCCCCCTCCAGGAACATTGATTAGCAATTGGTATAAATTGTAAAGACTGACGGTTTTGATTTTTGGAGTTTGGTTTCAGGGTTTTTTTTGGAGGAAAAAACCTCGGTTTTGGTTCCGGTTTCGGTTTTCTCTATGAAAAGTTTTTATATAGGGATGTATTACAAACAGGTTTATTCTAAAAACATTCGCAATTGAATAATGGATAGTGGCAATCAAGATATAGGGCCTAGCTTTCGACAGAGCCATAATGTCAGAACAAGTTGTCAAACAGTTTGCTTTATATTATTTAACAAGTGCCGTCGCTGGTAGCTTGGGTAGTTAATAAGAAATTTGCTGCAGAATGTTGAAAAAACGCCATGGAAATGACACCTACGTATTATCTGACAAATTAGTGAATAAAGCAATTAAATCCATTCAATCCATGTGTTCTTGCTGTCATTTCGTTCCCAGAATATTTTGGATAATCGGGTGACCAGATGAAAAACCAAAACAGACTTCAACATTTCTATAGCTTGTTTTGGAATTTCTGTGCGAGAAAAATAGTGTTGAGAACTTGAGAGACGAAGCACTTCAAATAAGAAATTGGCGTTTTATTGCGAGGGAAGTCGGAATTGGTGATTGGTATACACCCTCCCCCCACCCCACCCCAATCACTGGCAGTGTATCCGCTTGTGAAAAAATGAGGCCACCATGATGGGGCGACGAAGGGATGTCGCTCTACAAGGGACCAACCATGGTTCGGCCTGCGGCAGGACAACTAGGACCCAAGATCCCCAAAAAAACTATTTTCTTGCAACTGAGTGAATATTTTGATGTTTTCATGGAGATCTATTTGTAAGGTTTCACACTTTGAGCGCCGGCATCTTTTTTGGAAGTATGCAGTGTTATTTTATTATTTTGATTTAAAATCATAAGATATGGACAAATAATTAAGTACCATGACCTTTTCTTCGAAGTTTGAAAACAACATACCACAATTCATCACTGCATTTACTAAGTTTCATTTGTTTTTGAATATTAATTAATGCAGCTGTTATGCCTTATGGATATGGGCGCTTCGTACCCTGCGTTTTGATCTCCTTTGTGTGATTCTTCCTATACATGACTAACATGAGCTATTGTATTTTTAGTGTTAATAGATATGCTCAGTGGCTTGTTTTTGTTAGTTATTAATATTCACCAAGTTGTCATTATTAATGTCTTAATGGATCAGTGTCGTGGAGGCTTCTCTTTGTTTCTGTTTCACCATCATGTGTATGCACAGGGAGGAGGACAATTCGGACCAAAGACCACTCGGCCCAAGACAACTCTGACCTGTTTCCAAGACAACTCTGACCTGTTTTGAAGAGAACTCTGACCAGTTGTTTTGAAGACAACTCGAACCTGTTTGGAAGACAACTCGGACCTACATCAAAGACAAGTCGGACCAATGTTGAAGACCACTCTGACCAGTTTTTTAGGCAAGTCTTACCAAAATTGATAGAGAAAGAGTCATGGCTGATTATATTAAGTGTGTGTGTGGGGGGGGGGGGGGGGGGTTCAAAGCAAAGAGGCCTTTTTAGCCTGCCTCATGAGAAGCCAGGTTTTGAAGAGTGCCTTGATGCCACGTAGGGGAGGGGGGGGGGGGGGTCACTGTTCAAGCTGAGGTCACAGTGGCTGAAGCTTAGGAGAAAGCTTGGAAAGAAAATGAAAATGCATGCCAAATGTGTAATCTTTCTACCTGTCTTTGTTGTTGGCCCGAGGTTTCTCCAAAATAGGTCCGAGTTGTCTTAAACTCTGGTCCGAGTTGTCTTCAAAACAGGTCTGGCCGGTCTTGAGCCGAGTGGTCTTTGGTCCGAGTTGACTGTAATTCTTATGCACATACACCATAACTGCACCTCCTGTGATGTAGTGGACAGAAATTCACAGAAACATGAAGAAGGTTTTCCAGAAAAATCTTGGTTTGTCGGTTTCCATAAAAAAACGAAACCGAAAGACGGAAAACTGCCAGACCCTAATAAATTGATTCATAGTTTTAAAACAAGGTTAGTTAATTTTCAGTTTATAGTTATCCAACTTATTTTGTTTTATTTTTGTCTGAAATAGCATGCTGTCCACATTTCTTCATCACAGGTGCCTAAATTCAATTTCCCCTTCCCTAACAGTTTGCTGTAGCGAATTTCATGGGCTTAACATTGAAAGCGGCATTATAATGCAGTTCAACATGCATTCTTTTTTTATGGGTTTGCATCACTGACACACTAATAAGACAGTAAGTTTGCTTACCTCGCTTTACTTATTGCCTCGAATCAGTTACTGGGACTTGTTTGTGACTGAAACTTCGAAGTTTCGTTTCAGAGCATAGTCTGTGCTGTATACTTGCGCTAATTGTTGTATTTATGTTGAATTTTCCTGATCACGCTCATGTTCATGAAAATCCATCATAAATACAACAACTGCACATGTGTATGATGCAAATTATTTTTAGAGGGGTTACGGTATGAAAAACCAATGACATTGATACAATTAGTGATGCAGACTGGGCAGGACCACCCAAGATGGTTCGGCCTACTGTGAAGGCAGTCTAGTACGGTCCAGGTACCAGACCAGAATGACCATGGTGGTCCAGTCCAATCACTAGATACAATGAATGATTGAGTCAGTGACTGGACACAGTGACCTAGAAAGTGCAACGTGCCTTAGTGGGATAATCTAATCAGTTTTCCCTGCATTGATGGTTCCGTAATAGCAATCTTAGTGATTAAAGAGAATGTCTCACAGTCATACCGGCAGAAATCTTAGAAAAACTTTGTGTCGCAGTGTGCCAATTATTTTTAGATATTGATTCATGACCGGGAGATATTACTTTGCAAGCTGCGATATGAAAACCAACAACAGATACCATGTGTAGTGATAACTAGGTGTAGGTGGTGAATTAAAACAGCTTTGTCAGGGACCCCAGGTGCCCCTTGTTTCTAATGTCAGAGCTAAATATTTCCGAAGGTGAATCCCATGATTTTCTAAAAATCTCAAATTGCAATTCAAGAGCATTGTGAATGTGTAGTACTACATGTTTACCCTGTCTCAATCAAAATTGAAGCACATAGACTTTCTGATAGAACCAATAGATAAAAACAGGGTGACCTCTACTTTCACTGAGTTGAACTGTTATTATTCCCTATCAAAACGAAGTTTGCGGGGATATAGAAATGGGTTCCATCTGTCCATTTATTCGTCTGTCTGCCCGCAACAACTTTGAACCTTCATATCTCAGTTAGTGGATGTTGGATTTAAATGATCTTTGGTATGCTGATATCATCTTTCAAGGACCTGGAATTCTGAATCTCTGCAGTTAGGTGTTTATTGCAGTTTATATAGACAAAAATGTGAATTTATCACTTTGAGGGTATTGAGTAATGCATCGTGAATTGTTAATGACAAAGACTTATAAAGGTATTAGTTTCCTAAAATATTCTCAATGGAGTTCCATGCATTTGCTCTGTAAAGTATATTTTTTGTGCTGTTGTCACTGACCACTTGCTCGAGAAGGCATGTGATTTTGTGCTCCACAAAAATAAATTTTCCGTAGTGCAAGCCCCAAAATGTACCAAGCCAACCCTTCAGAAGCATGGTGAAGTGCAAGCATTGTACCACTTTAAAAAAAGATTGTTTTTCTTCTCTCTTCAAATTCATGAGCTTAGATTTAATTTTTCAGCTTCTGATATATCCTGGCCCACATCATCTGTGTTGTGTTCTTTGGCAAGAGTCTTAATCTCAATTGCCCACATGGGGACACAGTGGTGCTTTGTATTGAGATGTACTACATGTCGATTGTGCACTTGCCTTCAACTGCTTCTCTCTCTGCTTGTGCTAGGGTAATAAGTTGGAGAAATTGACAGGTGCTCAGTGCTTCTTGTCTGGGTTCTCTGTCTTCCTCCACATGTAAAACTGTCCAAGAGTATATAATTAAACCTTTGTTCTGTTCATACATTTTCAGGCAAAATGATTGGCTAAACTATTTCTTGTTTTCTTTTCATAACACAATGAACCGAAAAAAAACAAACATTTTGGCCCGCCCTAAACCATGCCCCCAATGTCCTTTTTAAAAATTACATTGCACAGTATGAATGGAAAAGATCCCCTGCACACTCACATAGTTTCAACATAAAATGTAATTAATATTTATCTCCGTGTATTAAAAAGACTTTCAAAGTAAAATTTAAGAAACAATGAAATCCTTATGCTTTTTTTTCCATGTTCAATTGGTGATCGTCTGCGTTCATCATTCACCCAAATCAACCGTAAACAATGCCCTGTCATAATAATCCACAAAAGAAACTCACGCGAACAAAACTTTCCAATTTCCAACCAACTTCATGTCATCTGGGTTCATATCGAACTCTACATTTACAAACGATGTTTTCAGTTTCTCAGGAAATGGTCAAAATCAGAATTTAGGAGTTGTCCAACGTAACTTTGGTCAATTTGTTGACATTTTTCCCAATGCCCCAAAAACAGATAAGAGAAGTGAGGAAAGGCAAATTATATATCAAAATAATGGGTAAAGTGCACAGAAAAGGTGCATATAAATTTTTTCAAGAAAAAAAGTGAATTTTATGATTTCGAAGAACATTAATTTGCCAATGGCATAAGTAACGAAACCCGTAAAACCAGAAAATGATCGGTAATTCGAAAGCCTTGTCCTTAATGTTATGATAATGTACTACAGTCTCGGAGAAAGCATTTTTATGACACACTCTGGTGTGTTTTGATGTTGGAATGTTATACCACCAACATAAATTTTGGATGTTCCGGATGTGTCCATGTTTCAGTGGGTTTACTGACGTTTTGTACATGCGACGATTCGTACACAAATAAGACGTTTTGTACACAAAAGCTGGACGTTTAGTACATGAAGTAAGCGTTTCGTACACGTGTTTAATTATCTGTTTTAAATCTTGTATTATAAAATTATTTATTATTTTTGTTACATTAAATTAATATTTTTACATTTATGAATATCTCCCGTGAATATTTATGTAAAATTATTCCTGTTTTTATAGATAGTGTTGGTGTTTAATTGCATGTTGAATAGGTTAATTTTCCTTGATTTCTTGTTTGATTTACCATTTAATTTTACCGATGAGTGACTTGTTTGAATATTGCCGGGATGTTTTTAGGTTATTTTGTTCGTTTGTACATGCAATGACTAATCTAGTCAGTGGTAAATTGCAAAGAGTCTGACAAGCTTTCACTGGAGTCTACAAGTGACCTTTGACTTGGTAAAACAACAAGCTCGGTGTCCTGTCAAATCTGAATTTCAAAAAAACTGATCGGGTATATATTGGGGTATGGAACTGTCTTGAGCCAGTCACTTCATTGCCCAATACGACGTAATGGAGAACCTGTGTTCTGGTTGTGAAATGGGGACGATACACATAAAATAAGGTAATATTCATAAAAAAAGTAAGCTGAATGCTTCAGAAATCATTTATTTCTCGAAGTTTATTTCAAGTGACGAACTATATTGAGCGTGTTGATTTCCCCCGGTGTTGTGAAGTTATTTACTTCCTAGTAACCATGGACTTTTGCCACAACTGTGTTGATGCCTGCAAAGGACCAATTGAAGATGCGTTGAAAATGATGCATTCGCGCTTTTAAATAAGGTGCGATTGGACGATGCTGTGATTTTAGTTTTTTCTAGCAATTAACCATACCAACACAAGCGTTGATCAGTGTCTTTTGTCATCGTTTTGCACTGACAAATGTGACAAATATCCTTTACCAGAAACTATCTCCCAATTTGCATATCACAATAACATAACCACTGTCAGTGTGACCATGATGGTCAAAACCCAATCGAATTAACGAATCCACGGTCAAAATTAGCCGCAATTGGCATTTAAACAAATGAAATACACAAAATATTCACAATTTCTTCATTGCCGGTGCAGAGTTTTAACCTGACACACCAGACCACATGCATTCAGTTTCGTTTGTCAGTATCATACTGTCTGCAGATGTTTGTGGTGATAGTACGAGAAGGCGAAAGAAGCCAAATATTTTTTCATCATCTATAAATTAATTAAAATTGATAATTCTGTTTATTTTACTGAAATTATGAATGGATAAGGTGGGCGTGTTGTGATTATTATGCCCCAGACTTGGAAGTTAGAAAGTCAAAGTCGCATCTGGTGCCGTGGAGACCTCTGTCCTCTAACCCATACCAACATTTTCCCATGTATCTCAACCACTGCTACTCCAATTTGAAGGATATTTGCTGTTGTGATCAAGCATCATGGGGAAATGATCCCTGTGTAGCTGCTGTAGCATGTGTTTCTTCCACACATTTATTCCAGAGTTATGGTCCTTTTTCACTCTTTCGAGTTAGAAAATTTTTTTTATAACTACCGGTAGTTGATTTGTTACAATTTGTTGGAAAGTGCCTGCTGACACCCTCAAAATAATTTCAACAAAATATTTTTTGTGAATATTTTGTTCCTGTTACTTCACAAGTTAATGAATATTCTGTAAAGCCACCAATCTGTTGTTTGACACTTTTATCGGAGCTGTTATGGAGGCTTCTGGAACTCAACATGTTGATTATGGCAGGGTTTTTCTATTCACCCATTAATCGAAAAATTAAGTGTTATAGTTGGAAGGAAGAAGCTTGAAAGGTCCAGAACTTAAAGTCTAAAAAGAATGTTTTGCAGTGTAATATGATTTTTGCAGATACACTTATTTGGAGGGTTACCTGTCTGATAGTGTTTGGAACATGTGTGTCGCCAGGATCTTCAAAAAGAAAAAGGAGTTAAACTTTGATGAAAAAAGCGTATGCCATGAGTGCTGGAGGGACAGACATACAAGGAAGGGAGCACTCCTCTAACCCCCCCCCCCCCTCCCCCCAGGAAATTTTTTATCAAATGGAGCTCACTTGTCACCTTTTGTAGATTACTTTACATACTGCATTCTTGAAAAGAGTATGTGAACACCTATGAATGTGAGACCTACTGGATGTGCCCTCCTGATCTCAATATGAAATAAGCCTCTTTTGGAAAAGTACATGCAATAATGGTTATGTAGGGTTGATTTGATGTGTTTTGAATAACAACGTACTTTTATGTACATTTGATGGTTTATTGCAGTGACAGGTTATAGTTACTCTTATTTCTTCTCCAACAGATATCATGAGTGTATTGGTGTCCAAGAGTAAATGAAGCTATGTTACTTATTGATAAACCAGACAAGTTTAACAATTTAATCACTATCAAATTGATGCATGGGATAAAAGGGGTTACAGTGCAAGGGGTTTGTAAATATATTTATTCAGCTACAATATATGACTTTGCAGTGCATTCTACATAGAAGAATATCATAGTTTCTTTCCAAACCACCACAGTGACACATACATCTTTATATTGGGAGACACTTTTTTGTCTTTACACACTTCTAATGGATTCCTTCAAGTTGACCTTTGTTGAACTCCCCCCAAATCAAAACATAAACAAAAGAAAATGTCTGCCTTCAATCAGTGAGAACTCCACTTATAACATTTGGCCTCAATTTTTACTACTTTCAAGAATTAGGAAAAGATTTCTTCGAGTATGTACTTAAATGTTTATAGAATACAGCTGTTATTTTATTTTGAGGTATTTTATTGTAAAAATTTTGTTCTCTTACTTATGCCATAGCAGACTTTCAGGCGGTGCTATCTACACATGGCAGAAGTTCTATGGCAAATTCAAGTTTCCATATATTCTATGTTTCATTCCAAGCATCTTGGTATGTAATTTATTGGGGCTATTCATTTTGGGTCTTTTTTAGACTTTGAAGAAAATTACATGAAATTTGACCAAAGTCAGGTTGGACGTCCCCTTAAATTGAACTTGGTGTTTCTTTAAATGACAGCACCCTCCCATCAAGTGGAAAAGGAGATTGAAGTTTTGTGTGGTCATGGCCTTCGACATTCCTTTTAACTTATGCAATTCATTGGTCAATAAAATGTTTAAGGACACAAGAACATGTTTCAGTGAAATGTATCATTATTTCAGACAAAAGTTTAGAAAACTATGCCTTTACTATTCAGTTATCACTAGGGAGCATGATGTGACTTGGTTTTTATTTTAACTCCGCAAAGTAGTGAATGTTTAAATTTATTGCCCCTCATGTTTAATTATAAGGAATGATTGTTTGTTTCTGTCCATTTCTTGAGTTATGAACCCCAAAAAGCAAAGGCCAAACATAGTGTAAATGTGTTCATTTACACTATGTTTGGCCTTTGTTTTTTGGGGTTTCATAACTCCAGAAATAGACAGAAACAAACGATCAATCCTTACATGACCCTGGCTGTCATATTGAACTTCAATAAACAAACAAACAAGTTGAAGTTTCTTCTCACAGTTCTTTAAAATGCAACACATTGAAAAAATTAAGACTCACATAAAACAAATAGTAATTATTTTAGTTGTGTAGTCAGAGAATGCACACACCAAATTCTCGTGACTTTGCAATTGCAACCGGTTTTCTTTCTTTTCCAGGTAGATTATTTGGTTTGTATGAAAGTCAGTTGTCTCAACAGTATCATAAAAGTTTTCTTCTTCATGTGGATGGTAGATATAATGCATCAAATTTCAAGGTGACTTATGATGAGCAGGTAGTATGTAAGAATTTGATATTGTATAATATTCCTATTGAAATCATGAATGGATATCAGGGTGTTGAACATGCAATTGGTGGACAAATGTTTGGAACTATTTTATATTTCTTCTACACAGACTGCGATGAGCACAAAATATCTGTACAGTTTGTGAACACTGCTCACCAAGAGTTACATGAAGTGATCGTCAGTGGTTGTGATAGTTTACAATTGTCCAATAAGACGATGAACTGTTTAAAGAATGGAACTGTTACTAATGCAGGAAAAGCTCCATGGGAGTCACATAAACATAAGAAGGCAGAGAAGCTCTCAATCTCACTTGAAACCTCAAATATATGTTCAGATGGAATTATCTCTTATCACTGGAAAATATTCAACACTACTTTCCGTGATCAGTGCTCTGTGACGTCACTGCAAAATGATTCCAATGTACTTGCAAGTTTTGTCACCACAACTTCAAATGACTTTGAACTTGAAGCTGGGAGTTTATTACATGGCAGTTACATTATTTCTGTGAAAACCGTTACAGTGATGGAATCAAAGATGTTTACCTGGAACTATTTTGTAAGTATACCATTCATTGTTAAATGCTTTATACTTCACATAACAAACTGGCATGTAATTTACGAATTAAGCAGTTGAAACAAGATGTTACAAAACATTTTAAAAAGGCATAACATGTAACCCCCCTCCCCCCCCCTCACCCCATTGGTATGAGCCCCCACATTTGAAAGAACAAAGAGCTTTAACTATCCTGTTCCACTTGGCAAAATAAAAAAAAATCTATTAATTCAGCACTGGAGGTGCAGTTTTAAACAAATTATAATGTTAACTTGTTACTCAATGCAAACCATCAAAATTTGTTATTTTTTTTTTCAAATTGTTTTTACACTGTGGGTTTTTGTTTGTGAAATAAATTTTTGCTCTTGAATTCCACCAATGAAGGCATGTAAACATTTGTAGTTTTTTTTTTTTTTCTTCAAGAATTTAAGTAATTCAGAGGTTCCATAAGTTGTTGTCCTACAGCTGTGTTTTCCTTCTTTGTTGTCTTTCAATTTTGAGGTGTGCTGTTGCTCTTGCACATCTTCCTGCTTGCAATTTTTTTTTGTTTTTTGAGCTGACAATCTTGCGTCTCAGATCTACTTAGCAAACATTTAAAGCCTGTTCATGGATAAAGTGCCAAATAATACACCATGTACATGGAAATTTGAAAAATATGCCATGAATTATAAACTATCGCATTTCAAGACTTCAAGCTGATCAGATTTTGAAAAAAAAACACATTTAATATCTCCTAAAGGATTCCCACCAGTTTTGTTTCATCTTTTAAAACAACTTATGAGTTTTCTGCGCTGTCTTTGATCAGCCTGAGAGACAAAGAAATTTGCTTAATTGTGGTTACAGTGTTGTGAGGTGTATCGTGAAATGAAGTGTACATACTTTAAAGACAAATACTCCACTGAAGTTGCATCTCATATGTTGTGCTAAACTCAAATGAATTTGATTACCTCTGTTTGTTGGAGAAGATAATTTCCTATTTATAATTTCCCGGTAAAGTGAATGGTGTGCAGAAGAATCTTTGGAAAGGAAAAACACTGAATTATCTTGTAATTTAGTTCCATCAATAAGGTGTATCAGTGTCTGTGAATTTCTTCCTTGCAAATGGGTCAATATCAATTTTACTTCCTGGGAGTTTCTAAGAGGCAGGGAAATCATGATCAGTGGTGTTTTTTTTCAAGAAACATTTTCATGATGCTGGGACTCAACAATAGCATCCCTCACCTCAAATGGTAGTGTGTAGGGCTGCCACGATTATTAATTTTATTGATTGATTATCGGCCGGAAATAATCTATGGTTATTGACTAATCATACCAACTAACCTCAAAGAAATTCTTTGCTGTTATGTCAGTCGATCTTCTCCATTTCAATAGCCAATTACCCTTGCTATCAATGGCAATGTTTTAGGGTCTTTAACTATCTCAAAACAGTGCAGTTTTCTTGAATCAACAACAGAAATACAGGCCTGACACTCTTTAGGAATGCAGGAGTACTGCATGCCTACTGCATGCCTAGAAAAAATTGAGGAGGGTAATTTTTTGTACCCCTTGATTTTCTGGAATGCCAGACCAGTTTTTACTGCCTTTAAAATCTATTATCATTTCATTCCATGAGTTCCAATGTATTCTCGGTGCCAACTGGTACAGAGAACACATTGGAACTCAAGGGATGATTTGTCAATGTTGTATTGATTCGCAATAATTCATTACCCATTCTGTATCGCACATTTTAATACATTTTGAATGTAGAAGACAGTCACATAAGAATTGAATGCAAAATTTTTGAATAATGAGAAGATGTGTGTGCCAATTTTTCCACCATGTAGCTGAATGTAGTACAGTTTTTCAGTCACAATATTAATACGTTGAAGTGAATATATCCAAAAGGGCATACAAGTTTTTGCATTGAAAGTTTCAGGTGCAATTACACCCCCAAGCAATATGAGGAGGGCAACTGTTTTGCACTCTTTGATTTTCTAGATTGTCTGGCCTGGAAATATACATGTAACAATTTGTTCACATACATTTCTGCTGATGATTGGTGAATGTTGCAAACTTGATCTTTGTCAGGCAAGAATTACGGTGATGTCGCAAAAAAATATGCTGGTATTGTGTGTTCCCTTTCTGGTTTCATGACAAGAACTTACCATGATAATCAAAAATTGTAGGAAGTCCATGTTGCCTCGCTGTCCCCGACCCACAGTCAGTTTGTTCCAGTATCAATTTGCCCAAACTGTGGTGTAAAATCTATTATGTAGGGAATGAAGTTTCAAGTAGGGAGTTTTCAGTTTGGGGTCTGGATCATAAAAAGTTAACGCAACATGCAAATGTATGAAGACATTGGTTTTAACTTCCAAGAAATCAGACGCACAAATAATACCCATTTCCAAGTCAAGTCATTTAAGATTACAGAATCACTTCACAGGATAAACAATTTGACTTGATACAACACAAATGTTCAACTTCTTCTAGAGATGAGCGTAAACAACAAATATAATCAAAGCCAGTCTGAGCAGTGCTTAGTAAGAAAACAAGAGAATCGGGAAAATAAAACATGCTATAAAATATGGATAAACTAATTGAGTAAAGTGGGATTACTGATCACAGTTTATTTAATTAGTTTATCCATAGTTTATCCATACTCAGGAACACCAACAGATCCACAATGTCATGTTTCAGTGCACTACTTTTAGGGGAAACTGTGTTCCGGGAACATGAGAACACTCTCTTGGATGGGGTTGACGTGGCACAAATAGACAGATACTTCCTTGCAATGGGTGCTATCTTTGGATAGCGGTGGTCATTGGAATGCCACCATTTCAGAGGCGATTCATGAAATTCTAAGGGTAAGTCCTTGCGAAACTGAGCAATTTCACCCCCAATGTCCGCTTTATTGGTTAATTCATGTTTTTTGGGGGTAATACCCCAAAGATCAGTTCCAGTAGTGATAATGTTCATGTTTTCTGAGTAGGTCTAGACTTGGCTGACGCACTGATGGCACACACTTCAGACTTGTTCGCAGTCAATGGCTTTCTCAAATGAACTTTGTGCCTGGGATTCGGAGGCAGTGTGTCAGATTTGGTTTTGCTCCTTTCACTGTTTTCCAAAAACTCATTGCTCAGCCATGTAACAGTTGACACAAAAAAGAAGACTCACGTTTTGAACTGTCACCTGATAGAAAGCCTAAGTCATTAGGTCTGGGGTCTACTGCACATGACATTAAATGGATTCTGTTAGGAGACGTATTCCGTGTTAACCCAAAACGAGCAATATCCAATCTGATACTGTCTTTAACATCATTGGCAGTACAGGAGCATTGTTGCTACTTCCAGTGGCTTCAACACTGTATCAAGTCCTTAATTAGTGTCCACCGGTCATTGGTCATGTCAAGTGTACAGGCATCACTTCTATCTGTCACCGTCGTCAGATAGGACTGTCACAATTGGCCATCTCTCTTCAATGAATCTTTATCATATGGAGGCTAGAGTTCCATCTAGTTTTCACCTTGTATCAGTTTATGTTTGGGTTTCCTATCATTTCCTGTCTTCTGTGGAACTCTTGAGTGCCACGTGTGCTATGGTTAAAATGCGTCAAAAGCCTCCACGCTGCAAGTGCCGTAGATACTTTTCAATTTTCCAACCCTGTCTTCACAGTCAACTGCAGAGTGTGGGCAGCACAAGGTACACTGACTATCTCCCTATGATCAGGTTCACGACGCGCTTTAGCTTTCTCAGACAATAACTCATTCAGGACATGAATAATAGTGACAGCATTGGAAGCATTGTCATGCACTACTGAGGAGACAGATCGGGTATCAATTCCAGAACGTTCCAATGTGTTAATGAGTCTCTCTGTAATATGATAGGCTGTGTGTTGCTCTGGCATGAGTTCTGCAGACAGTACATAACTTTCAATTTCCCAACAGTCTGAGGGCACAAAATGCAGAGTGGATGTGATGTATGGATCGTTTGTCCTACTGGACCATATATCAGTGGTTAAGGAAAAACAGATTTATTTTTATCCTGCACCTGCTTCACTTTTGTAACCAAGTACTTGCATTCACCATACATCTTCAATAACAGATCTTGAATATGTGTTCGACCTGGTACCTTGTACCCTGGTTGCATACAGTTAAGCAGCCCTCTGAAGCCTTTACCCTCCACTACACTGATGGGCATCATATCACAGGCAATGAATTTTGCTATTTCTGCATCAAATTTCACTCGCTGGGAATCACTGACTTTTGCTGATCGTGAGGTAGGTCCGATTGCAGAATCAATTTGGGGCTGTTGAACTACACTTGATTCTTTGATGTTTGAACTATGGAAAGACTTCATGTGAGCCATCATCATTGTTGTAGATCCATGATATGAAAACACTTTATCACAAAACTTGCATGAAACAGTTTTCTCTAACTTTACAAAATACTTCTATACTTCCGATTGCTTTCACGACATTTTGATTTTTGAATTTTGAAAAACTAGCATGTGTACTTGAAAGCCGCAATTACCACACCCTTCTCTACCATCTCCTTGAATTTGTCAATCAGTTTTCAATTCATCCACCCTTGCCTGTTGTCATAGTTCATTAACAACCAACTCAGAAGTCACATTTGAAGCACTTCAAAGGTTTGAGACGTTTGAGTGAAATCTACAGCAGTGAACTTGAGCAAAGCTTAATAGAGAATATTCACTCTAATTAACCAGACAAGACTTCAAAACACTCCGTACATCAAAGGGTCAGGCCGACCATATTTGTCAGCTAGGAAATAGGAATATTGAGGGATGTACTTTGGATAAAGGGGCAAGATGTCTTTAATTTATAATATAATATTTCTATGATGGTCATTGTTGATCATTTGATTGTAGACCAAATCTGATAGAGACTATCCTAGAGCAATACGACTGCTACTTCTAGAGTCAGAGTCAACAGACTGGTAAAAGTGTATTGAGAATGAGAACGTTCAGACTGACCGACTGTTACTCAAAGTGATTGCAAAAGAGTGATTTCCCTTATTGTGTGAAAACAAATTAAACAATATGGTGGTTTTGTTGATATTTACGGTTTGTTTATCAAACCAGCCATACATGGAAGGTACCTTTTGGGCATCCTGGCTGCCAATTTGAAGCTTTCTCTGCTAACCCAATCTGACGAAGATTGCTGTTTATCACAGCAAAATTACTGACAACAAGCATCATGTCCGTCAAATATGAAAAAATATAAACCTAAACATCACGGAAAAACTAGTTGACTTGTGAAACCTGCCCTTCAGAGATCGATAATCGACGAACAAAAATAGTAATCGATTACCCACCTTGTCAATGATTAATCAACTATCCAATTAATCGTGACACCCCTAGTAGTAAGCAGTATACAGCATGCTTCCCATTTTCAAAATCAAAACACTATATACGAGGCAGGGATGTTAAATGCCTGCCTCATTTATGACACCAATATTTTTAGCTCAACTTTGACAGTCAAATTTGAGGTTATGCCATGTCCCATCGTCTGTTTGTCCGGTGTCACCAATTCAATAAGGCTCAGGCTAGGGGCTGTATTTATGAACCGATCTTCACAAAACTTCTTGGTTACCTTTGTTATCAATGTGGAACGAGAACAAGTGTTTTTGGGTGCGGTCTGAAATTCAAGATGGCCACCAGCAGCCATTTTGTACCGAAATTAGTGCAGTCGGTTTTTTGTACAGAACTTCTGCATGAAAGTTCTGATTTGAATAAATTTTTGAACATGGAATACATCACATATAATACGATTTTTTTTCTTGTGCAGATATTATGCAAATTAGATGAACTTTGATTTATTCAGTGCTACTTACACACAGTTAGTACACATGTCAATATGCCTCAGGCTAGGGGCTGTATTTATGAACTGATCTTCACGAAACTTCTTGGGTTCCGTTGTTATCATCACCCTGGGATGAGAACGAGTGTTTTGGGGTGTGGTCTGAAATTTCAAGATGGCCACCGGGGGCCAATTAGACAAACTTTGATTTATTCAGTGCTACTTATACACCGTAAGTGCATATTTCTGGCTAGAGGTATCTAACTGTCATCCACCTTTACAATACTTTACATGTACATTTGTTACAGGCTATGGTCAGTATTTATGTACAGACCTTTACAGTACTTTACATGTACCTTTGTTTCAGGTCTTTACCTATATGTGTGTCATTGCTGTGTCACATGCTATACATGTACATGTCTTACACAAGTTGAGCTACAGTGTCATTGACACTTTCATTGTTAATCATCGTACTTGATCCATCAACACCTGCTCTGGGTCATTTTGAGTTCAGTACAACACAGTCGCTCAGTTCAAAGGTACAGCGTCGAGCGTTGCCAGTTATCGCATAGTTTTGTCTGTCTCCTTGTCGTCCAGGCCTTATTTCTTGATTGATGACACCGTTTGGTGTAGCAATACAGGATAACTTTTCTCTTGTCCATCACAAGTATCACTGGGTAACAGGCGTTGAATTATATTTTGTCGCGTAGGATACCAGTACACAGCATTCATGTTGTCCAATCCAGGACGGAATCATTCTCTTTCAAGATACCTATCAAGGCGGATGTGTCCGTTTTTCAGGTTTTTCCACCATCAACCCCTATCTTCAACCCTGGTAGTTCATCCTCAGCAATCAGCAGTGCTGGAGAAAATGCCGAAGAAGTGAGAAATATCCACAGCAAAAATACTGCCGAGAATGACTTCTAAACCTCGTGGTGGCAGAAATTGCACAACTTCCAGGTTACACCATGTGGGTTGTCTCTACACTGCATTGCTAATCTTACAATTTACAGTACAAGTTGCAGCATAACGAATAGAAACTATGTGTTCTGCTTCTTCTCTGTTGCTAACACCAGAATCTGACATCACTTTCTGGAATACAGATCTTTCCAGAAACTGATGTCAGATTCTGGTGCTATCAACATAGAAGCAGTGAGATACTTAGCTTGTGATTATTCAGCATCTTATTTTCACTCATACTATACATATTGAGAAACTCGCCTGCTTATTCCAAGATTTTTTCTCTGCATTCACATGGTTCATGATATTGGCATGATCTAATTGCGTGAAAGATTCTGCACATAAATTGTGATTATATACACATGTATCTCAAACTACTTTCACATGTTAAAGTTACTTGAAAGTTTTCACTTTACCGCATACTACATATACTTGGCATTTGAGACTATTCCTTAAACCCTGATGATCTTTACACAACCGAACAGGCTTCACAGCAATTGCTGTAGAAGCACCAGTTTTCCTCAGCAATTTTTGTGCCAAGGAAACGAGGATGAATTACCAGGACTGCATCTTCCAGCTTGTTCTTACCTCTGCTGGGTGGGCCTCCATTGTTTCACGGTCCTTCTAATTTCATCTTTGTGCTCGCTTACCACGTCCTTCTTTACTGGTCTAATAGGCCCCAGTAATGAATGCCTAGGAGGAGCGTTCTCTGTACAGGCCACTTGCATATCTATTCGTTTGTTGACGTTTGTGGTCCTTTTATGCACCTTGGAGATTTTTAGATGTGGTATCTGATAGGCTAAACGTGACTTCATACTCTACAGCCTCAGATGCAGATCATGACTCTCAAACAGCATTAGATAGTTAGATCGGCAAGACATCCTCTCTCCTTCTTCCCAATCTGTTACATCAGCTTGAAGTACATAATGTCTTAACATCCACTTTCACAAGTGTTTTATTACATGCGTTTATTTGTTTCATACCGTTATCCGGTGTGGTGACCCACGCCCACCTTAACAAGGTTTTTTTCATGTATCTTAATTATTTGGTGTCTCACGCTCACCTTTACAACAAGGTTTTTTATGTATCTTAATTATTTGTCTCAAAGTTATCGGCTGCACTGTTTCATCTGGGGGCACGTTCCCTCCTTTTTCATGTGTTATACATTTTAAAAGATTAGGCTTAAATAAACAGTGTAGTCCTTTCCACAAAGCAGTAGTTATCTTCACTTATTTGCCCACTGTCCTTGTAACATTCATGCCATAAGTAACCTATATATTTATATACATTTTACTGGGGTCATAAATATGTTTATTTAAATATCCTGATAGAAAAGTATGTTGCACATCATTTTCTATTGACTTCAAACTTCTTGGTAAAACAGAAACAGATTCAGATATTATGAAATAAAAATGATATGTGCACCCAAGAGCACCTTTAATATACACTATGATGGCATGTTCAACGCATGTGAACAGCATGGTTCGAAGTTTGTTTAGTATATCCATTTAACATAGAAAGATGAGCTTGTTCTACATTTACTTGGGTTTGCGGAAAGGCAAAGCAAATAAAGACAAGTAGCAATTTGTTCAGCTTCTTTTTGCCTATTGCAAAACAAAATCCCAGTGACATGATACATTATGTTGTATGGATTAGCAAAGAAGCAATGCAATTTTTCTTCACGTGAAAGCTTTAGATATGTAACAGGAAGACAGATAAGTGTGGGAGTCGGAGTTTGAACCATCAACCTCTAGCACACAAAGCGACTGGTTTACCACAAGACTTAAGAGATCCAGACCAACCAGGATGGTTGGTAAATGGCCTTTATACCTTGACCGCTACACTACTCTTCCCTTCTTTTTGAGATTCACCACATGTGAATCTCACCCCCAGATTCCACCTCAGAGCGATCGAAACATCTACCATGCTTCACCACAGCGTCCACAACGCCACCAAATGCTGAGGATTGGACGAGCCCCCAAATGTAACAAGAGCAGAGATAAGTGCAGGAGCCAGGTTCGAACCGTCAACCTTTAGCACACAAAGTGACTGATTTACCTCGTGACTAAAAGGCATGTGATTTTTTCGCATTTTATGAAAATCCAGATCCATTTTTAGTAAATTCCAAAACGGTCACTTTATTTCTGCAGATAAAATTTTTGGATCTGTCACTTTTAAGACACCTGTAATGGTAAGTTTAAGAGCACCGGTAGTGAAGCCCATTGTCTTTATAACGATGTTTTTCATTTGTTGTTTACAATTGTAAACCAATGAGGTTTACTTACACACTTTCCTAATGTAACAAAAATGCTTTTTGTCAGCGCCATTCTTCAGTGATTCTTTTCAGATTTGAACACTGACATCAATGCGTAAAGACATAATACTGAGGAAGCAAATGTTTGTGTGTTTGAAAGAAATTAAAAAAAATACTTTATCCTATTTGCACATACAGTAGATGTACACAACTGGTTAACACAGATTTTGCCAATATTTTGATGTTCAGGACTGCTTTTGTGTTGTAATATTTTGTTTTAACCGTATCCATGCAGGAGTACAAAGGTGCAAGACAGACACTAAAAAATGCCAAAAATTTTGCTGAGCTCCCATTTTGGGGGGGGGGGGGGGGGGAGGAGGGGGGCTGAACCCCCATCAGGCCTCTGGCCTGGACCAGCAAGGGGGCTTGCACCCCCTTGACCCCCAGTTGTTATTTTCTTCTTTTTTCATTTTCACCAATCACATGCCTGGACTAAGAGATCCGAACCAACCTGGCTGATTGGTAAATGGCCTTTATACCTCGACCGCTACAGACGTAATCCTTATACAAATAATAAGAATGTCAGTATACTTTAAATAACCCAAAACACTGAGCCAACAGTGGGATATTAGGCCCCAAATTATGGGCTCATTCGAATAATTGTCATGAGAAAAATATCACTGTCTATCTAAAAAAAACCCAATATCAACATCGTGTTGAACAGAGTACTATGTGGGGTCCCAAATGCAAGGAAATGGCTAGCTTTGGGTATGTATTTTCAAAATGTTTACTTACCAGGTCAAACCATGGGCAGTCGATAGGTCCTGTGTCACTCAACCATATTGCCCAAATTAGAAACAATCTGAAGAATTGGGTATCCCTTTTTGGGAGTTTTCTTAATTCAGAAATTGTACAGGACTGTGGTCAAGTATTTTTGTGTGAATCCAGTGCTCAGGGTTCTAGCAGAGATTAAAAAACAAAGTAGTGTCAATAACTGCAATACTTCTGACATATCTAAAATGTTTGAAAATAACCAGTATTGGGGTATTTTATGTAAATTATATGTTTCAGGGGTTTATTGAAGTTATCCAGTCAGATATTGTTCCTGTTTTGAATGGAGCCTTTTCAAGGTCTCATCCTTTTGGACAACCTTTAATTATGAATGCAACTGATTCACATGATCCTGATGGAAAGTACAACTTGGAACAGTTTAGGTATGTAAAGTTGTAATACAGAGCATCAGGTTTTTCTGTTGCTCTTCTTGTGTTGTTGGCTTGATATTATTTACAACAGATTAAATCCATCGATTTTATTAGCCTTGCATTTTCAAAAATGTGGGACATAGTAATGATCTCTGTCCGTACGTCCCTTTTTTGAGCTATAATTTTGAAACTTACCATACATTTTAAGTAAGGAAAAGAGATGACAAAAATAGTTTTAGTTTGAATATTTGTCACCAGTTGGTGCCAGTGGCGCCACGTAAACACTGATCTAAAATAATACTACGTTCTGACGAAAGGCTCCTAGGATATGTAATTTTGGTTGTTTAATGTGAGGTTATATGTTCTGGTAGGGTGTCTAGATGTGCATAAAGGTTTCGGATTTTTGATTTGCCCCCAGGTAGCGCCCATAGCACCACTTTTGTAGAGATTCAGTTTCTGGTGAAAGGCGCCAAGGGGTTTTAATTTGAAACGCTGAAAGTGTATTTATATGTTCTGGTAGGATCTCTAGATGTACATACAGATTTCGAGTTTTTGATTCAGGCACCATGTGGTTCCCGTAGCGCCACTTTTGTCGTTAAAGAATCGGTTTCTGACAGAAGGCTCCTAGGGGTTTTAATTCGAAATGCTGAATGCGTTTCATATGTTCGGATAGGATCTCTAGATGTGCATAAATGTTTCAGATTTTTTATTCGGGGCCCCATATGTCACCATAGTGACTCTTTTGTCGTTATTGAATCGGTTTCCAGTAAAAGGCTCCTAGGGGTTTTAATTCAAAATGATGATAGTGTGTTCAATAGAGAATCGGTTTCTGGTGAAAGGTTCCTAGGTGTTTTAATTTGAAACGTTGAAAGTGTGTTCATATGTTCCGGTAGGGTCTTTAGATGCGCATAAAGGTTTCATATTTTTTATTTGGCCCCAGGTGCTACCCATAGCACCACTTTTGTTGTTAGACAATCGGTTTCCGGCTAAAGGCTCCTAGGGGTTTTATTAAAAAAGCTGAAAGTGTGTTCATATATTCCGGTAGAGTCTCTAGATGTTCATAAAGGTTTGGGATTTTTGATTCAGCCTCATGTGGCATCCATAGCGCCACTTTTGTCATTAGAGAATCGGTTTCCGGCAAAAGACTCCCAAGGGTTTTAATTCGAAATGTTAAAAGTGTGTTTATATGCTCCTGTAGGGTCTCTAGATGTGCATAACATTTCAGATTTTTGATTCGGCTCCTTGTGGCGCTCGTAAATTCGTAATACCACTTTTATCGTTAGACATTCGGTTTCTGGCTAAAGGCTCCTAGGGGTATTAATTCGAAACATTGAAAGTGTGTTCTTAAGTTCAGGTAGTGTCTCTAGATGTGCTTGAAGGTTTCACATTGTTGATTCGGCTCTGTGTGGTATGATCCGTAGTGCCACTTTTGTTGTTAGACAATCAGGTTCCATCAAAAGACTCCTAGGGGTTTTAATTTGAAACACTGAAAGTGTGTTCATATATTCAGGTAGGTTCTCTCTATATGTGCATAAACGTTTGGGATTTTTGATGCGGTCCTGTGTAGTGCCAGTAGTGCCACTTTTGTCATTAGAGAATGTGAATTTATTTGTGACCATCGTGATGGCATTCTGAAAATGCTAGGATACACTTAGTGTGCTTTGCATACAAATGACACTGTTTTAGTTTTACTTGCCGGGAGCAAGGTGCAAATAATGCCACTCAGTGTACTTTTCAGGGATATTTCATTCTAGGGCAAAGACCAAACATGACATAATGTACCGGTAAGCCCAAAATATAGAGTTATTGGGGTTTCTAAAAAGGTGACACGCTGACTCTGGAATCCTGAATGTTCCTAGAATTTGGCATCTTTTAAATTCCAGAGCTGGAAAGTGTTGGAACAACGGACATTTTGTTGGGTCACTCCTTGAAAGTTCTGGAGAACCAGTCAAAATATTAGGGACACCATTGTACAACAATCAAAAGTCACTTTGTGCTTTGTTATTTGTAATTACGTGTTGCATCTAATACTGTTGATTTTTCTCAATGACAGTGTTTTTAAGTTGTCAGTTTTTGTTTTACACAAATATACAATACAAAAAGCTAGTTAAGTGTGTTTTTTAAGAAAAAACATGTATAGAGGAATCTGTACTCATAAGTTTTAAGTATGGCAAGACACATTTACAAGGATAAAAATTGTCAACAGACATTGACTTAACAAATTTTTTCTCGATCTGCATGAGCTTTGACCACAGGCACTCTCCATGAATTGTAACAATGCAAGTCTGAAGCCAGTGATTGTGTTTTTGCCTCATCAGAACACCCTGACTGTCTACATGAACACAACCAGTTGCTTTACATCGGAAATTATTCAGACTCTGAATAACCTTGGTGCTGCTCAAAATGGCCCCTCAACAAAACAGCCTCTTGAGTGGTTGGCCCAAATGCTTGCTTTGTTAGTCAAAATCTCCTCCTTCGTTTGTCAAGACATCTTCAGACATTGATGATTAAAACGTCCTCACTTGTTGGTTAAAATGAAACCAATAATTATACCCACCTACATCACTTATCTTTTAAATGAAAGAAAGACCAGTTCTTAAAAAGTACATGCTATACTACATGTATTCAACTTTACAGATATAAATGTAGGTGCTGGAAATTTGTGTTCAGGTCTTTGAATGTCCTGGAAAAGTTATTAAATTCCAACCTAAATTTGGGGTACGAATCTTGCATGGGTATCCAGCATGGCACGTTCATTGAGACGCATATCAAATTATGGTTCCACTTGGGAGTTTCCTGTGAAGAAAAATAATTTTGTACGAGTCTGCAACTTGGTTGATAGTGACCAACTTTAAATGAAATCTTACTTGGATGTCCAGCGTAACTTACACTTTCAATCACATGCCCAGTTATGCTGAACTTCCATCCATCTCATATACAGAATGGAGGGGGGGGGGTGCTGGTGGGGAGGTTGAGAGGGACGGAGGTCCTTTATTTTCATCATCTAATCTAAAAATATGAGAGTATCAGATCTGTTAAGCTTTTGAGTCAGTATATTTTTTTGCAACTTCTATTTCTGTAGTGTTTTATTTTTTATTTTATAGATTTAATTGGTCATGCAGGCTAGAAAGTGGTGATTTATGTGATTTTAGCATGGAGCCATCTTTGAATGTTATAAAAGGTTTGTTTTTTAGCTCACCGAAGGGAGCTCAACTTATCACTTGCCGTCCTTCAGCGTGAACATTTTCAGACTTCTCTGAAACCACTGGTCCGATTTTCACGACACTTCATGTGGATGTTCATTACTATATGGCAATTCATGTTTGTTCAAATGAAAAGGCCACGATCCTTGGGGGCTCTGTATGGGGCATAACTCTGATAGCACCGTATGAATTATAGAAAAATTATTAAAAAATCTTCTTCTCCAGAACCAGTGGGCAGAATCTTTTGATACTTGGTATGCAGCATCTTGGTATGGGTCTGATTCAAGTTTGTTCAAATCGGCCCCCTGGATTCATATTTGGGCTCACTATAGAACTATAGAAGCCCAAATTCGAACTTAGTGCATTTCAGGCAAATTTCTTAAAAAATCTTCTCCAGATCCAGCAGGCAGAATCTTTTGTTATTTGGTATGCAACATTGTGGGGTGGATCTGATTCAAATTTGTTCAAATCGGCCCCCTGGATTCACATTTGGGCTCGGTAGAAAAACCCGAATTCGAACTTAGTGCATTTCAGGCAAATTTCTCAAAAAATCTTCTTCTCCAGATCCAGCAGGCAAAATCTTTTGATATTTGGTATGCAACATTGTGGGGTGGATCTGATTCAAGTTTGTTCAAATCAGCCCCCTGGATTCATAATTGGGCTCAGTACAGAAGCCCGAATTTAACTTAGTGCATTTCAGGCAAATTTCTTAAAAAATCTTCTTCTCAAGATCCAGCAGAAAGAATCTTTTGATATTTGGTATGCAACATTGTGGGGTGGATCTGATTCAAGTTTGTTCAAATTGGCCCCCTTGGATTTATATTTGGGCTCAGTATAGAAGCCCGAATTCGAACTTAAAGCATTTCAGGCAAATTTCTTAAAAAATCTTCTTCTCCAGATCCAGCAGGCAGAATCCTTTGATATTTGGTATGCAACATTGTGGGGTGGATCTGATTCAAGTTTGTTCAAATCGGCCCCCTGAATTCATATTTGGGCTCAGTATAGAAGCCTGAATTCGAACTTAGTGCATTTCAGGCAAATTTCTTAAAAAATCTTCTCCAGATCCAGCAGGCAGAATCTTTTGATATTTGGTATGCAACATTGTGGGGTGGATCTGATTCAAGTTGTTCATATCGGCCCCCTGGGTTCATATTTGGGCTCAGTATAGGAGCCCAATTCGAACTTAGTGCATTTCAGGCAAATGTCTTTAAAAATCATCTTCTCAAGATCCAGCAGGCAGAATCTTGTGATATTGGGTATGCAGCATGCTTAGTGGGCTAAGATTCAAGTTTGTTCAAGCCAAGTCCCTGGGTTCATATTTGGGCTCACTGTGGTAGCCTGAATTATAACTTAGTTCAAAATGAGGAATTTTCTTTAAAAATCTTCTTCTTCAGATCCAGCAGTCGGAATGTTTTGATATTTGGTATGCAGCATCCTTAGGGGAGGGGGGGGGGGGGTGGGGGGGGGGGGGTGAGATTCAAGTTCAAGCCATGTTCCTAGGTCCATATTTGGGCTCACTGTGGGAGCTTGAATTGTAACTTAGTTCGAAATGAGGAATTTTCTTAACAAATCTTCTTCTTCAGATCCAGCAGTCAGAATGCTTTGATATGTGGTGTGTAGCATCCTTGGGGGGGGGGGGGATTCAAGCTTGTTAAAGCCAAGTCCCTGGGTCCATATTTGGGCTCCCCCTGGTAGCCCGAATTATAACTTAGTCAATATGAGGAATTTTCTTTAAAGATCTTCTTCAGATTCATCAGTTGGAATGTTTTGATATTTGGCATGCAGCATCCTTAGGGGTGAGATTCAAGTTTGTTTAAGCCAAGTCCCTGGGTTCATATTTGGGCTCACTGTGGGATCCCGAATGATAACTTAGTTCAAAATGAGGAATTTTCTTTAAAAATCTTCTTCTTTAGATCCAGAAGATGAATGCTTTTGATATTTGGTATGCAACATCCTTAGGGGGGTAAGATTCAAGTTTGTTCAAGCCATGGCCCTACTTCCATAAAATTTGTCTCTCATGGCTACATTCCTTTGTAGTGTTGATGAACCATGTCTAACTGAATGTGACCCCCAAATACTTCTTTGAACCACTTTGGTCGGTGAGCGATTAAGGCTCCTTGGGGCCTCTTGTTGTTATAATAGAATTTTTTTGGTTAAAATTTTGGGGGACGACTCTCACAAAAATACTGATAGCAAATTATCAAAATTTTAAGCTGCACATTTGTCCTCTAATCTGAGGAAGAACTTTTGTTGTGTTTTTATTGAGCTTTGTTAACTTTTTACCTAATGAATCAGTCACATCCATCTGCATAATTTATAAAGTAAGCAGTTGATAAAAACAGTATTTTTCCCAAAATTTCAACAAAACCAGATTATGTTACCCCTCATTGGAAGGTGCTCGCCAAGCATATTGCAATGATGGTCACATGATATGGCAGTCCGTGGAATTGGAAATTGTTTGCGAAGGCACGAAATTGCCGTCGCAAATTTCAATTACGTTGGCTTTTTAGGTGTTGCAACAGCATTTTTTTGTATTTTCATACAACAACCAGTGGCCCAGACTAGCTGGTCCCCAAAATTTGCATGCAAAACTGAAAATTTCATGTCCTCTTTGGCTCTTTAAAGGGTCCTCCATACTTTTGCAAACTGTGCATGCACAGCATCCTGGAAGGCACCGAAATTGGCGCCAACCATCATTCTTTGTTTGGCCCTTCTGTCAGTAACAACAAACTGACACCCGTGCTTTTAAATCTCAGTTTTAATGATGCCAGACACAAATCAGTGGTAGAATTGGTGGATCCAAGGACATATTTGGATGATGGAAGGAAGCAATGGTGGTTGGAAACGTTCAGGGCTGTAACTTTATAATTTTTAGAAAAATTATTTCATGTTTCCCAATTTTGTTACATGGGCCTGACGTCATCATTCTTGCTAATGATTTTTCCACTGTTTGTTAAGTGTTCCTTCCCTATCCTTCCTTGAAGCCCCCAGTTAAACTCCCAAGAATTTTGGCTTATTTTATTGAAATTTTTTTTATAAATTTCTTGGGAGTTTGACGTGTTATACAGAATGTTTATTCTGTATTTCCCCATGGTTATGTCCTCACCCTAGAGGTGTTTAGGCATTTTGGGTCATGCATCATACATCCGATGTTTGTCAGATTCATTTTTTAATTCAGTTACCTCCCTTGATATTTCCCTCCTTTGACTGCAGAGTACATGTAAACACTGAAGAAACCCATGTCTGACATGTCGCGTGTGTATCTCTTCTCCAAACCATGCGGCATACAACTTCATAACACACATTAACATCAAAGTTATTGACTTATTATTCAATTAAGACGCAAGGTATGTGCTCAGTATACTCCTGGTTAATACAGCCAAATGTATTGCATTCTTACACAAACCGTATTAACAATATTTACCAGAATAAACACAATCTTCACAAGAACAATATCGTGTGATTGTATCGTTAAAAATTATCTTCTCCCCCACCCCAACCCCCAAAAATGCCAATATTAATTTGGCAAATATTGCCCAGTACTAAAGATGCATACTCGAAGAACTTATGTGGTATTAAGCTTTCAAAATCGGTGATTTATCAACAAAATTCTGTAGTTTAACGGGCAACAACAGATTTTCTTTCTGTGTCCTATTTCAACTATCGGAATCGGCATAATCGGAGAAGAGACATTATAAGTTATTCTGTTTGTTGACAGGAGCCATGGTCTCACGTTCCCTGCATGAAATTTATATTCAACCGAGACCTCAGCCGAGGTTGAATATATGTTTCATGCAGGGAACGTGAGACCATATCCCCTGTCAACAAACAGAATAACGTACATGTCCCGTTCTTACACAAGTAAAATTGAATTGGAAAAAAAATGATAAAAGTTAACACCTTACTGAAACAATGTCTGCTTTCTAATATTCACTGTACAACAACAAATTTTAAAATGATTCGAATGAAAATCAATGAGGCATTGACCATTTGCCGCAAGGTATTGCAGTTGGTATTGGGACATAATCGGTAATCGGTTCATAGCAAGTTTTGATAATCGGTTCATCAGTAGCTCCATGATGAACTTGTTTTTCATTTAGCTAATTCCAGCTTGGTTAATCTATTTATCGTTCATCCAGCACCAGCTTCGTTAACGCATGTTTTTGCAGTTACATGTAACATGATTATGGCCTTTTATATTTAGAACACAATCTGTATATAGTTTCACTGAAGGATATTTTAAAAATAATACCTGTGTCATGGCTAAATGCTTATCACTGATTAATTTTCCCACCATCTGAGAAAAGAGACATTAGATAAACACACATGTGCCTAAAGTATTCATTCCCTGAGTTCGACAAACACTGTAATTTCCAACTTCCAAACTGTTGGTACGTTAAGACAAAATTATACATCTGAAAATACTCAAAGTGATCACTGGTTGATTGTCAATGTAATTTCTACAATAATTACATGTAAAAATTGACAATTCAGCAGAAAATTTGTGGTGCAACTAATGACCGGTCACTGATCAGTATGGTAGCACTAAATTTTATGTTCTGTGATGAACCTGTTTTTCATTCAGCCAATTCCAGCTTGGAAAATCTATTTAGGTATCATTCATCCAGCACCAGCTTGGTTAACTCATGTTTTTGGCCCTGTGATTAACATGATTATGGCCTTTTATACTTAGAACACAATCTGTGTAAGGTTTCATTCTAGGATTTAAAAAAAATAATACCTGTGTCATGGCTAAATGCTTATCACTTTGATTAATTTTCCCAATGTCTGAGAAAAGAAATTAATGGTCATTCCAGTTCTCATTTACCAGTTATATCTAATATAAATAGGTGCTACTTGGCAGATGATTCAAGTTCTACCCACGTACATTATCAGTATATTATCAGTAAAACATTTAAGAAAGGAGAAAACTAAAAATTCTTTGTGATATGAGGTCTTGTTTTTCGATGGGAATCAGATCCTCGTGATATTCCTGTAAAATGAAACTACAGAAATCCCAGCAGATTCAAATGTAAAGTGTATTTTTTGTTCAATTTCATATCACTGTTTTCTAAACCAATACTGCAAAGATGAAGGGCTAGATGATAGTTTTTTTTCCCTGAGTGAGGTATTGGAACAAGTAAAAGAATTGAATTGCTCCTGTAATTTTCTGCAAAAACAATACAATTTTGCTGAACCTTTAAATTAATATTTGGTATTGAGTGATTTTGGGACTCCTTTTTTTATATCCATGCCCCCAGTGGGGGCATATAGGATTCATCTTATCGTTCATCCAACTGTCTGTTCATCCGTCGGTCTGTCCATCCATCCCAAAATTCAGTCATGAATAACTTGTAAAGGGGGTATATTTATTACCTTCTGCTAGTCATAACCAGGCCTCTAGTCTTTATGTTGAATTAGCAGTCATGCATTTCTTTCGGCCCTCTCTGTATCTGCATAAATCGAGATAGAAACTGCTAGAGCATGTTGAAATGAGAGTTACAGTCTTGAAATGGTTGTCTATTTTTAGCCCACCTGAGCAAAGCTCAAGGGGATCATTATTGATCACTTTCCATCGGGGATCAGTTCAGTGTAAACTTTCCAAAAACTATTTGCCAAATTGATAATGCATGTTCCTTATCACATGTCATTTAAAAATTTGTTCAAGTAAAGTTGCTATGGGGAGCACCACAGGGGGCAGAAAATTAAATGTTATATCCAGAACCACCAATCAAAATGTTTTATTTGGTATACAGCTTCATTAGGAGGATCAGACTTAAGTTTGTTTGAATCATCACCCTGGGTTCATATTTGGGCTCCCTAAAAGGGAGTCCAAAGTTTAATTTAGTGTAATATGAGGAGAAATTCTTGAAAAATCTTCTTCAGATCCACCAGTCATTTTTTTTTAATATTTGGTAGACAACATCCTTATGTGAGTCAGGTTCAAGTGTATTCAAATCATTCCCTGGCTTCATGTTTGATCTCCCAATACAGTATGGGGAATAATCTTGATTATAATCCTCTTCTACAGATCCGCCATTTAGAATCTTTTTGATATTTCATATTCAGCACCTCTGGGGGAGGGGGAGGAGGTCAGACTCAACTTCGTTAAAAGTTAAGACGCTGTATTCATATTTGGGCTCCCAAAATTTTAATTTGGTGTAATACAAGAAGAAGTCTTTAAAAGTCTTAGATCCTCCAGTCAGATTTTAATATTTGGTACACAGCATCCTTGGGAGGGGTGGGTTGGGGGGTGGCGTGCAGATTCAAGCTTGTTTAAATTAAGTCCCTAGATTCATATTAGGGCTCTGTAGTGTTATTTATTTATTTTTTTATTTATTAAGGTTTAGCAACACTTTAACAGCCAAGGTCATATCATGTTGGTGACAATTTTACGGGTGCAGGAAGCCAGAGTACCCGGAGAGAGCTTCCCAACATTGTAACTCTGCACAGGGACCCAATGCGGGAGTCTAATCGATCGTTAAGATGGTCACCCATCCAAGGACTAACTGGGCTCGACGTTGCTTAACTTCGGTGATCTGACGAGAACCAGTTATCGCAATGCCACCGCGCCCAACGCCACCGCACCCCACTCTGTAGTGTTAACTAGCCAAAGACTCTGATGCTATCGAATTTCCAAAACTGATCTGTATCTGTTATATTTAAAGGTCCAACTGTTACCATACCTGCATCTCCGTTGATGAAAAACACAGCCTACAATTTTTGGGGGATTATAACTGTACCAGATGGTCGAAATACTTCATTTGCACAAAACATTAAAGTTTTTAATGTTCCAGAGGTGATTATAAGGTAAGTTGTATCTTGGGATTTCAGATTGGAATTAATCTTTTTTCCTACAAATAAACAGCTACTTCCAGTACATGGCTACTGTTTGCTATTAGTTTTTAATAAGTCATCATCAAGGGTCACATCATGTCTGACAGTTTTATTGGTGGGTACCGGAAGAAAATGTGTTTGGTAGCAAAGTAACAGCATAAAAAACTGCATTAACCAGGCACAAGTAGGTGTCAGTAATTTAGAGCATTTATATTAGCAACATGTTCTATACCTCATCTTCCTATATGATTTCTCCTACTACTGTAAGTGGAGTGAAAGGATCATTCACTGTTCAAGTGATGACATATTGAAACTCAAGATTTCTTGACAATTAATCTGATACATTGACCTGTGATTTAGTGGATCTCTACCAAAACAATGCTCACAGGCAACCTCTGGAAAAAGCAGATACAAATAAAAGTTTAAAAACCATGTCTTGTGAAAAAAAACAATTCAAGTTTGGAACATGCACGTCAATTTTTTTTTTTTGACTTCTGAAATAATAAAAAAATTAGTAGATTTGAAACATTGTTCATTCAAAGTAATATTCTTGGAAGAACATCGCCAATACATAACACATATATAAGAACCTAACGGCTTTTGTGGTATCCCTGCGCCACTTGAAATTTAGCCTTTTCATTTTAGCTCAAGTCTCGATTATAACCAGGTCTGGACTTTTAAAAAATCTAGGGGAGCTTCTACGGCTCCCCTAAACCTGTGCCAGGAGTGCTATTCTTTACTGAGTCCGTTTTTAAGAAGGGAATTGAAGGTTTAAGGAGAGCTATTACAATTATGGCTCTCTTTAAATTGATTTTGCAGCTGCAATGGCGGGCAGGAGCTATTGCTCCCCTCAAAGACCAGGCCTGTATAACTTTTGTTTGAAATGGACTGCACTTACAATGAAGACGGCTTTATGTTGTCCACATTTACTACATATGAAGTGAGAAACAAGAGGCACCTGAAAATTCACAGACATAGGGAGAGGGTGGGTGTGTGGGTGGGTGGTTCAAGGACCGGAAAAAAAATGCGTAAATTCCCCCAAATCACTAAGTTCTTTGTTTAGCCATTTATTATCCATTTTATGGCCAACCAGGCCATTTAAAACACATAAACTATCATATCAGGGTGTAGGTAAGCCCAAATCCATATAAAAATTCCATGCTGGTACTGCCACAAATGCTGTCCACATGGTTATAGAGAAGTCGTTTGCAAATTCGCATCAGACAAATTGAAATACTTAGAAAGTATTTTTATATATCAATTTAAAACTACGTGAAACTGAAACTGTAATGTAATCAGTCTGATTTAGTGTGCAATAATGCTTTTTGGATATACAGGCATGGGCTACTGTTGCATGTTAACTGAAGGAGAAAATAAGCCAAAATAAGTTCAGAAAGTTTATATAAACAAAAATCGTAACACTACCTGATGCCACTGGAAAAAACAACTACCTCACCCCCACCCCCAGGCTAAGTTGACCTAAAATGAACATTTTTTCTTGGTTGAAGAGGCCAAGTGAATAGTGTACAAAGATGACAACTATTCAGTATCAGTAAATAACCTTCATCACACCAGCAAGATATGCAGACATTCAGAGTGCGAGAGTGACCCTCGTGTCACATATGAATACCACAGAAATGGGGAAGGTGAAATTTTGCTAAATCTAGGAGCTCCAAAATGAGGAATAAAGAGTTTTTATGTGTACCCATACTTTTTGCTTGAGATTACTCAAAAAATATCAGTTCAATTGTCATGTTACTTTATATATATCTTCAGGTTACGAATGTTCCGAGCTGTATAGTTTTTGGTCTAAATCTGTTATTTTGATCCTGAGATATAAACCGTTTTTCCTTCAAATTGAAAATTCCTCCGATCCCTTTGGCATTCGATAACTTGAAAAATATTGCTTGCATTGTCAAGTTACTTTATCTTTGTCAGGGTTCGTACGCAAAATGAAAAGTGCTTGAATTTGGGCCCCCTCCTTGACAAGTTCTTAAATTCACTTCTATCCTTGAAAAGTGCTTAATTCGAAGTCAACATCCTTGAAAAGTCCTTGAATTCCATTGTTAAAGCCAATTCAAAATCTAATTTGCAACTAAACGAGTTAATATTAACAAATTTTGAAAATAAAAAAAAAACGAGCAATTTGCGGTTAGATTACAAAGTTAAATACGCGTGTGACAATTTGTGCCTGCAACAGTTCTTATCTTGTCTTGAAAAGTGAGACGCTTGAAAATGTTCGCGATTGCGCAATCTCACAGGAGGTGACGTCATTTTAGCACCGTGTGTGTTTTTGTAAAGTAAAATGCCCACTGGAAAATGTGTTTATAACCCTATGTGGGTAAAAAAGTATACTTGGATAACTGAAGTGAAAGAAAACAAGTATAAAGCATCGTGTTCGGTATGCAGAAAGGACTATGACATTGGTTCTATGGGAGAAAGTGCCGTAAAATCCAACCAACGAAGCGACCGACATATCAAAATTTCGAAGGATTTTAGTGGTCCCAAAATGGACCTGTTTGTGAAAACCATTTCGGAAACATCGAAATTAGCAAAATTATCCCCAGTTAATAATAATTTGACGGAAGAAATTTCAGCGTCATCAACTTCAACTGAGTCTGTTACAATTTCGACTGTCAATTCTCAACGATTAATTTCAAGTCACTTTTCTGCAGATACCAGTGTCTTGAGTGCCGAAGTTCTGTGGGTTGTGCACTCTTCAACTACACATTGCTCTTTCAATAGTAACTGTGACATAACGTCTTTATTTATGCGAATGTTTTCAGACTGTCAAATTGCAAAAAAATTCAGCATCATTTGGATTTTCAAATGGTGACTTCAGAGGTAATCATAACTGTTTGACTTGCCTATAATATGTACATGTATTAAAACAAATATCTCATCATTTCTTAGCTTTGAACACTGTGTGGTACTGAATTTAAGTTATTATTAATCAATGTTTACGGATGGGAAATAGCGCTTAAAAATCCAATTTTAACCCTTGAAAAGTGCTTAAAAAGTGATTAAATTTGATTTTTTCAAAAGAGTGGGAACCCTGTTTGTGTTCAGGTTGCTGATGTGCCAAGCTGTACAGTTTTTTGTGTAAATCTGTTATTGTGATCCTGAGATATAAACCCTTTATCCTTCAAATTGAAAATTCCTCCAATCCCTTTGGCATTCGATAACTTGAAAAATATTGCTTGGATTGTCAAGTTACTTTATATTTGTGTTCAGGTTACTGATGTGCCGAGCTGTATAGTTTTTGGTGTAAATCTGATAATTTGATCTTGAGATATTAACCCTTTATCCTTCAAATTAAAAATTCCGCCAATCCCTTTGGCATTCGATATCTTGAAAAATATTGCTTGGATTATCAAGTTACTTTATATTTGTGTTCAGGTTACTGATGTGCGGAGCTGTATAGTTTTTGGTGTAAATCTGATAATTTGATCCGGAGATATTAACCCTTTATGCTTTAAATTGAAAATTCCTCCAATCCCTTTGGCATGAGATAACTCAAAAAATATCAATCCGATTGTCATGTTACTTCATATATTTGTTCAGGTTACTAATGTGCCGAGCTGTATAGTTTTTGGTGTAAATCCGATAATTTGATCCTGAGATATTAACCCTTTATCCTTCAAATTGAGAACTCCTCCAATCCATTTCTTCGGTATGCGATAACTCAATAAATATTAATCCGATTATCAGGTTACTTTATATAAGTATTCAGGTTACTGATGTGCTGTGCTGTATAGTTTTTTTTATGTAAATCTAATAATCTGGGGATATTAACCCTTTAACCATCAAATTAGACAACCTCCAATCCATTTCTATATGTTCCCATACCATGTATGGTGTACATAATGTCGGCATCCAGGGTTGCCCTCTGTCATACAACTTTCTACTAGTTGTGCGTATGGGTACACATCTGACGATTTCATCGGCCTATTTTTTTCTATTCAGTAGAATTGCTAAATAATCTTGGTACAGACTGGAGTCTCAGGGAATGTTTTACCCTAGACTTACTCAGAACTAATTCTGACTTATTTGATTATATTTTATTTTCAATTCTCCATTCAAACTCATAAGAACTGTCTCCCTTGCAGCCTCATATGTTTATTAAAATGCTGTAATAGTCAGTGGAATAGTCTTCTTAAATATTAAGAAATGGAACAGTTCTCGATGAGACAGGGCTTGGTCTGCATTTTGTGTTTTTTTTCACAGATTTTAGGGGTGAGTCCCCAAAAATGTCCTGGAAAAAAATAATTGCAGGCAGGGAGTGGTGGGTGTCTGAGGGGGCGGACATTTTTTTTTAACCCTTTTCTGCAAATTTTTTCCAGCCCCAACCCTCTAACAGTCTTTTGTTGTCTCCATAATTATACACCCTGTCTGTTAGAGGCTGGAAGAGAAATAAAGGCTTTAAGCGGGTGGGGTCCGTGGGGTTGTTCTCACAAGAAAGCTCAAACTTATTTTTATTGATATTTTTAAAGATTGATTGAAATTTTCATTATTTTGAACAAGTATACTTAACCCTTTACCTAATGTAATGGCCAAAACCGGCCAGCGCTATTCTCAAAAATCGCCAATTAATTTTCATTATTTTTTTCATTTTTTGTCTCAAAAACATAGGTTATGACCCCTCGTTGGAACGAGCTCATAGGTCATAACCTATGTTTTTGAGACAAAAGATGAAAAAAATTAGTTATTCAAGAATTATTTTTGCAAGTGTCGTCTGCTTTTCAGGTTAGGTAAAGGGTTAACCAAGTTTTTATCTTAACCAGGGTAGCTGCGGGTCCTTGAAACCTGGAATGTCCTTGAATTTGAAACGCTATTTTCAAGGTCTTGAAAACGAGGTATATCAGTAAAAGATCCTTAAATGTCCTTGAATTTGATCGCCGATTTATCACAAGCATAATAGCGGTCCAAAAAGGAACGAATGAATTTGTTGACAAATCCAAACAAGTAGGTGTTATTAATATTAATTAACTCTTAGCACTCGGTCGGCTCATGTTTATTAGTACAGAGGGGGGCTTCCCTGGTCGAATTATGTTTAACAACCAGTGAAAACCTTTTGATTTCCACCGGAATCGTCGTGAGTTTCCATATAAAGTAATGCACGTGTTCCAATACTTTGTCCGACAGGGGGACAAAATGTCCCAGTTCGACTTTGTTTGGAAAATGGCGTCATCAATTGAAAATAATTTATCAACTTTCTATGACATTATTGAGGATTCTGATTCGGATGAGGACGGTTTTCATGGATATTCTTTCATAAGAAATATCAAAGAAGACTTGTCAGACGAATTTGAGTCGTGTGAAAACAATTTGGAAGAAAATGTAAATGCCGGCGAATCAGCTTTTCAATCAAGCACGTGTGTTCATGTTGACAAAACATTGAATTTGGGGGATTCGTTCCACCACCCATGGTTAAAAACATTTGACGAGCCCACGGGCATTCAGTTTTCTGTGGATGGCAACGAGCGTGAGTTTTTTTTTTTTCAGTAAATTTTTTGACAATGATTTTATTGAACTGTGCACTTCGCAAACAAATTTATATGCCAAACAATACTTTGAAAAAAACCCAAACATGAAACCATTCGCACTTGCCCGATCTTGGGTGGATACAGATGCAACTGAAATGAGGGCTTTCATAGCAGATGAAACAGTTGCCACAGTGATGAAAACGTGCGCACATGTTTGCTTGACAAACAATAAGTAGTAAATTTTACCTCGGTTCACAACTTGTGAACCGAGGTACAATTGACTACTTATTGTAAAGGGGGTATTGCCATTGGGACGTTTCGGCCGTAGGACGTTTCAGCCTTGAGACGGTCCTTGAATATCCTTGAATTTTCTTCAGAAAGGTCCTTGAAAGTCCTTGAATTTTGTTTTCAATATTCTGGGGGAACCCTGTTAACTGTTCCAACTTTTATCAATATTTTTGTCATTATAGCTGGTTCAAAACAAAAATAATTCTTTATATGTCTGGTCCTATCGATTACAAGTCAATCTCAAATTTGGAATTATTTTGAATTAGCATTCAATAGATAGTTTTAAAGAGGACTGATAAAATATGGCCATTGATAGGCTTCTGGGGTACTTTTATGGGTAATGGGGGAGGGGGGTGGGGGTGGGTTGTGGGCTGACCAATGAAACTGCCCAGAATTTTTAATTCAAATCACACTGCAGGTTCTTAGCTCGAATTTGCCCTTGTTGTCCATGAAAATGTTCTGCCCACTGTCATGACATTTGCCAAAAGTAAAAAAAAAAAAGCCTGAGGGTAACAATGTTACAGCATTCTATAATAAGGAACTGTTCCAGTATAGGTGCCAGAATCGGACCCATTTGAACTTTTTTGCTTAAAATTAATTAAGTTTTCCTCGGTTTTCAATAATGAACACAAAGCTGGAGTTTGACTGTTCATTTTCCTGGCAGAGATCATGTATTTATGATGATTATCGGTAGTGTCCTTCTGTGTTTTTCGTTTCCAGACTCTAACTTTCCTTACAGTGACTGGATTTTGATGAAATTTGGGTAGTGGATCACTTTCATCAATTGTGGGTCCGAATATGGGCTTTTTCCACACATATTAACTAGGTTTCTGAAATTTGATTGGCTGACGGTTTCCAGACTCTAACTTTCTTTAAAATCAACCGATTTCGATGAAATTTCATATATGGATTACTTTTATCAATACCTAGGTCCAGTTCGAATGTGGGAAATTTTGTACCGAAAATCTGTCTGTCTACCTGTCTGTCTGCCCCGTGCATCAACGCACCTTGGACTAAAAGCCGTATTTATGAACCGATCTTCACAAAACTTCTTGGGTATCTTTCTTATCATTGTTAGACCAGAATATGTGTTTTGGGGTTTGGTCCAGAATTCAGGATGGCCACAAGTGGCCATTTTGTTCCGAAATTGGGTGTAATCAGTCTTTTGTACAGAACTTCTATATGAAAGTTCGGATTTGAATAAATCTTTGTATGAATGTTTAGTAACATGCAATACATCACATATAATACGGGTTTTGTTCTCGTGCAAAAATTATGCAAATTAGGGAAACTTGGATTTATTCAGTGTTCTACTAATACACAGTTAGTGCACACCTTCTGTGTTTTTCGTTTCCAGATTCTAACTTTCCTTACAGTCAGTCGATTTTGATAAAATTTGGGTAGTAGATCACTTTCATCAATTGTGGGTCCAAGTTCAAACATGAGCATTTGCTGCTGTTTGCTGTGCCTATTTAATTAGGTTGCTTAAATTTGATTGGCTGATGGTTTCCAGACTCTAACTTTCCTTAGAGTCAACCGATTTCAATGAAATTTCATATATGGATTACTTTTCACATCAGTTTAATGTAATATGTCTTATCATACAGTCTTAATTTTTAGAGATTCTCTCAGTTATACTCCACATCACTTTACTTGCTTTGACAGAGACCTCCGTGAAAATAAATCTGATAACCACTCTCTGAAACACTGTCTGTTCTGTCTCTTCTAAATAACTTCCACTTGCAACTCAACTGTATTCCACTGGAGCATTAATTCCCCTTGAAACTGCTGCTCAGCGGGTTCTGGCTCTTCTAAATAACTTCCACTTGCAACTCAACTATATTCCACTGGATGCATTAATTAATGTTGTATGGTTTACCTGTTTTATAAGTCGGTTTCGGTTTTGCTTGAAAACTGAAACTGAAACCGTGTAACTGATAAATGAGTACGGTTTCGGATTTTTCCTAAAACGTCTGGAAGAGATGTTTCCATTATTCAGTTTGCACTAACAATGTCTGAAATGTCAAGCTTTATCAGGAAATGACAGTGTCGTCAATGCACGCCACATTCTGGGTGTAAAAGGGGTCACTGCAGCATGTCCAGATCACTCGAGAATGATGTATGACAAGTTGTCAATCACACATCGTTGACGTAAAAATGGGTTGTGTTTTCTGTGAGAATGACAAAACAGATGGCCAACACGCCTACATTTCACTGATTACAGGAAATACCTTGCGCAATTGGCTTCATTTTTGAACAGGTTTGTCTGACATAATCAATCAGTTTAATTAAAATTACTTATCTACAATTTGTTGGACAGTGAATATCAGAAAAGGGTCTTGGTAATTCCTTGTCGTATTCAAAAATAACATTTGTCACGGGGGGGCCCACCACGTGTTTCGGATGTAAGTCTGTTGCCTCCCTTGATGTGCTTATCTGGGAAGAGGTTTTACTGCGATTCAGTCTTGGGACGTTCTGACCCGAGATATTTTGTCCTGAAGATTTCGGCCCACAAAAACACGAAACCCCAAGTTCTTATTCTATTTAGTTCAATATATGAAGGCCAAAACATCTTGAACCGAAACGTCCATATCCACTGGAAAAAGCTGCGTTCCTTAATATCGCTCTGTCAATGTGCCGCAGTTGCATTCCCACACAACTAATTTTAAGGGGGCCAACTAAAGAAACACATCAGCAGTAGAAATAGAAAGTGGAATGGCAAGAGGCAAACGCAAAAAAGTTACAAAATATAACAGTACACCAGTGAATTTATAAAATCAATTCTGTTGAGCTAAAACCATTGCGTGTGCGAGGGGATGGGGGGGGGGGGGGGAGTGGGTAGATAGACAATAGGTATTTGGTAAAGTGGTTCGTTTTGAAGCCCACCCAGCTACAAACAATATGACTTTCCCATTCCAGACTGACATGAAATGATTGCTGATTATTTTACTAGGGTGGGTGGTGGCACTAGTCACCACTGTGAGTGGGAGGGGGGGGGGGGGTGAGGTGGAGGGGGTACTGAAAAGAGTCCATACACCAGTTCATTGTCAAATATCTTAGGATGGGTGTCTAGGTGACCCACTTGGCAACGCTTGTTATTGTTGCAATGCCTGGTAGGGTCACTTTGCTAGGCTGCCCAGGGCCCCACCCAGGAGTGAACACTGAACCGAGCCCTGGGAAATTGTGAATTAGCTCTTTTCACACCCATGTGTTAATATCAATTCATCATAGACTCTCTTATGCCTGAACTTAAAGACCAGAGAGGGTGGGGGGTGGGCATGTGCCTAGAATTGGTGAGTGGTGATATTTTGCGAACACTGTTACATTTTATTTTCTTTTATATTTTTTTGTTTTCATAATGCCTGCCATTTATACACTTAGCACAAATGCTAGTCACTGCCAATTAAATCATCACTGAAAATATGACAGTATGGGCATTATATTGACACTACATAGTTTCTGTTTGAAACTGCAGATAACTTACTATAAAAAAACCAGAAAACCGACCCATAAACCGAGTTTTTTTTAAAAAAACGAACCGAAACAAGAAAAATAAAACCGCAGAACACGAGCATTAATTCCCCTTGAAACTGCTGCCCAACGGGAGACATGAATTCACTGAATTTGCTTGTTTGTTTTACTTTTAGGGTTAAAACCTTTATTGAAAGTTCATAACAGTTAACCATGGACGATCCTTTCATTTGCAAAAATGATAAAACTAAAGAATATGTATGTGTGTCTCTAAAGATATTCTTACAAATGGGGTTAGATGCAATGAAAACCAGTTTTTAGCCAGGTTTTTTTAAATCCATTTCAGTACTCTCGGACAGATCATACCATAATGGCATAAAAGTATAATATGGTGGGAATGCAGTTAATTTTATTTGAATTTTGTTTCTAGTCAAAATAAATACTGATGGATGAAGCATTCTGTCATGTTTAGTTTCAATTTTTGAGGCAAAATATCTATGGAAAAATGTCTCTCCCACACTCAATTTCATGCTGCCAGTGTCTAAGAAACAAAAGTATTTGTATGCCTCATGTTAGGAATAAAAAAGTTAAACTTTTTTTTAAGTTACAGTACACCTCATTTCCAATGTAAAGTCTTTGTAAATAGTGTTGCATTATTAATTAGGCGTTTTTGATTCATTAAGGTTAATTAAGTTTCATGAAGCTGTCTTTATCAGTGTTCATATGCAAATGAAAAGTCCTTGAATTTAGACCCTTTCCTTGAAAAGTGCGTGAATTTGTTTGTATCCTTGAAATGGACTTGAATGAAATGGACTTTAATTCAGTTTAACTACAACCTTTTAGACCATAACTTTCATGATAATCCACCCCACATATGTGCGATGACATAAAATTGGTTCGAAGACAAACACGGGGAACTGCATCTCTTTCATCTCTGCATAAAGGTCATAAACTGGAATTCCCAAAAATATCTTTTGATTCCACTGCCTAATGGGTAAAGGCTATCTGGCCCAAAATATAATGCCTGTTTTTTTTTCTTTTTTTCTTCCCTCCAAGTGATATTATGCATTTGAGTGCGGTAAGAATTGCATATACCATTTACTGGATAATATACGGAATGGAGTTTGGTTATGAAATTTTGCCTCGGTTTCGGTGTCTGTTATGATAATAGAGTCGAGTCTTGGTTTCAGTTTTTATTTCAAGCAAATAGGAAACCTCAATGAAATACTCCAGCTGTGACAAAAGACACTTTTTGAAACTCAAAGGCTTCCGGGGAGTTCATGATATGGACCTCTGATGTGATGTTATATATACATAGAGGTATACAGGATGAGCAACATTCCCTGATAGTGTGGATCCCCCTCCACTCCTCACAACTCATGCCTTTTTGTGTTTGACGTGATTTGATATGTACATACCACAAATGGCAATGGTAGCTGCCAGTCTTGCAGTGTTTCCGCCCCATATATGTGATGTCACACTTTTATTTGATTCCGAAAATCCTTGGTCGTAATTTTTAGTCAGATACTAATGATCACACATGTTCTGAACATCTGAATGGTAATTACAAAGGAGTCAGATTCAACAGCAAATTTCATCCATTCATTGACTATTAACGAATTAAGTCGACAAAGCAAAGGGTCAGCAATGTAAACATTGAGCAATTTAGTACAAATTACATGCATAATAGGATCGTGCTATAATCCAGGCCCAGTGTATACTGAAACCACCAGAACAGTACCTGAGTATACTTTATTACAGGTAGATGACATTTGGCAAAATCCCGCATTCACTTTCAGTATGCTTTTTGAAGCTGTCTTTGCTTCCAAACATTCCTGGTCTCCATAATGTACTTTGTGCCACGATTCAATGATATGTTTCATCTGAATAATGTTTCCGTATTCTGCCTTAATCTTCTTGCTGAGTTTACATGTGGCATTTTTGTCTTTTTGACCCCCTGTTTTAGCTCACCTGAGCACAGCTCAAGGGGAGCTTTACTAATCACTTTCCGTCCGTCGTCCGTCCTGCATTAACTTTACATTATTGACTTCTTCTAACAAACTACTGGACCAAATTCAACAAAATTTGCTGTGCATGTACCCTATCATATGTCAATTCAAGTTTGATCAAGTCAAGTTGACCTGCCCTTCGGTAGGGCCGCGCCTAAAAAGTATGCTTAAATCTTAAACAATCTTCTTCTCATGAACCAGCAGTAGCATGGACTTGATATTTGGTGTGCAGCTTCCTTTTGAGGTGTAGACTCAGATTTGTTCAAGAGAAGTTCGAGGATCTATATTTGCCTTCGTTATGGGAGAGGCAAAAATTTTGCCCCGCCCAAAATTTCTATTTTCCAAACCGAGATGCAGATTTGAACCAAATTTGATATGAGGGCTTATTGGGTCATAAGTACTTAATTTATGCAAAAAAAATTTTTCCCATCGCCTCATGGCAACCGCAGGAGCTGAAAATAGAAAAAAATTGAAATGCCCATATCTCCAAAACTACACGGCACTGAGAATTCTTATTTGGTTTGAAGCTTCCTTAGGACCAACAGAATGGAATGGTAAAAAAAAATTGCTATCGGTTTTATCATGAGGTACTTTTTTGGGACTTTGAAAACGTGCCGAGTCAGCATTTTTTAACACTGTGGATAATGGGGAAAACATTTAAGACTACTTTTATCCCAAGCCACTGCACCAAAAGCTTTCAAATTTCACATATAACATCTTTAGAAGATTGTTTCACATCTTTATTGAAATCAATTCCGTGGGTCCATATTTGGGCTCTCTATGAGTGCAGTATGAGGAATATTCTTCAAAAATCTTCTTCTTCAGATCTACCAATAGAAATCTTTTGATATTTGGTATGCAGCATGCTTAGGGAGGTGAGATTCAAGTTTGTTCAAGCCAATTTCCTGGGTTCATATTTGGGCTGAAAATTTGGGGTCCTGGTCCGGACCAAAACCAGAAATGAGTTTTTTGGTTTTTTATGCATTTTGGTCAATTTTAAGACAAAAAAAAAAAATTTTTTTTTTTTTTACACTGAAAATTTGGGGGCTGGATTAATTAATTAATTAATTAAATTAATTCTTTGGTTTTTTATGCGTTTTAGTCCATTTTAAGAAGAAGAAAAAAAAATTTTAGTCTGAAAAATTTTGTTTGAGACTTCGAAAATTTCCAAACAAAAATAAAAAAAAATCTGTTTTTTATGCATTTTTCTCAATTTTGGGACGTGCAAGTGCAGGAACTGAAAATAGAAGGAAAATCCTGTGTATTGTGTGGGCACAATAGCTTCGTCTAGTTGGTATATGCTTTTCTTAGGAGGGACATATGCACAGGGTTCCCGCAGGCCTTGAAAAGCCTGGAAAAGCCTGGAGTTTCAAAAATGAAATTCAAGGCCTTGAAAAGCCTTGATTTGGCTCCCTGTGCCTGGAAAAGCCTTGAAAAATCAAGCATTGCACGCCGAGTTTAGATGAATGAAATACGTCCGAGACGGTTTGAGTGGTTCAACTACGATAAGCCTGGAAAAACCATGAATTTAACTTTCTATTAGCCTTGAAACTCCTTGAATTTGGGGTGTATATGGCCTGGAAAAGCCTGGAATTTCATGTCGGGTCAAGTGCAGGAACCCTGATGCAGCATATTCAAGTCAAGTCCCTGGTTTGATATTTAGACTACAATGTCAGGTGAGAGCCTTAAGCCCCCCTGGGGCCTCTTGTTTGAAATGTATCTGCACAGGACATTTACCATGATTTCCAGCATGCTGTGTTTCATCAATAAATACAACTGTCTCGGCTATGACTAAGAATTAGTTGTGAATACATAAAACCGAAAGTACGCTTTTTTAAGAGACTTAGAGCTGCTTTGAACTTGAGCAACTGAACCTAAAATCAGTTGTGTTCTTTGCACTTAGGAGCATAATCTATTCAGGTTTGGTGAGAATCGGCTGAAACATTGAAAGGATAATCTCTGAAACCCATTTCAATCCCGATTTATAGCTGTCATGACCTTGACCTTTCACCTACAAATGCCAGAGTCAATAGGTTTCTTCCGCTTCCTAAAAAACAGCATGTGTCCAAGTTTGTTAACAATTGGGTGCAAGGTTATAAAAATAATGGCGACAACCAAAGCGTGATGGATGGACTGGCAGGTCGACGGACACAGACGAAACCTATAGTCCTGTTTGACTTCCTCATTAGAGCACTAAAAAGAATTAAAAGTATCAGAGAAAGATGCTGAAAAGGCAAGTTGTAGCACCTTTTTGTCCCACTAGGTCGCAATTTGGTGGTTGATTATTCACTGTTATGTCCAAATTAGACCAATCTAAAGGCCTGTATTATGGCAAAGTTGTGTCTTAGAGGATATTACTTGGTTTGTTCCATATCAGCTGAAATATCAGTCACAGGCTGATGTGAAGTTACCAAGGGCTGATATGAAACTATCCAAGTAATAAACTCTTTATTTATTAAACCAAAACAAAGAATTACAACATCTTCTCCAGACCTTGATTTGTTCACAGAAAATTGCTTAGCAACTTTTTTTCTACTCGACCAAATTGAACCAAATTTGGTGTGCATGTTCCTTGTCATATGTCAATTCAAGTTTGTATAAATAAACTCGCCGCACCCACAGGGTGCGACCAAAATTCGGAATTTTTTAAAAACGATTTTATGCATTTTTTGTTCAATTTTGAGGCGAAAAAAAAAGAATTTTAGCCTGAAAATTTTGTGTCCAGTTCAAACTTGGAAATTTTGGATTAACATTTGGAGAAGAAAAAATTGTTTTTTATGCGTTTTGTTCAATTTCAAGATGAAAAAAAAAAAATTGGGGGGGGGGGGTGGGGATTTTTATGCGTTTTGTTCAATTTTGAGATGGGAAAAAAAAAATTTATAGCCTGAAAATTTTGGGTCCTGTTCCGACTTATTTTTAAAATCTTCTTTAGACCATGTAGTCGGAATGCTTTCATATTTGGTATACAACATCTCTACAAGGGTTAGATTCAAGTTTGTTCAATCCTAGTCCATTGGTTGATATTTGGGCTCCCTATGGGAGCCAAAATTTAACTTAGTACAATATAAGAAAATTTCTTTAAAAATCTTCTTCATTTCCACCAGTCAGAATCCTTTCATATTTGGTATACAACTTCTCTTGGAGGGTAAGACGCAAGTTTGTTCAAACCTAGTCCCGGGGTTATTAATTTGGGCTACCTGTGGGAGCCTGAATTTTAACTAAGGGAATTTCTTTTAAAATCTTCTTCAGATCCACCAATCAGAATCCTTTCATATTTGTTATACAACATCTCTAGGTGGGTCATATTCAAGTTTGTTCAAATTGGGACCCTGGGTTAATATTTTGGCTCCCTATTTGAGCCCAAAGTTTAACTTTGTGCAATGTGAGGTGATTTCTTTAAAAACTTTCTATTCTATCCACAGATGTTGATAATATAAATAGTACCCAATTTGCATACTCATTATACATCATACCATACAACTTGGTGAATGTGAGACTACTTTTTGCATTTGTAGATTTTATCCCGAAGTAAAAAAACACTAATAAATTCCAGCTATTGCATTGCAGCTTGCAATTTTTGCTTTGCATTTTTCGATGCGAAACTGAAATCGAAGCCTGTTCTCAGATCTGTTCCAGTTTTATGACAGTATTATTGTTTCTCCTTCTTTTCACAAAGTCTGAATTTCCTCTTCTCTTAGTTCACCTATCTGATTGCCTCCACTTCCCCAGTGGTGAAGCCACAATTGTTGGATATAATAACTATCTCTTCTCTCACTTCGACAAATCTCCACTTCCGTCTTTGAATCTTATTTTTGTTGCATTTTTTGTACAAATCTCTTCTTTCTTCACTTTGGCTACCTATTCCTTACTCATTGCCATTATAAATTCCTCACCATACAAAGACTCAGCTCCAAACTCTTCAGTTATGCCTGTTAACGCCAATTTTCCTGATTGTATTTGATGAATAGTGGTGAACGATTTTGATGTAAACAACCTGGTTGTGCCTAATAATGCATCAAGGGGATAACTCTACCTTGGTTCATATTGGTTGAGATCGGAATCATATCAGCCACGTTTGAAGTTATATCTGCCGACCTTTATAGTGTGTAATTGTGGAAGGAATATCGTATCTAATAAATAATGAGTTTTATTCCATGTTAGTTTATTTTGCTAGTGCAGACTCCACATTCACTAATAGATATGAATGTTGAATAGACTATGGCCTCTATTAAGGTATCTCTGAAACTGAATAAAATGATAACCCTCACCAAAACAAACTTGAAAGAAAATCTCTCTGTATATCTCTCAGTATATCAGTAGAGTCTGAATTGGATAAACGGAGTTTCTTCACCTTTCCATTTTTAGCTGTAAAGCCAACTGTCTTGCAAAAGTAATAACAACTGATGAACTGATTCTTCAGGCTAGCTGCAATAATTGTGATCCAGGAGAAATGTGTTGTTATTCTTGGAACCTTTATATTACCAACTTGTTGAATCTTGTGCATCCAGAAGAATGGGCTGATAAAACATCTACTGGAATACACCAATCAACAATTGTGTTCCAGTCTAATACCTTACAGAAAGGCGAGGAGTATTATATAACAGTAACAGGTAAGAGCTCATTATGCACTCTTTGATGGTCTTTTGAATATATTTATTTATCTTTAATATTCCAGTGTTGATTTTGGTTGGCGTTTTTACATTTTCCAACATTTATTTTATTTATTCCATAATACTATTTCAAGCAGATTCAGGACACAAAGCTTAATTTATAAAGTATCCCGAATGTAGCTGCAAAGGATGAAGCTTAAATCCCATTCTGAGCCTCAAATTAGGAACCAAAAGCATTGTGATTTGTAATTTACCAAACTTGAACAATGTGTAAATGTACAAGTCAGAGAAGACAAAAAGACCAAATATTTAGTGGAATGACATCGTATTTGGCATGCAAGTGTATCTTATTGATGTCTAACCTCATCTTCAAGGCTGGTATTATTCAGAGTATTTTTGTGGCTCTTTGTTGAGCTTGAAATTTGTTTATTTTTAGCATCACTTGCAGTAACTTTTAAAATACTTTGTGGAATAACATCATATTTGATAATCAAGTATTTGCTATTGATATCTAGTCCCATGTTCAATGCAGTTGTTATTTTTGTTAGAGTTGAAGGCTTTTTTTTTTACTTTGAATTTATTTAATTTTTACCATCTGTTGCAGCTTAGGTAAGATCTCGGAACTTTTCTCTGATCCTTTATTGAAACAAGCTTGATAAGTTCCTTTCATTGAAGGCTTATATGGATGGGAAGAAAAACACTGAAAAGTCTGGGCAGTTTTTCACATGCATATATGCCTGGGGGAACAGGTTGATTTGTTGGATTAAGTTAACTTTTTATTATTTTCAGGTGTAAACAATTACCTTTATAGTCGGAATTATACTTACAATTTCACAACAGACTTGCCACCAACTAAAGGAAAATGTGAAATCAATCCAAGTGAGGGATATACCATAGTTACAGATTTTAAAATTGAATGTAGTGGTTTTTATGATGAGGATTTACCAATGACATACCAGGTATACCTAGCGGACCATAAAGGTAATAAAAAGATTGGCTGTGCATTTGTGTGAAAAAAATGCAAAACCCTGAAGAAATTGCAACAGAAACTTCTTATGCATTTTTTCAAACTAGGTGTCAAGGGCAATCACAGGAAAAAAATGAACAACAATTCCACCACGGGAAAGGGTTCATTTTGAGGGCAAAAGTCATGAAATTGACAAAAAAAACCCGTGAAAATTGGAATTCTGTCATATATTTAAGAAGCGTAGTATTTTTTTGTTATTCAACAGACCCCAGTGCGCTTTGTGGTTTAGTAATAAAAAGGGGGAGATTGGCGATCTTGCTGCATGTTATATTATTACTAGAAATGTTATTTTGGGGTGAAAAATGTAAAATTTGCACGAAAATAGGTGAAAATTGGAGATTTGCTATTAATGTTTTTATTCTCTGAGGTAAATGCCCAGAGCTCAGCTTCCTGTTTTATGATTGGAAGAAGACTGTTTTGAAAAAAATAATTAACAAAAATAAATAAACAATTAGATAAAAAGAGGAAACAATTTATCCCCCTCCCCTCCCCGGATAAAATTTCAAAATAATCTGAAGCAGCATTCAGAATTCTACTGATGTGTAATAAATTGGCCCTCATGCATTCCCTTCCCATGCTTCTTCTTGTAACTCATGGAGAGACGATGTTGTGTGACACGTCAGTGTTTTCTGAATACTATACAGCCGTGCTTCCAATCAAAGATTAGATTATCAAAAGTCCCAAGTTGCAACAGTTGGGGGGGGGGGGGGGGAGAGGTTTGCATGCTTGAAGTTTCTGAATGCCTGCCCCACACCCATACAGTTTTTCTGAAGATCTGTGCCCATGGTTTATACAGTCTCATATGTCCATTGAATTTGAGTCTAGCTGTTGAGTATTGGAACAGTTAACTCCACTACACTCTACACAGGCGTCAGAACAAGGAAGACCATGTTTTTGACACGTGCATCTAGTATTTTTTGCAGTCTGTTTTACATTTGCTTCTGATTATATGCAGCAACCGATCTGGTGCAGGAGGTTTGTTACTTTTAACAGGACATAGTCTATCAATGATAATTTCCCATTGCCAAGTATAAGGATAAAGATCAATGCCTTTCCACGCTTGAACTTGGTAGTACACTCTTAAGATGTGTTTCGCTGCAGCTGAAGATGGAGGTAAGCTGTTTGGGTCAACAAGTGATGTGTTTTTTGTAACTTTCTCAACAAATATCTTCCAGCATAACACGTCTAGGCTTTCTTCTTTGCTTCCATACAGATGCAAAATGGCAACTTCACCAGCCTCTATAACGTCATCCAGTGTGACCTCGTCAACTGAGGAATTCATTGTCATGACGGTATTTCTAAATAATTCATTTTTTTTTTGTACACACTGATTGCCAACCCTTTACCAAGTCCATGGATTCTAGATGTGGTATCGCATCCAAGTAATGCGTACAGAACAAGAAGACAGTTAACAAGATCTAATCCCACAATCTCTTTGGCTTTCTTAATATCTCATATTCTTTCTTCTTTAGTTTGTCTATTGGTATCTGCTTTTAAATATATTTTTTGCTGCAGTCCCACATCAACATGGTATAACAAAAGAATGAGAAGATCAGTGTCGGCTCCAATTAGTACTGCATCCATCTTCCTTGCTTCTTCAATAGCTGTACTAACGATAAGACGATCTGCTTCACCTGCTACGTGATGTATTCTCCATCCTTCTGAAGATAAATGGCCACCCAAGAAGTATATGAAGTTCTGTTTATTTGTGGAGTTTGAAAGAAATTGATCTTTAGATATATTTAGTTTCATTGTTGGAGTAAAATTGATTTCATTGCAATGCTTCCCAGTCTGTCTTCTTGTATGGGTTGTGTCTTTGGTGGCAGCTGAGTCCTGATATCCATCAAAAACTACGATTGCAGATTTATACCTGTTTTTAACAAATCAAGTATATCCTTCACAAATTTCATAAGTCTCTCCTTTCTGCCAGCTTACTTGCTGCAACAAAGCTCCTCCATAAAGAACAAACTGAGTGTTGTTTCTTGCAGACGGCATTTCTGTCTTCACTATGTTCCAAAGCTTTTCAGCTAAAACTGGTTTGTTGGCCTCTCTGAGATTTCCACTGCTGTTGAATTAGGAAGGTGGATGTGTACACAACTCATATTGGAATAATGATGCTATTGTATCTTCATGGTAAAGTCCTTTTGCAACAGTGACTTGTCTCTGAAACAAAAGCTGTGCATCTACTTCCACTGTGTCACTTTCAACTTTGATGGTTGTTTTGTTCATAGTTACTGCTTGTGACGATCGTTGTAATCCAGCACATCTTGGTTTTGCATGTTTTTTACAATAGTTGTGCCTATGTTTCTGGAGTTATCAACGTTAACTGATGCAGCCATGATTTCTCCAGTGTCGATATTTTGTAGGTCGTTACTACATTGGAGGGGATTTTTGTCTTTCAAGTATTCTAGTAGTTGAAGAGAGTCATTAAAGTCCCAATCTACTCTTGAAGAAGTTTCTTCTTTGTGCTGTGCTGATTTTTGATGGAAAATACCAGTGAACATCTGCATGTTGTTGTTTATTTCTGCACAAGCAGGCATTTAAAGCAACCATATATTTCTTTGTCTTTCCTTCATACTTCGTCCTCTTGTGAGTCCACCACGCTCACGTTCCGCATTAACTCTCAGAAGCCGGGGAATCAGAATGAATTTATTGAGCATGACATACCGCAACAAATTTACAGTAAGCAGGTGCTTCTAGTCAAGGCAGACGACACTTAACTAGAAGCATCTGCTCAGTGTTTGATTCCCCCCAGCCCAAAGATAGCTAAACCATCGCAGCCAGATTACCTGCTGTATTACATCACAGGCAAGAAAAAACTCAACTCCCGGCTTATAAGAGTTAATACCTGTTCAATGACAAGATCCGATGAGAGATCACCCCAGTACCTATTGCTTCTTCTAATAACATGGTGTCCATTTAGAAAATATTTCAATACATCTGGTCGCTTCTTTTCTAACATAACCATCGAGTCCAAGTAGAGGATAGCTGATTTGGTATAGTTATTGTGTTCAGAGGCAGCTAAAAATGGAACCATTTCTGAGAGTGACTGTAAATGGAGTAACCAATCCCCAGTTCATTCGGCTGGGAGCTATCGATTTTTTTCCATTTCCGTCAAAAATTGTTGCCGCGGCCAACGCTCTTAGAACTTAGTTTAGTCAGAAGACCTCAATATTTCCCTTTGGCACACCCTACAGGACACATTTATGATTGGATTGCTTTGAAATCTGGCATGCTTGTTTGAGGTGACCTCTAGATGGGAGCTATCGATTTTCTTCCATTTCCGTCAAAAAATGTTGCCACGACCAAAGTTTTTAGAACTTAGTTTAGTCAGACCTCAATATTTGCCTTTGGCACACCCTACAGGGCACATTTATGATCGGATTGCTTTGAAACCTGGTATGCTTGTTTGGAGAGACCTCTAGATGGGTGCTATCGATTTTCTTCAATTTCCAACGAAAAATGTTGCCGCTGCCAACGTTCTTAGAACTTAGTTTAGTCAGACCTCAATATTTCCCTTTGGCACACCCTACACGGCACATTTATGATCAGATTGCTTTGAAACCTGGCATGCTTGTTTGGGGAGACCTCTAGATGGGTGCTATCAATTTTCTTCCATTTCCTTCAAAAAATGTTGCCGTGGCCAACGTTCTTAGAACTTAGTTTAGTCAGATCTCAATATTTCCCTTTGGCACACCCTACAGGGCACATTTATGATCGGATTGCTTTGAGACCTGGCATGTTTGTTTGGGGTGACCTCTAGATGGGAGCTATCAATTTTCTTCCATTTCTGTCCGTCAAAAAATGTTGTCGCTGGCAACGATCTTTGAACTTAGTATAGACAGGCATCGATATATTCCTTTGCCATGCCCTACAGGACACATTTATGATCAGATCGGTTTGAAATTTTGTATGCTTGTTTGGAGTTACCTCTAGATGGGAGCTATCGACTTTTTAGCTCAACTTTGACGAAGTCAAATTTGAGCTATTGTCATGGCCCGTCGTCCGTCCGTCCGTCTGTCCGTACGTCAACAATTGGCTATGGCTCGGGCTAGAAGTCGTATTTATGAACCGATCTTTACGAAACTTCTTGTGTACCTTTGTTATGACCCTGGGACGGGAACGAGTGTTTTTTGGGTGTGGTCCGAAATTCAAGATGGCTGCCAGTGGCCATTTTGTACCGATGATGCAAAAATCAGTTTTTTGTACAGAACTTCTGTATGAAAGTTCTGATTTGAATAAAGTTTTGTATAAATGTATAGTACAATGGGATACATCACATATAATACGGGTTTTTTTCTCGTGCGTAAATTATGCAAATTAGACTGACTTTGATTTATTTAGTGTTACTTTCAGAGCTGTAAGTGCCAAGCTGCTATGGCTCGGGCTAGAGGCCGTATTTATGAACCAATCTTTACGAAACTTCTTGGGTACCTTTGTTATGACCGTGGGACGAGAACGAGTGTTTTTGGGTGCAGTCCCAAATTCCAGATGGCTGCCAGCAGCCATTTTGTACTGACGATGCCGAAATCTGTTTTTTGTACAGAACTTCCATATGAAAGCTCTGATTTGAATAATTTTTCGTATGAATGTTTAGTACCATGGGATACATTACATATATTACAGGTTTTTTTCTTGTGCGTAAATTATGCAAATTAGGCTAACTTTGATTTATTTAGTGTTACTTTCAGCACTGTGAGTGCAAATCCCAATACGGCTCGGGCTAGAGGCCGTATTTATGAACCAATCTTCACGAAACTTCTTGGGTACCTTTGTTATCACTGTGGGACGAGAAGGAGTGTTTTTGGGTCCAGTCTGAAATTCCAAGATGGCCGCTAGCAGCCATTTTGTTCAAAATTAAGGTTCCGCTCCACAGTTTTCAAGGCATTTTCAAAAATGGCGTGCCATGTGTTCTATTCCACTGCCAATGAAGCCAAACTCATTTGCATTACCCCTGACATGTATACATTTTCTAAATTGGCTGAACCTAGTGAATACAGCCTGATAAGATAAAACGGATACATTTAATTGTGGGTGGCATAACTTCCAGTACAACATGAAGCCACGACCCTAAAATTTGGCTGAAAAATTGCCAAAACCAGCCATTTTCAGGCACTTGGCAGCCACAAAAGCAGAATTTTCCCAGCTTCAACACCTACCCAGGCCTGGAACACATCAACTCCAATTACAAAAGAGAGAAAAAAAAATTCTATGTTTCCGTCTCATTTTTTGGCTACACACCTGTAAACAATCCCGTGTAAAAATGACGTCTGAAAAGTTGGCCTCATTTTCTGAGCCACTGTTTCACAGAAATCCCATGCTGTCATGACACTATGCATCAGGCATCCATCCAATGACCAAAACATTAAAGTCTACTTGCCAACAAGTAGTCTCATGCTTTCAAATACCTAATACTAAAAATACAGACCTAATTTATGTGGGGTCAGATTCAGTATAGGCCTTTTATTTCAAAATTCTCCCCTGTGCAGAAGTACGAAACTGTGGATCGGAACCTTAAATGTGAACAGAGAGTGATCTCCCCTTGAAACTGTCTTCTGCTTTTGAATCTGGAGACCATTTGCAGTTGAATGCACAAAAACCATTTTTCTCTATTTTCAATATGTAAAGAGATAGAGTTTGTTGTTTTCACCTCACAAAATGGTGTTTTCAAGATTTGTGGATCATTTTTTTATGCATTTCAATTGAGGTAAATCCTAATATTATCTGTTTACATGCTAATTGAATTTCTTTAACTGAAAACACCAATGAGGTTCGTTTTTTGTTGTTTTGCCCATACAGACAGTGATAGGTGTGTGAGGCACTTGATAAGAGATGGATAATTGGAAAAATAAGAGAATAGGAAGGCCCAAAAAGGGAGAAGGGAGGAAAAATACATTCAAACATTTTAACAGGGCATGGAAAGGGGGGTTCAAGGATGAATATCTAGAAAAATTTTCTATTGATATTGATGCCTGTGCTCACTCACCTAATACAGATTATGCTGGAGTGTCTTCTTCAGCTAATAGATTTCAAAGACCAATGTTCACCACATACAATGAAGCAAAATTCTCAACCAGTAACAATATGGGCTCAGTACCTTCCAGTTTGCGACCTGCAAAGGAAGAAAAATCACATTTCACTGAGGAGTGTTTCACTCACATCTCTGATAAAGATGAAAATATTGTCATAAATCTAAGTAAATTAAATGACACTCTGACATCCTTCATGAAATTACATAATAAGTGTTCTAGGTGTAAAAATCCATTACCAAACATATCAATTAATAGAAGGCAAGGCCTTTGCATTAGTGTATTGGTCAGTTGCAAAAATTGTTCCGTGCAAGGTCAAGTACGAGAACTGTTCACAAAGTCCAGAAAGAATGCAAGAGGCCCTGCACATGGGAGTCTTAATGATGGCTTGACACTCTCAGCAGTAAAGACCAAAGCAGGCCCTTCTGACCTGACATTTATTTTATCATGCCTTAATATTAAGCCCCCATCACAGTCATTGCTTTATTCACGGCTCAATGATTTTATTTTTCTGATAAAGTAGAAGAGATAAACAACCAGTCAATGATAAAAAATCAACTTTTCATAAGGGAGGTAACTAAGTTAAGTGGACAAGATAATGTTGATATAGCTCTAGACACAGCCTTCAATAACCGCCCACAAGCAGGATGTGAGGCAGCTACACAGTCTGTATCTGTAGTTACAGAGTTAAATAGCTCTAAACAGCTATCTTTAACACTTTCAACAGCAAACAAGCTTTGTTCAAAGCATGAATGTAGGCACACAAATAGGAACTGCCAAAAAACATTCAGTAATGAAGACTCCATTGCGTCAAGTGAATCAAAACTGGCAAAAAATAATCTCTACAAAATTGAGTCCTCAAAGATAATAAACATTCAGTCTGTAACCTGTGATGCAAGCTCTCAGCTTCAAAAAACTGTCAAAGAACATTCGGTGCATATTGGCAGGCCTATAAGACAGTATACATGTTTTGTTCATTTTATGCGGACATTACAAAAAAATGTGAAAAAATTAACACTGCAAAGCCATTTGCCAGGCAGTGACAAAACCCTTTTCAAGCAGAAATTAGCAGCCAGTACTAGGAGAAGAATTTTTTTAGAAATTACTCGAGCACACAAAACTTTTTCACCTGAACAAGTATTTTTGGATCGCACTAATGCAGCAATACAAAACATACTACCCTGTTTTAGTAATAATCACAAAAACTGTAGGAAACAGTCTCTTGTCTGTCTTGCTCATCTGCCAACATGCACTCCAAAATTTTTGCCTTATGGCCAACATTTGAATTTGTGTAACAAAGACAAGGAAACATACAAAACAGCTTTAGACAAATGTCTAAACAGAAACAAACTTCGAAGAGTTTCTCGCCTTTTGAACACAAACAAAAATGAAAACTTACATCACAGGATTTTCACATATGCCCCAAAAAGTACACTTTGGTCAAGAAACTTCAATGGTTTATGTCATTCAGCAGTTCACTCAGCTACATTTGGGACTGGTAGATCCACATTATTACTGGCAAAGTCTTTTGGTTTGAAATTTAATAGAAGTGATCCAATAGTATGCCAAATGTCAAAAAGAGATCGCCGAACAGAGCTTGATAAAGTTAGAAAGTCAACTCCCATTGCTAAAAAAAAACGTTTCCTTAATAGGAGAATCAAAGGTAACAGAAAATTACTTCAAAATTCTTTGTTTGCAAATTGTAATGAAGGCATGCAAACTGATCATGCTTATGGAATCAATCCAAAACTGAACTGAAAAACTGAAAAAAAAGATAATTATTAAACTTCCAAATGTTTACAAAAGACAATTACCTCACAGCACACATCTAGCATAGCCCCTATGACCGTGGCACTCGCCTGTATTTTTGCAAACATTTATAGATTTATTTACACTGTCTGGTTCAAGAGACAGATGACTAAATTTTAAGCATGTTTTTACATGACACAGATGAGATACATGTAAGGAAGGGTCCAGTGGAGTTCCTGGATTTTGTAAAAAAAATGCCAATCTATGAACAGCCAAACCCTTCCTTTTTCCTCGAAAAGTAATAAATACTCTGCCATAGCCATGCCTATCTGTAGCAGCCTGCCACAGATGACAGGTCCTAGTTTCCAAAGTGTGTCTTTCAATGGCACGAGAATATCTTTGAACTTCCTCACCGGTGAGGACTGTTCTGAATACTTCAGACATTTTTAACAAAATTTTACTGAAATCAGAGATATATTTGAGCAGTAAATGCCAAGGCCAATATAGCTTTGAGAAAAATTTGCAGTATATCTGGAATAAAAACAAAAGAAAAACATTTTACTGAAAAGTCAGTTTCCCAGTGGTAGCAGGTTTATTTTTAGTCTCCTCTCCCTCTTCCTTTTCAGGCTTGACTCCACTCAAAACCACCCCCACCCCCCAAATAAAAAAAAAAAATCATTTAAAAAACAGAAAAGAAAAACAAAAAAACAGGGGGGGGGGGGGTGGCAGGGAGGATGTGGGGTATCAGACAATTGATCTGGTTCCCAAAGACGGGTAAGACCTCGCACTACAGTGGGGCAACCTAAGACAGGGAACCAGATCACAGAGATTGATATTATGCTGCTTGGAGCCAGCATGTTGGATAATTATTTTTTCTATTAGACATGCACAAATTATGAAATGCATTGAAATCAAATCTGACTGGAATGAAGTTTAGGGTGAGAGAGAGGAAGAGGGGCGGGCGGAGGGAGCCAGGCCAGGGGTTGGAAGTGGTGGTGGTGGGGGGGGGGGTCCAAACACTCACCCTATGTCAGTAGATAGCAAGGCAAAACAAAACAGATTTTTTTTTGTGTGCATGGGTACATGTCAAACAGATGCCTGACACACACACGCACACGCCACGAGACACAGCCCTGAAAAAAACACACTTTTCACTTTCAGACTGCAGGAGTGCTGACCAGTGGTCATCTTTACTCATGTAGTTTGTACAAAAATAAGATATTGTGGATGGGAACAAAGCAACCAGTGCAATATCCTATCTATGCGTGGCTTCCATTTTTAACAAACTTGACAAAATTCCAAACAACAACAAATACTCAATTTACTGTGAAATTGGGAAACATGAATAATATTCTCAAAATTGACATCGTGTTGGTCCCCACTTTTATTTATTGAGCCTTACTTGATTGTTTGCAATCACTTGCATCTCCAAATAAATAAGAAAATGCCATTATATTCACAAAAATGATATCCTTTCATGTCAAACTTACCAAACAGAACTTCCTGGTTGAAACTCTGAAATTACGCTCTTAAGGTTCCGCTCCACAGTTTTCAAGGCATTTTCAAAAATGGCGTGCCATGTGTTCTATTCCACTGCCAATGAAGCCAAACTCATTTGCATTACCCCTGACATGTATACATTTTCTAAATTGGCTGAACCTAGTGAATACAGCCTGATAAGATAAAACGGATACATTTAATTGTGGGTGGCATAACTTCCAGTACAACATGAAGCCACGACCCAAAAATTTGGCTGAAAAATTGCCAAAACCAGCCATTTTCACTCACTTGGCAGCCACAAAAGCAGAATTTTCCCAGCTTCAACACCTACCCAGGCCTGTAACACATCAACTCCAATTACAAAAGAGAGAAAAAAAAATTCTATGTTTCCGTCTCATTTTTTGGCTACACACCTGTAAACAATCCCGTGTAAAAATGACGTCTGAAAAGTTGGCCTCATTTTCTGAGCCACTGTTTCACAGAAATCCCATGCTGTCATGACACTATGCATCAGGCATCCATCCAATGACCAAAACATTAAAGTCTACTTGCCAACAAGTAGTCTCATGCTTTCAAATACCTAATACTAAAAATACAGACCTAATTTATGTGGGGTCAGATTCAGTATAGGCCTTTTATTTCAAAATTCTCCCCTGTGCAGAAGTACGAAACTGTGGAGTGGAACCTAAGTGCAATCAGATTTTTGCGCAGAACTTCCAAATGAAAGATCTGATTTGAATAAAGTTTTGTATGAATGTTTAGTACCATGGGATACATTACATATAATACAGAGTTTTTCTCGTGAATAAATTATGCAAATTAGGGGTCCGGGTGGGACTTAGAAAATTTTGGACCAAAATCCGGAAATTAGTTTTTTGTGTTTTGATGCATTTTGGTCAATTTTAAGAAGAAGAAGAAAAAATTTTAGTCTGAAAATATTTTGTTTGGGACTGAAAATTTCCACACAAAAATAATAATCTACAATGATTGGTCTTAATCTGTAGTCCATTACAGTCACCTTGTAATTCTTTTATTATTGTTGACTGGGCCAAAACAAATACTAATTCCTGTCATATTCATTATTCAGTTGTCTTGGTCACAGCAAGTACTAATTCCTGTCATATCCAAGTTGAGCTACAGAGTCATTGACTCTTTCATTTTGATTTCCGTCAAAAAATCTTGCCACTGGCAATGACCTTCGATGAACTTAGTAAAAACTTACTTCACTTACGCATCAATATTACCCTTTGACACACCCTGCAGGGCACATTTATGATTGGATCGCTTGCAAACTTGGTGTACTTGTGTGGGGTGACATCTATATGGGAGCTGTTGATTTTTTTCCATTTCTGTCGAAAAATGTGGCTGCTGACCTTTGAATTTAGTTGAGTTAGACCTCAATATTTCCCTTTAACACACCCGTCAGGGCACATTTATGATCGGATCACTTTGAAACTTGGTAAATGTGTCCGGGGTGACCTCTAGATGTGAGCTATTGCTTTTTTTCATTTCCATAAAAAATTATTGTCATTATCACCAGCCTTTGAACTTACTGCATTTGTGCATCAACTTATCCCTTTCGCACTCTCTGCAGGGTATATTTATGAATTTCCATAAAAAAACAAAACATTGCCGCAAGCAATGACCTACATAGTGCAGTGCATTTGTGCATTAACAACTTCCTTTGGCATGCCTCAGAGGGCACATTCATTATCAGGTTGTTATGAAACTTTGTATACTTGTGACAAAGATAGGAGCTATTGATTTTCTTTTCATTTCCATCAAAAGCTGTTGCTGTTAGCAACAATCTTTGAATTTATTGCATTTGTTCATCAACATTCTTTGACATGGCCTACAGGCCACATTTATCATAGGATTGTTTTTGAACTTGGTGTGCTCATTAGGCAAGACCTTTAGATAAGAGCTATTGATAAGCATTCATTTATGTGAAAAAAAAGTTACCATTTACAATAACCTCTGAACATACTGCATTTGTGTTTCAACATTCTTCTTTTGGCCAGTCTTACAGTTTACATTTAAAAATGCACGGATTACTCTGACGTTGTGCACACACAATGCTGTTATGTTGAAATTTCATTAAATAACATTGGTACCAATGATCTTCAATTTTGCCATTTCATTTAAAATTTACCAAGTTCAAGTTTGTCAAGTTGAGCTACAGTGTCATTAACACTTTCATTTTTCTCTTCCGCGACAGCATCTTGAGTAACTTGAGTTCTACTAATAACATCGTGTGTTTCCAAATCTTCAAAAGCTATGGTCCCAGCATGTAAACCATCGTATAAAGCTGCTGCTTCTTGCAGTAAACCTTCCTTTTCCGGTGACTTATTTTCCTCTGCGACTTCTCATGTCACTTCACAACCAGCAGAATCATCATTTACTGAGGTATTCTCTGACCACTTAAAAAGATCTGATGAGAGACCACACCAGTAACCTATTGCTTCTTTTAATAACATGGTGTCCATTTAGAAAATCTTTCAATACATCTGGGCGCTTCTTTTCTAACATAACCATTGAGTCCAAGTAGAGTATAGCTGTTTAGAGATTCAATAAAAAATTTGGAACCAAAGTGATGGTGCATCTGAACTCCTAACTGTAGGGGTGCAAGAATAGTTCTTGGGTGAGTTGCTTGCATTATTGCCTGTCCCAAAGATGCAATTTTGACTGAGGCTTCTTTACCAGAAATAAGGATGGACAGAAGTAGCTTTAGACTAGTGGCAGACCCGCATCAAGTGATGCCATTTCTGGAATAGATGGATGTGTGTCTTTGATTGTTTCTTTCATTTTTATATCAATTTTTATCAGCTTTGCTACTGTTTCTATGAGTTGTTGCTTCTGTATGTCTATACTGACATCCTTAGGTTGTTCACACAGATCGTGTAAAATTCTCTCGGCATAGCTTCGGAAGGTTATGACGTTAGACTTTCCATTGAGTTCTCTTATCATTATCTCGTCACCAAAGTGCTCAATTAGTCTCAGTTTCATGTACTTAGGACAAAAAGCTTCTTGGTTACTGTTATCTAAAAACTCTTTCATCTTTTCTGTTAAATCATTCACAGTTATTTTTTCATCATCATTTTTCAATACATAGTTGAGTACCTGGTTAAACGCAAGGGCCCTTTGACTTTGAATTGGTCTGCCTAATCTAAGCTTCTTGGCACTTGGCGGCTCAGTCTGCTGAGTGTCAATCAATTTGGGAATTTGTTTTCCTGTTCGAAAATTTATGCTGCAAACTTGATGATGATAAATAGCATCAGCTGAAGGTAAATCTTTGGTAGCATCAATTCTTTGCTTCACTATTTCAGACCACTCATCATTCCTTGAGCGACATACTTCACATATTTTAGTCTGAAAATCAAGAGTTCTAATGGGATACACAAGTGTGTTATCAGTTTTACCCGAACAATTTATATTCAGTCCACAAAATAAACAGTTTCTATTCAATTCAAACCTTTGGTTTTCAGACCTCAGTTTCATCAATTTCTTTTCATTGCTATATTCTGTAGAGTGATGTTGCTTGCTGCATTGAGCCATGTACTTCTTCCAGCAATGAACATGAACTCGCTGGCCTGGCATCACTGATACTTTATCACCATACACTTCGCTCAGACGTAAAATAGAATCACATCCTTTTTCTCTAAGCTCTGCACATTCTTTGCCACCACTTAAATATTCGCCACAGAACGCTCAATTTTCCATTTCAAGCCTGAAAATAAAAGATTATCTAGTTTAGTCTATTTGCTTACATATCAAATAGCTATTAACTGGTAGAGTGTTGTAAACCCCTTTTTGGTCTTTATTGAAAGTCCGAGCCAGTATCTAGAGGCCTCATGGTCTGAGAAAATATTTTCTATTGTAAAATTGGTTTCTGGCTCTCTCCAATCAGTTGCAACAAAGCAACTACATGCGAACAAATTCAAATCCAAATATTAGATAGGCTCTCGATCAGTTGATGCAAAATTACTGAATTTTTATCAGCTTCAAGATAGGTAGTATAGCGTTCGGTCGACGAGATAACATGCTGTTTCTCAACAAGCAGATAAAATTTTCAGATTTCTTACATGGGTACCAAAATTTGACAATCAAAAATGAATTAATTTGAATTTGGGCAATACTTGCATGTCTTGCTTGCTAGAATCAAAAAAATTTGTTTTCAACAGCAAAATAGGTAGAGGTGGCGCCAGAAAATTTCCGACCGGGTAGGGGGCTGATGACACAGACAGGGTGGAAGCTACGACATGCTGAATCATGTAGCATGATTCAACATGTTGAAGAGTAGCACCCCCTGTTGGCGCCAGCGTATTCCCTCCTGTGTGTGCCAGCATAGCCACCTCCCTTTGTCGGCATCATCAGCCCCTATTCGGAAAAATTTCTGGAACCAGCCGCTGCTCTGTAAGTGTTAAACCAGCCAAGATCAGAGACAACCACATGATATGGGCAATACATTTGAAGCTTTGGAATGCGATTTGCCATTTGCGGAATGTGTGGCAAGTATAAGCAGTGCCCATGAGACGAGTGACGTAATCTGACAAAAATGTCAGAGGTCTCCAACGAAGGGGCTGGACCCTTTCAATGGGGTGGGGTGGGGGGTTGTAGCCCCCCCTGACCACCTGCCACCCCTGAAATTAGACCAAATCAGCAAAACTCTTGATACATCAAAAGTGGACAGGATAGGCGGGATGTGGCAAGCCTGATTTTAAACATTGCAAACATGCTCAGTTTTTAAAAAAAAATTCTTCACAAACTTCATTTACAAAACAGTAACAAAAGAAACAAAACACAATAATACCAACAATAAAAAGTAACATTCATAAAAATTTGTGTTGATAATCTAATAAATTCACAGTTTTGTTGTGGAATCTTGGTTTAATATATTAACATGTAAACTTACAAAATCTAAACTACCAACAAGGTGATCATTCCTTACCGATGTGTGTATACACTTTTTGTTAGTTTGTATTTTTTTTGTCTTGCAAATCGTCTTTCTTGCTGAACTTTTGGGTCTGTTTACATTATCAATGACCTCGATTTTAGACGTCTGCAATGATGCAGTTGAAATGTGTTGGTGGTTGGGAAAATGGTGCATCATTCTTCACGGCAGTGGAAATATATATTTTTGATAGATTGTAATCTCGTCGCTTTATTTTATGCTTTATTTTATTATTTTCTTTCCATGCGCATTATGCATTTTTATATTTCAAATTGTCTTGCTTGTTCAACACTCGACATTGTTTACATTATAAATTATAATTAGAAAACCTCGATTTTCCATGTCTGCAATAACATTTAGCAGACAAAAATACAGTTTAACAAACAAAGAAAGAAAAAATGTAATGTTCAATATTTGTATTTTTTATAATTATACATTTTTTTCACGCTTACCTGTGTCCAAAGCTGTCATATAAGTATTGTTTTTTTTATTGTTTGTTTATTTACCATGTTGTGCTTGCAGTGATCGCGATCAGTCGATGAATTTAAAGTTACCTCCCATGTATCATTCGACGGTACAAAACGTGAAAATTTGTCAGTATTTGGGAGATTTATTTCACTGAATTTGATTGATTTCCCGATTGCTGATTTTTATTGATTTTTAGTATGTTGTTTACAAGGGTCCAGTCGACCTTTTCTCAAAAAAAAAAAATTATGTTGCAATTTCTTCTGGGTCAAATCATAAATGCACTGTACTATTTCTGGTTACACTGATTATGCTCTCACCTCTCATTCAGCTGAAACAGTGTTGCTTTCATCCATCAAGAGCTAAGTTGGGCTTCTTGGCTATTTTTTCCCTTCATTTTGCCAAAGCGACCTTTTTCACAGAAAGGAATCCTACATGCCTGTGTTTTCTCCTTTCTCGAGTTTATGGACCAATATTATCTTGCATATATACATATATGGAACACCAGAAATTTTTTGTTTTATTTCTAGTCATTTTTGGGTCAATACAGATCATTTATTAGGACTTAGCTCTTTCTCAAGTGATTTTATTTGGGCATATTCTCTGTCTATCCTACCTTTTATAGGACCTGTAGACAGATTATGGCTTATCATCATAGCTAATTTTGCCCCAGAAGCCTGTTAGCTTTTCTTTTGGACAGTATCATCCCTCCACTTTTAAAAAAAATGTGGCATACTGGATTGCATTTGTCCATCCATGCATCTGTTCGTTCATCCGATGTATGTTCAAGTCAAAATTTGAAAATAAGTGCTCAGATTTTGATAAAATTTTTATACAGGAGTTCAGTATCATGAGCGCTTAAGAAACATAGGTCGTTTTGTGGCTGCATATTTTTTCAATGAGCTATGACGCTTAGAGTGTACGAAATAGCCAATATTTTTATACAACATCCAATGGCCTAGACTAGCTGGTGCAAACTCAAAAATTAATCCAGGGCCAAACACAAATTTTGCCCCCAATCCCCAAAATTTGTATGCAAAACCAAAAAAATAATATCTTATCTGGTCCTCCATACTTTTCAGATCTGCACATGCACAGTATCCAGGAAGACACCAAAATTGGCGCAAACCATCATTCCTTGTTTGGCCCTGAAGTCAGCAACATTGAACTGACATCTGTGCTTTTAAATCTCATTTTTGAGGATGCCAGACACAAATCAATGGTAAAATTGGTGGATCCAAGGATATAAATGGATGATGGAAGTGAACAACGGTGGTTTGAAACGTTTAGGGCTGTAACTTTATAATTTTTTATCAAAATTATTTCATGTTTCCCAATTTCCGGACATGGGCCTGACGTCATCATTCTTGCTAAGGATTTATCCACTGTTTGTTAAGTGTTCCTTCCCTGAAGCCCTCCTGTTAAACTCCCAAGCTTTACAGATTTACATGCTTGTTGCCTTGCTTGTAGTCGATGTACTCGTGCTAAGTCTTGTCCTACATGTGTTGATTGGGATGGCAAACGTTGGACACAGGTGTCACGGTATGTTGTTAGCGGTGAGAGGCCAGTGCCGGTCTTCTCGCCACAAAGTCATTCAAGTTTCTCAGTTTCTTTTTCAGAGGAACAAGAACATGGTGATGGTTATGTGACGCCTACCAAAAGTGTGCTACTGTCATCGCGCTCAGATGAGCTGCCAAGGTGCTCATGAATATTTGGCCGGGGATAAAGCCACTAGCCGGTGGTTTTAATTCCTTGTCAGCAGCTAGCTCAAACGGTGAAGCAGTTACTCTGTCCATGGGTACTGTAGCCGAGTATGTTCGTTATGGTCGAAGGAGGTGTAGTGGGTAAAGCGAGCAACTTAAAATCTAAGCATGTCCACCCAGCGATGACGAACCAGGGAATAATAATAATAATAATAATTTTCAGCATAAAATCCACAAAATGTGCTCTTAGGCTTTACACACAAAAAAGAGAGAAATGATTTCTTATCTACATATTGGTGCAGAAAGCTTGTTTGTAGAGATGCCTTTTCATACCAGCTTTGAATGACTCAGTTTCCTGTGGTCGTCTCAGGTGACTCGGTAAAAGGTTCCAGAGGTTAGGGGTGGCGATCAAAAATGCCCGGTCTTCTGCGGATGCTAATTTTGAAACAGGTTGGACCAAGGTGTGTGAGTCTGAAGAACGGAGATCTCTGGCAGGTGTGTAGTTTGTGACCAGATCTGAGAGATCTGATGGTGCCAGGTCATTTATACATTTATATGTCAGAAGGATTATTTTATATTGAATTCTTTGTTGGAGAGGAAGCCAGTGGAGGTCAGCTAGGATAGGTGTTATGTGACACGACTTCCTATTTCGAGTTACACACCAAGCAGCAGAATTTTGGATATGTTGAAGCTTATCCAGTGACGCTTTTTGCATCGTAATAGCAGTGAGTTGCAATAATCAAGACGACTAGTGACAAAAGCATGGACTAATTGTTCAGCTGTGTGTTTGTCTATCAACATTCGCACCCTGCTGATATTTCGAAGATGGTAGAGTGCAGCACGACTGACCTGCTGGACGTGTTTGTCAGCTGCCAATGACTCATTGAGGAAATATCCCAGGTTACGAACGGTAGCCGTTGGTATAATGCTATTTACTTCTATTGATAACGGAAGTTCTGAAATTTTGCCTAATTGGTGAGGAAAGCCAATGTATATAACCTCCGTTGTGTCGGCATTTAACTTTAAAAAGTTATTAGTCATCCAGTCTTTGATGTCAGCCACACATTCCTCTAGTCGATAACATACAAACGCTTCATTATCCTGTTTAAAATGGATGTATAGCTGGGTGTCATCGGCATAAAAGTGAAAGAAGCCAGCAAGTGTTTTGGGAAGCTCAGCGAGGTCTGAAAGGACCGCGAGCGGGAGAGGTCCCTCTCTATCCCAACAGCATCTGGTGCCAGATGTTGTGGTGAAAAACTTGCATGGGCCGGAGCGTACGTCCACACCTGCCGTTTGGGACGCTTCGTATAGATTGCAGACGGCCTCGGCTACAGTCACAGCTTCTTCAGCTTCAACTACTAAGCACACACAACTGCATCCTACCTACCCAATTTTGGGTATCCAGCCTGCTACACAAAGAAGAGACCACTCTTTGCTGGTGAAGTTGTACCATCCGGTAGCTTGGAAGATGAGGCCTCGATCATAGGGATGTGCGAAGAAGAGAGCCATCTCTGACACACCATCCCAGGAGCAGCAAGCGGCAAAGAAACACAAGATTGCTGCTCCTCAGGTCTCGGGGATGGACTTGCTGTCGCAAATTGCACAGCTGATCCCAGCAAGTGCAGGTGCAGCCTCCCTCAGAATCAGAACCTGAGCTGTCAGACGGTGCTGAGTTGGTTCAGTCGTCTGTTCACGCAGATGCAATGGACCAAGATTCACAACTGATTCTCTTGGATGGTGAAAGTGATATAGAAGAGGATTACCTTCCCTTTCGGAACAGCACATGGTTGCGATGGATTTCATCCATCAATACTACCCTGAATTTGTTCTGCCGAATCAGAATGCTGCGATCATGACAAGGAAGAAACCGCTGGCGTCGTTGGACGCAGATTTTATCCGGACAAAGGAGGAAGTCCTTTCTTTTCTGGTTCAATCTTGGCAGGTATTGCAGGTCATCGTCCATATAGACAACACCATATTTAACCTCTCAAGTGCAAGGAAGAAAAGCGGTTTCTTAACTTCATCTTCCATAAACATACCGTTTCTTGGACCACGTTCATTTAAAACGGTTGGGGAAGATGTTCAGAGAGTTCCTCTGCTATTGGATGAGCAGGCCGAGGATCTAGAGGTATCCTTACCTGCATCATTCACAATTTGCTCAGACACAATTGAGACGACAATTTCTTCAAATAAAGCAAATTTGGATGCTATTTCTTATGCAGATCACCTTACTAGAGCTATGGCACAACGTCTCGATGGAAAGGAATTTGAGGATGTTCGTACCTCTCTTAGAGTTCTTTCCAGGGCAATTATGTATACCACATATAACTCCGCCCTAACAATGGCTAATTTGGAGTTAATCAGACATGATGCTGCCCTTGCATCGTCATCACTGATAGATGACACGGTGAAAAGCTCTCTCCGCGTTCGCTCCGGCCTCCGGAATACTATTTTCGACAATAAGCTTTATTATTAGTTTATGATCAGGCTATTAAGAAAGCGTCTATTGCTTTGCTTTTTAAGTCGGCATCTCAGCGACCTGCTTCAGCAGAAAGAGTAAAGGAGGGCATTCCAGACAAAAAGCGTCAAAAGGAAACTCCTCACAAGTGTACAAGAAACCCTCTTATGATTACTCTGGAGGTCGTCAGTATAGTGACTCGGGAAAGGTGGGGGGGGGGCAGGTCTGATTGGGACTATCTGTCAGACGCTTCTAGGCCGACAGGATGAGGTCTTCGCTGGGAGGACGTGGTTCCTCCTTCCGTAAGCTTTGCAGGTCATACAGGTGATGGTCAAGACCTCTATTGTTTGCCAGTTGGAGGAAGGTTATCAAGCTCTGCGAAAAACTGGATAACAGTCACGGAAGATGAGTGGGTGAGAAGTTAGTGTTGGACGGCTTGGCGCTATCATTCTGGGTAAAACTCCCACTAACAAGATATCCGCGTTCGACAAATCTTCCATCAGATCCTCGCAAAAGAGAGGCTCTTCTAGCGGAGGTACAGCCTTTCTTTTTATCAAAGGAAGCAATAGAGGTCGTTGAGAATCAGAATTCTCAAGGTTAACAGTCACCTGTTCGTCATACTGAAGCCAGACGGTAGAAACAGGCTGTGGTGACTTTTTCACTTCGGTTTCGGTTTTTTGAGGGTTGAAGACCCGGGTTTCGTTTTTTATCTACTTGATGCATTCTCAACTAATTTTGGGAATTTGGAAGTGAAGTACCAATGAACTCATGTTCACTTGTTCAGGTATGAAGTGATAGTGTCAGTTAGAATGTTTTTTTTCCAGGTGAACTTGAATTCAATGGTTGTTCGTAATTCAAAATTGTAATTGCAGGGTATCAGAATTTCGGCCATAAATATTTTTGTCAGGTTCATGAGATAACACACTAAGTAGATACGGTGAAGCAGTTACTCTGTCCATGGGTACTGTAGCCGAGTATGTTCGTTATGGTCGAAGGAGGTGTAGTGGGTAAAGCGAGCAACTTAAAATCTAAGCATGTCCACCCAGCGATGACGAACCAGGGAATAATAATAATAATAATAATAATTTTCAGCATAAAATCCACAAAATGTGCTCTTAGGCTTTACACACAAAAAAGAGAGAAATGATTTCTTATCTACATATTGGTGCAGAAAGCTTGTTTGTAGAGATGCCTTTTCATACCAGCTTTGAATGACTCAGTTTCCTGTGGTCGTCTCAGGTGACTCGGTAAAAGGTTCCAGAGGTTAGGGGTGGCGATCAAAAATGCCCGGTCTTCTGCGGATGCTAATTTTGAAACAGGTTGGACCAAGGTGTGTGAGTCTGAAGAACGGAGATCTCTGGCAGGTGTGTAGTTTGTGACCAGATCAGAGAGATCTGATGGTGCCAGGTCATTTATACATTTATATGTCAGAAGGATTATTTTATATTGAATTCTTTGTTGGAGAGGAAGCCAGTGGAGGTCAGCTAGGATAGGTGTTAGGTGACACGACTTCCTATTTCGAGTTACACACCAAGCAGCAGAATTTTGGATATCTTGAAGCTTATCCAGTGACGCTTTTTGCATCGTAATAGCAGTGAGTTGCAATAATCAAGACGACTAGTGACAAAAGCATGGACTAATTGTTCAGCTGTGTGTTTGTCTGTCAACATTCGCACCCTGCTGATATTTCGAAGATGGTAGAGTGCAGCACGACAGACCTGCTGGACGTGTTTGTCAGCTGCCAATGACTCATTGAGGAAATATCCCAGGTTACGAACGGTAGCCGATGGTATAATGCTATTTACTTCTATTGATAACGGAAGTTCTGAAATTTTGCCTAATTGGTGAGGTAAGCCAATGTATATAACCTCCGTTGTGTCGGCATTTAACTTTAAAAAGTTATTAGTCATCCAGTCTTTGATGTCAGCCACACATTCCTCTAGTCGATAACATACAAACGCTTCATTATCCTGTTTAAAATGGATGTATAGCTGGGTGTCATCGGCATAAAAGTGAAAGAAGCCAGCAAGTGTTTTGGGAAGCTCAGCGAGGTCTGAAAGGACCGCGAGCGGGAGAGGTCCCTCTCTATCCCAACAGCATCTGGTGCCAGATGTTGTGGTGAAGAACTTGCGTGGGCCGGAGCGTACGTCCACACCTGCCGTTTGGGACGCTTCGTATAGATTGCAGACGGCCTCGGCTACAGTCACAGCTTCTTCAGCTTCAACTACTAAGCACACACAACTGCATCCTACCTACCCAATTTTGGGTATCCAGCCTGCTACACAAAGAAGAGACCACTCTTTGCTGGTGAAGTTGGACCATCCGGTAGCTTGGAAGATGAGGCCTCGATCATAGGGATGTGCGAAGAAGAGAGCCATCTCTGACACACCATCCCAGGAGCAGCAAGCGGCAAAGAAACACAAGATTGCTGCTCTTCAGGTCTCGGGGATGGACTTGCTGTCGCAAATTGCGCAGCTGATCCCAGCAAGTGCAGGTGCAGCCTCCCTCAGAATCAGAACCTGAGCTGTCAGACGGTGCTGAGTTGGTTCAGTCGTCTGTTCACGCAGATGCAATGGACCAAGATTCACAACTGATTCTCTTGGATGGTGAAAGTGATATAGAAGAGGATTACCTTCCCTTTCGGAACAGCACATGGTTGCGATGGATTTCATCCATCAATACTACCCTGAATTTGTTCTGCCGAATCAGAATGCTGCGATCATGACTAGGAAGAAACCGCTGGCGTCGTTGGACGCAGATTTTATCCGGACAAAGGAGGAAGTCCTTTCTTTTCTGGTTCAATCTTGGCAGGTATTGCAGGTCATCGTCCATATAGACAACACCATATTTAACCTCTCAAGTGCAAGGAAGAAAAGCGGTTTCTTAACTTCATCTTCCATAAACATACCGTTTCTTGGACCACGTTCATTTAAAACGGTTGGGGAAGATGTTCAGAGAGTTCCTCTGCTATTGGATGAGCAGGCCGAGGATCTAGAGGTATCCTTACCTGCATCATTCACAATTTGCTCAGACACAATTGAGACGACAATTTCTTCAAATAAAGCAAATTTGGATGCTATTTCTTATGCAGATCACCTTACTAGAGCTATGGCACAACGTCTCGATGGAAAGGAATTTGAGGATGTTCGTACCTCTCTTAGAGTTCTTTCCAGGGCAATTATGTATACCACATATAACTCCGCCCTAACAATGGCTAATTTGGAGTTAATCAGACATGATGCTGCCCTTGCATCGTCATCACTGATAGATGACACGGTGAAAAGCTCTCTCCGCGTTCGCTCCGGCCTCCGGAATACTATTTTCGACAATAAGCTTTATTATTAGTTTATGATCAGGCTATTAAGAAAGCGTCTATTGCTTTGCTTTTTAAGTCGGCATCTCAGCGACCTGCTTCAGCAGAAAGAGTAAAGGAGGGCATTCCAGACAAAAAGCGTCAAAAGGAAACTCCTCACAAGTGTACAAGAAACCCTCTTATGATTACTCTGGAGGTCGTCAGTATAGTGACTCGGGAAAGGTGGGGGGGGGCAGGTCTGATTGGGACTATCTGTCAGACGCTTCTAGGCCGACAGGATGAGGTCTTCGCTGGGAGGACGTGGTTCTTCCTTCCGTAAGCTTTGCAGGTCATACAGGTGATGGTCAAGACCTCTATTGTTTGCCAGTTGGAGGAAGGTTATCAAGCTCTGCGAAAAACTGGATAACAGTCACGGAAGATGAGTGGGTGAGAAGTTAGTGTTGGACGGCTTGCGGCTATCATTCTGGGTAAAACTCCCACTAACAAGATATCCGCGTTCGACAAATCTTCCATCAGATCCTCGCAAAAGAGAGGCTCTTCTAGCGGAGGTACAGCCTTTCTTTTTATCAAAGGAAGCAATAGAGGTCGTTGAGAATCAGAATTCTCAAGGTTAACAGTCACCTGTTCGTCATACTGAAGCCAGACGGTAGAAACAGGCTGTGGTGACTTTTTCACTTCGGTTTCGGTTTTTTGAGGGTTGAAGACCCGGGTTTCGTTTTTTATCTACTTTATGCATTCTCAACTAATTTTGGGAATTTGGAAGTGAAGTACCAATGAACTCATGTTCACTTGTTCAGGTATGAAGTGATAGTGTCAGTTAGAATGTTTTTTTTTCCAGGTGAACTTGAATTCAATGGTTGTTCGTAATTCAAAATTGTAATTGCAGGGTATCAGAATTTCGGCCATAAATATTTTTGTCAGGTTCATGAGATAACACACTAAATAGATACAGGTCTGCCCCCCCCCCCCCCACTCCCCCCGTTCTTTTAGATACAGGTTGGTTGCTCCCCCCCCACCACCCACCCATCCACCCACCACCACCACAAATCACTTGGTGAGATTCAGAGACAGAATTTTAACACTGTTGCCAATGCAAATCATTTAGAGTATCGTAACCATTACATGTCAATAGAGGATTATTCCCCTTGAATCAGTTTGAATACAAAACGTATATCCATGTGCTTTTGTGCTATAAATAAATATATACAAGCAATGTATGACAAGGGGTTCGGAAACTATTTTAGCGTAGAATGTTGCATTAAAACTCTTATATATTTCATGTAACTATCTTACCTCTAGCACATCTGGGTTTGCAAGTTGCACGTGCATACATTCGGGCGAACATTAATTAAGTACTTACCGTAGATGATCGTTTTTTGCAGCAGGTCCCTTGCAAACGATCTCTCGTCCAGTAGCTTTTTGAGTGTGGGGTAACTTTCTATTTGTTTTGACTCAATATGTCTAATAAGTTACTAGTATTTCCGTGCTCAGAACTAATTTCTCGTCTGCAAATGCTACAGGTGCAAAATTTCGCTTTTGGTTCATTCCATCTATAATATTGCCACACAGGACTCTGAGTTTGATTTTTACTTTTGGTCGCCATTTTATTTTAACTCAAGAAAACAAAACAACTATCACATGGTACATACTATTGGCTACCAAGTTCTACTTTTGCTTCTGTAGATATCTGTTCATGACACTTGGCGTCTTGACCCCCCCACGATCACAGATGATATGGGTTAGTTTCAAATTAGCTCGACCGTTGTTCTAGGATATATAGATCATGCGTTGTAATAATGATTAATAAAAAATCTCGTCAATTGCAGTCAAATTAGCATGAGGTATGTATAGTATTACACGTTATGTTAATGATTAATAAAAAAAACCGTAACATCGGTTGAATGACTACAATTTTGGTGCAACTCGCATTTTTTCTTTCACAGCCGAAACCGAGTTGTGTCTTCAGTTACCCGTCAGTCTCCACCAGATGGCTCGTTCCGACCGGCAATAGACTTGAGCTGGATAAACAAGCTTATCGTGGCTCCAAAGTTCTATATAAAGACCATTCTGTCGGGTAGGGCGAGCGTTCGAGTGAATGACTCTACGGCAAGCATAGATCTAAAGGATGCGTACTTTCATGTCCTGGTACATCCGGCATTCAGAAATACCTGCGGTTCGCTGTGCAAGGGAAGGTTTATCAGTTCAAAGCAATGTGCCTTGGCCTGAACCTGGCTCTTTGGGCATTTACTCAAATAATGAACTCTTCCGAGCTCATTCATCTGCGGTAAAGTCGGCTTACTTGGACGACATTCTACAGAGATACGGCAACAGAATTATTCTTCAGAATGATGTTCAGAGTCTGCTTTCATTACTCCGACGTCTCGGTTTCATCGTAAACAAAAAAAAAGTTTGATCTAGCTCCGTTCAAGTCATTCATTCACTTGGGATTGAACTTTGAGAGTCACAACAATCTGGTCCGTCTGCCGTTACCCAGAGCAAAATTAGTCAGTTGTTATGCTCGCTTTTGTCTACACTCAGACGCATTAACAAAGAGGGAATTCATGCGACTGTTGGGGCTGTGCGGAGTGGCTGCAGATCTTATTCTGATGAGCCGCCTACGCACGTGTCCCCTCCAGATATTCTTTATGCAGAACTGGATTGTGAAGACGCATTCGCTCGAAACCAGTATTGTTTTAACAGACCTAGTAAAACAAAGGGTTCAGATTTGGGCAGACATTCAGTGGTTAACTCAGGGGTGTTCTACCGCAACTGCCGGATCCGGCTTTCACGATTATGACGGATGCAAGTCAGATGTGTTGGGGCACGACCCTAAGACCCATAGACTTGAAGTGTCAGGGTCGTTGGGACCCTCGATTCCAAGGTAAATACATAAACATCAAAGAGACGTTGTCAGTATGGCTAGCGCTACAACATTGGATTCACATAATAGTGGACGTTCAGATTTTGTCGGACAACTCAACAGTAGTAGCGTACATCAGGAACTAGGGCAGCACCCATTCGATTTCATTTTGCGAACTGACGGAGAAGATTCTTCTATACGTCATGAATCATCATGTTCAGCTTTCTGTATGTCATATACCCGGCGTCTGAATGTACTAGCAGACTCACTCTCTTGGAAAGTCCGCCTGTTGCCATCGGGGTTCCCACACAACAAGTCAGTATTCAGGCAGATTTGCTACCAGTGGGATCACACCATGATAGATCTGTTTGTGACAAACCTGAGCAATCAGTTACCGACGTTCGTGTCGCCATGTCCAGACCATCGAGCATACACATTAGACTCTCTGTCGATCTCGAGGGACAGAATGATAGGATATGCACATCCTCCAACTCCGTTGATTCAGCAGATTCTGTTAAAGATCAAACAGTCTCGTTGCGAAATTCTACTAGTAGCACCTCTGTTGTCACAGAAACCTTGTATCAATCTTCTCAGGTGTTATGGGACGTTTCCCGGAAGCTTTCTCCACGAGAGGACCTTCTTTATCAGGGGAAGTCACGTGCACTGCATCACAACCTAGAATGTCTCAACCTTCACGTATTTCTGTTGTACAGTCCTTTTCGCACGGAAAACAAATTACAGGACGAGCAGTGGACGTAATTTCTAATTGCAGGAGGTCCTCCTCATCATTGAATTACGCAGCGAAGTGGAGGGTTTTCTTCCGTTGCCATCAGGATCAGTCGATATACATTTATCATCCGTCCACACCAAATATTGCCCTTTTCCTGGTCTACTTGTTTGACGATCTCAAACTGCAGCCCATCACTATTAAGGGCTATAGGTCTATGTTATCAGACACTTACGCTCATCATGATAACTTGGCTATCAGATCAAATGCTTCATTGTCCAAGCTTAGAAATTTCTCTGTTAATAGACCTAGAACCCTCAGACTAATTTGTAAATGGAATTTGGCTTGGGTTCTGTTGAAGCTTCAAGAGGCTCTGTTTGAGCCGTTGGATGCTGTAGAGTTCAAATTCTTGACCTATAAAACGGCATTTCTCTTAGCCTTTGCATCTGCTAGAAGAGTTACTGAACTTCATTCTTTATCAGTGGATGAATCTCACTACTGTAGTGTGGGTAATATCATCACCCTGACTCCGGAAGTGGGATTTCTGGCTAATAATCAAACGCTGGACAAATGACCTGAGCCTATTATCATTAAGGCTCTGCCTTCCTTCGCTGTGTCCAGTCAGAGTGATGCGCATATATAAACGTTGATCAGATTTTATAAGAAAAGGAAGAAAACGTTTCTTTCTTTCATTCAGAAAAAATATTTCTGTTCATTCAGTTGCTAGATGTGTTCAGTTGGCAATACGCATTGCCTATGAAAATCTATATTCGGATCAACGTTCTGTTAATAAGATATCAGCGCATGATGTTAGAGCGCTGTCCACTTCTTTGGCTTATTCTAACAGTATAGACATTACTGATCTCATGAAGGCTGCATACTGGACACAGCCCTCTACATTTACCAAGTTTTACCTGAGAAACTTAGAGTCCATCTCCGGTGATCTCAGATCTTTGGGTCCTCTTTCTGTTGCTGAGAATGTCCTCCTTTAATAGTTACATCTATAGTTATTTAGGCTGCCCTGATGGCAGTTTCTCTGATCCCAGGAAGTAACATCTCCTTTATTTCGTTTAGGTGAGTAAAATTATTTTACGTAACTTCCTAATTTTCTTGGTTAAAGTTAAAGGTTTCCTATCGTAAATAGTTGCTATGTTTACAAATATTACGGGAACTTTTTGGTATCACGGTATTTTATATGCATTTACCTTTTAGTAAGTGTAGTTTGCGGTAAACATATTTCTAAGAATTTGATTAATTATATTATTTGACATTCTAAAGTTTTAAGTTAATATCCATATTAACGTTCCAACTGCGTCGCCTAAACAGTCACACTACAGTGAAATTCATCAATTTGGAAATGACTATTAGACCCAGAACACGGGATGTTGCCTATTTTGGACATTTTTCTAAAAATGTTTTTTTGTGCATGTTTATGAGACTAGGTTTTCGGTTCAGAAAAACGAAAAATGGCAAGTTAACTTGCTTCTTCCAATTCTGAAGAAATATGGCCTGGTACCAGTGTTTCCAACATTCTGGCTGATTCAAAATATTTTATGGAAATTACTGTGCGATTTATTCACAGGGGACATTGGGGGTCAGGTGGGTGGTTGACTGGTTGACCTTTGGTTGGAAATAATCCACTGGTTTTGAAAATTCAGTACATTGACAACTTGACATACAATCTTAATACTGCCAGTTGTTATCGTGTCTCGGCAATTTTTTTTTAGCATTTCTTTCAATATTTTAAGTTGCAGATACTTTTAACAACTGATCATTTTATTGCCGTACAGTGGAGGTCCCTATCTTGGAAAATTTACTCTCTATTTTGATCTTTCCAAAGGGATTTAGGAAAGAAAAATGGTGCAAAAGCACCAAGAAAAAAATAAGCCAAAACTGCGTCGAGTGCTACCGGTGCACAGCCAGTAGGGGACGCTCTTCTCCTAGTACAGATACACGGCTTCGGTACCAGTGCGTAGTCAGTAACTAGTGAATCATTCTTTTTTCATCCGCCCTTGTGGCGTTACGTCCATTTGCATTTAGAAACAGTGATAATTCAACTCGTTGATAATGGTTACCTGTGACTGGAATTATGGATCTGACTCAGGATTCTTCATATACTAGAAAAGGCAGTTTCTCCTCTCTCAGGCCTCGTCGGGGCTCGAATAACAGGACTGTGTTTTATATATTCTCGTTATTATTTTCAACCACATTTTCATAGTATTTTATATATTCTCAGTGTTCGCGCGTGACTTTCTCAGACCGTGCGGTTCGGATATAAAATTACTTTGGTTGATAAATTAATGTTATCCTTTTGGATATTATTTTTATTGGAGTTAAGTGCCAATGGGGGGGGGGGGGGGGGGGGGGGGGGGCTGTATGGACAGGATTTATCTTCTCTGTTGAGGACAGAATTTCTGTTTTTGGGGTTCTGTTGTGGTCCAGTCGGTCTTTTTTTTTCTGCCACCTTTCTGTCATATTTGGGGAAGTTCTTCTACTTTCTATATCTGTTGAGTTCACCTTTTCATCTACTGCTCTCACCTCTGTTATGCCCAAGACTTCCTCAAGCATGTGGTGCATTCTTGTGGCTGTTCCTCCTGCACTCGCGGGGAGGGGTAAACTGTTGTTCGGGGCCTTCCGACACGACCTTGTCTGGTGTGAGTTTTACCCCCCTCCGTGGGGATGTGCAGTGTTTAATTGTGGTGGATACTACAGGACCTGTTCAGTTGTCTGGTGAAGTGATGCCTGCTTCCGGGACTGTGGCCCCTTTCCAGTTGACATCTGAGGCTGTCACTAGGGTTGTGACTCCTGCTTTGGAGCCGAGCTTGGTTGCTCTCTCCACTTTTCCACCAGTTTCAGCACCTCCTGTTGTATCTGCTGCTACTGCTGTTCCATCTGCAGGGGTCTGCAGAGATGTCTGGTAGAGTGGACATGGGGTATCGGCCTCAGCCTTCCCTGACTTCAACTCTGCGAAGTCGAAAGCAGGCCCGGCCATTTGAGACAGGCGATCGCTCCCGCCCACCTCCGCCCGATTGGATTCAAATTAAGGTGGGCATATTTTGCCCGCCTAACGTCAATTTGCGCGGGCGATTAAAACTATAAAATTTGTTTAAAAAAACCCAGCAACGTATAATATTATTGGTTACACTCGGCTTATGAAATCAGTTTTGGTCAAATTACTTTGCCAAACAATATCAGCACATCCGCGAAAAATGGTGCCCTGTTATCATTCACTGACATGACGAAACAGTCCGCTTATCATTAAACTTCAGTCATTCTCTGAATAATGCACTATGCTTTCTGGAACTTATTTCAATGGTGATTTTTTTCTCCAACAAGCACAATATTGCTAAACGGTGGTGCTTTCATAACCTCTTATCGATTCAGTGAAAAAAAAGTTCCACTTTCAATTTTATCACTTGGGAATCCATGCACACTGCAGCGCATTGGCGAGAACTTATTTTCATAAGGAAGAATTTTCGAGGACTTTTGCTTTTCAATGTGCCATACATTTTGAACAATATCATGCCGTGTTTTAAGTCATACCCATGAGCTTTGAATAAACAACAGGGAAAATTATAAAATTGTAGTTGATTTATTAATTTCTGATTACAATTAACATTGGGAAAATCCAAAATAAAGTGAAGAATTTGAAATGGAAACTGCGAGTTTGATTTTCACATGCCTGCATTTTTTGTTCCAGGCATCACTGAACTTAGGTTAAAAGTGACAGGGCGTTCTTCAACTTCTTGATTGATGGCTCCCAGAGGTGAATTAAGGGTCACCATTATCACCCGCCTGAGGTGGTTTAAGGTGGGCGGTAGTAGCTTGCCTGCATTTTTCAAACGGCCAGGCCTGCAGAAGGGGCTGCCAGTCTAATTCTCTGCTGTGGTCACTCAGCCGTCGAGCCCAGCAGTTTTCTCATTGGATTCGCTTGTCCATGGTGGGGTCACCATGGACTCTCTTGCGTTTCCATCCACGCACTCTGGTCCCATGGCCAGTTTTGCGGGAACCACGCTTTTTGTGCATTTTGGACCTTTTTCCCTCCCGAGTTCCCGCACTGTAGATCCTCGGGTATGTCGTACCCCCTACACATCTACCTTCAGATGTTTCGGCTGCCACTTGTTGCCCCGAGTCGGGTGTATTTGAGGATTGTGACCCTTCGCTGGTTAAAAGGGTCAGGAGTGAAGCCACTTTGCCTGTTCGTTCCCACGTTGAACCGGCTGGACACAAGCTGTGAGTTTAGGGAGGCCCTCTTCTTGCTCACTCAGGTTCTTTCCAAGAGACTTCCTGTTGCCTCCAGCGAGGCTACTAGTGGTTTCCAGGCGCTTTCTGATCCCTGAGTTGTGCCTACACCATGGGAGGCATCGGCTGGTTTGCCCATGATGGGCTATGTGTCTTCTGACTCAGAGGATGGGTTTGATGTATCTGACATCGAGAGCCAACAGTCTTCTGACTTGGGGCAGTTCTTGGCTTTGTGTTTGAGTTCCTTCCATATCTCAGACTGTCAGATCAGCCGACGGTGTCAGCCAAGACGCGATCATTGGTTACGCACCTACAGCCAGGCACCTTTGACTTTGCTAGTCGGTACAGGTGGTTAAAGCGTTTACAGCTTTGGATGCTAAGCTGAGTTCCAAGGCTATGAGGACTTCGTTCTTCACCAGGGCTGACACTTTTTTGCTGTCAGTTGGTTGATCGTTCCTACGATTCTGCCAGTCCGTCAGTCTGCCAGACTTTGACAGTCTTGGATCAGGACTCCACCTCTCTCGGGCTTTCCAAGCCCAAGTCGGCTGTTATACCTATGGCGACTCTGGAGTCCCTGTTGGGCATGCTTTCTTTCTCAGATCATGTTGTCTCTGCTTTAGCTGCTTACCTGCCTCAAGATAAGTTTGACGACATACAGGCTCCTTTGCATGTGCTTTCCAAGGCACTCATGCATCTTACTCACACGCATGCCTGTAACTCGGCTAACTTGGAATTAGTTCGCCGGGATGCTGTGTTGGACACAAGCTGTTCCCTTCCTGAGGAGCTGCGCGCTGCTCTTCGATCTGCTTCTTTGGCGGGTCAGCGACTATTCCATGGTTTCATGGCGACTGTCCGGGATGACGTCCTACGTCATTCCAAAGATCAGCTGCTGCTTCATCAGCTTGATCAGCCTTCTGTTGGAGCCAGGGGCTGTCCAAAGCCTAACAAGCACCCTTCTGCTTCATTTGCGAAGCCAATGGCTGATCCTCCTGCTGCTGCTTCTACTTCTTACTCACGGGGTAAGAGTAAGCGTCAGCAGTCTAGAGGGAGGACTCAGGATTCTTCATATAGTAGAGGAGGCAGTTTCTCCTCTCCCAGGCCTCGCCGGAGCTCGAAATATCAGAGTTCGCAGACCGTTGGGCCACAATCACATCCGATCCTCGGGTGTTAGATGTTGTTCAGTCCGGGCCGCAGATATCCTTCCGGAGGCAGCCCACTCTGTTGAGAGTGCCTCTTCCAACACAAGTTCCTTTAGAGTATTCTCCGGCTGCTTGGTCTCGATGACGGATCTCATTCCTCTAGGTCGGCTGCATGTCAGACCTCCTCAACACTTTCTGCTTAGTCGTTGGAGGCCGAATGTCGATCCTCTGGATCTGATGCTTCAGTTACCGGAGTCTCTTCATCGTCGCCTACTCCCCTGGATGGATGCTCAGTGGATTATGCAGGTAGTTCTGTTGGACTTACCCACATTCGATAGTGTTCTGACAGCAAACGCCAGCGATCTCGGATGGGGTGCGACGTTGGATCCTCTAGGTCTTTCCCTTCACGGGGCATGGTACTAGTATCAAGCAGATCTTCACATCAACCAGAAGGAGATTCTTGCTCTTCAGAGTTTCCAGCAGTGGATCTCCCACTTTTCGAATCGCCAGGTCCTTCTGCTGTCCGACAATTCAACAGCGGTTGCTTACATTTGGATCCAGGGTGGCACGCACTCGGTTCCCATGTACAAATTGGCTTGGGATCTTCTACTGCTTGCTCAGGATGTCAACGCTGGAGAGGTGGTTCGTCATATTCCCGGTCGTCTGAACATCCTAGCTGACTCCCTGTCCCGACAGGGCAGGGTTATTTCCACCGAGTGGATGCTCCACACGGTGGTGTTCCAGTTGCTTTGCTATCTCTGGGGTCATCCCCACATCGATCTCTTTGCAACTCGTTGGAACCATCAGGTGGAGACTTTTGTGTCCCTGTGTCCAGATCCTCTGGCTTTCGCCGTGGATGCTCTGTCACTCGATTGGAATGGTCTTGTCTGCTATGCCTTCCCACCGGTTCTGATTCTGCCTCAGGCTCTAGCCAAGATACGAACCTGCAGTTGTCAAATCATTCTGATCACTCCCCTGTCGCCTCAACGGGTGTGGATCAATCAGCTCCACTCTCTGTTGGTGGCAGTTCCGGCACGTCTTCCTCTACGTCACGACCTTCTTTTCTAAGGTCACCCGAGGTTTCACATCGACCTGACTTCATTTTGCCTTCACGTGTATATTTTGACAGGTCCTGTCTCCTCCGTAGAGGTTTTTTCGAGACAAGTAGTGAGTGCATTTCTTCTTCAATGAGGCACTCCACTGGTTTAGCCTATGCGGCTAAGTGGAAGGTCTTCTGTCGATGGTGTGCCGATCACTCTGTTGATTATGCCAATCCTTCGATATCACAGATTGCAGAGTTGGTATATCTGTTTGCTTCTTGGGCCTCCAGCCTGTTACCATCAAAGGGTACAGATCCATGTTTTCGAAGCCTTTTCGTATGTGGGACAGTGTCGTATCAGCACTACTCCATACCTCTCCAAGCTTGTTCAGCACTTTTCTTTGAAAAAGCCTAGGACTTTGCAGCTTACCCCAAGATGGATTTTTTCTCGGGTTCTGCTTTCCTTTGGGTGGGGGAGGGGGGCACCATTCAAACCTTCATCCCAGGGAGATATTCGTTTTCTCACATACAAGATCGCTTTTCTGATAACTTTTGCCTCAGCCAGACGGGTTAGTGAGCTTCACGCCCTCTCTGCTGATCCGGCCTTTTTCAGGAGCTCTCCCAACAGTGTTACATTTACCACTGATTGCTCCTTTCTGGCCAAGAATCAGATACCAGAATCGACTCCACCTCCTATCTGTATCAGGTCTCTTTCTTCTGGTCAGGGTAATGGCCCTTTGCTCTGTCCAGTTCGTGCACTTCGCATTTATCTCAATCGGACACAGTTCATTAGGAAAGGCAGGAAACGATTTTTTCTGTATCTTATTCCTTGTCGACAGAAGATCTCTCCTCAATCCATTTCTCGATGGATTTGTCTTGCTGTTTGTGCTGCTTACGCTCGTCTAGCGACTGACGATTGTATTACCAATCAAATTTCTGCCCACGAGGTGTTGTCTACCTCTTTTGCTTATGCTAACTCTGTCAAGTTGTTGGATGTTATGCAGGCAGCCTACTGGAAAAATGCTTCTACTTTCTCCACCTATCTGCGTCAGTTGCTGTTACTGTCCTTTCTGTCTGTGCATCGCCCAACACCGTATGCCTCATCGCTCATTGTCTTTTACTAATGATTGTGATGCTATGGTTTGATAGGCCTAGGGACCTCTTCCTCTGTCCATGGTTCTAGTGCTATTGGGTTATGTGGGGGTTGGTTTTGTGATTCCCTCCATCCTATTGTCTATTCAGCCTGTAGTAAACAATTGTAATGTAGGTTGATAAAAAATTTAAATTTCATAGTAAATTTCCTTTCTTGTACCTTCTTTGGGTAAGAATCCTTCCTCCCCGCTGATCACATAACTCCCATGTTGGCAGATTCAAAAGAATGATTCATTAGTTACTGACTGCACACTGGTACTGGAAGCCGTGGATCTGTAGTAGGAGACAAGCGTCCCCTACTGGGTGTGCGCTGGTAGCACTCGACCCTGTTTTGACCTATTTTTTTCTTGGTGCTTTTGCACCATTTTCCTTTCCCAAATCCCTTGGGAAAGATCAAAATAGAGAGTATATTTTCTGAGTTAAGGATTTCCACTGTAGCGCAAGCCTGTAGTAAACAATTTTGGTAGGTATAATAAGAAAGGAAATTTACTATAAAATTTCAGTTTCCCTGGGTTCGCTGCCTCTTTTCAGTTGTCAGTTACGGTGCTTCATCTCATGGAAAATTTTCACTTTCATGTAAAAACTAATGACATTTTTCAGATATAACAGTATATTCTGGAAGTGAAGCCGCTTTCATATCCAAGCTAAGTGCTGGACATTCTGCTAAAAACTATACTTTGAAGTTGATTGTTGAAGTTCTGGATGCATACAATGTTAGTACGTCAACTACTGCTGAAGCTGTGGTGAGTTGTATTCTGAAGTTCGGTTACTATTTAAATGATAAAATTCACATATGTTCCTAATACATTTTACAACTTGACATTTATGTGCCATCCAAATCAATCTGTCATGGAAAAGTTTTCTCTTAGCTTGATGATTAAAATATCTACATGTGACAGTTTGGTTGCCAACATTTGCCACACAGCAACTCCATCCAGTATTTTAGATGTTGCACAACGTATGTTTATTCATGTTTTGGATCCATAGAATAACTTGCCTCATTTCTATTACTTGATGGGGATTTAGTTTTCACTCAACATTTGAATTGTAGATCATAACTGTAAGAGGCCACTGGGTGGTAGATGCTGAAATACAAAATGCTGGCATGTCTTGAGCAATTGAGAGACAGATGTGATGCATTCATATTTTGCTTCATAGCAGATAACTGACCAAGTAAGATGTTACTGAAAAAAAATGCTTCCTTAGCCTTTACACAACCCGAATAGCAGACGACACTTGCGAAAAAGTTTCTTGAATAACTAAAAAAAAATTCACTTTTGGCCTCAAAACCATAGCTTATGACTGCTCATACAGAAGTAATCCATTTAAAAACTAGTGAATTGTAATTTGTTGGACAAATTATGGGCTTTCCCAACTTTCCAATGTGAAAATGCAGATTACATATAGCAAAGCAAAGTGTTTGAAATTATCCATTTCCAAAATGATAGACAAAAAGCATCCAAAGTTGGCTATTTTTGGCATTCTATAACAGTACTCTTATTCTCACCCTCATTGTGCTTGGGGGTTAAATCTTGAGATTAAAAAGTAAACAGTAACTTTCTTCTGGAATCATTGTTACATCTATCCATACCAAAATAATTGCTACAACAACCTTGCAATTAGAGGAAATGAATACAGATGTTTGCAGAATTCACTGACAATAAATTTTCGTCGGACAACACTATTCTTTATGTGGCCAAAGCATATGTTGGGTTAAACCCCAAAGCATAACTTAAAGCAGTGGATTTTTCATTAAGTATCTCTACCTATAGCAAGACAAAGTGTTTAAAATTAACCCTTTCCAAAATGAGAGGAAAATGTAACCGAAGTTAGCTAATTTTCGAATGGTACTCTTACTCTCATTTTGCTTGAGAGTTAAAGATGAGATTAAAAACTAGACAGTAACTTTCTTCTGCAAGTATTGTTGCATCTATGCATACAAAAATAATTGTTACAACAGCATCGCAATTAGAGGAATTAGCGCTTGAAGTTAGTCAATCTCGAAAATAAAATGCTATATTCATATCATTGGCCAGTAGGGGTTAATTTTAAAATATTTGTGTGTGAATTTAGTGCATCATATTATGCTCTAAATGTGTGAACATCAATCACTGACTGTGTGTCTGATAACGGAGGAATCTTGGTAATTGAATGAACCTGTACAAGTTGAGGGTACTCCCAAGTCAAGGCAACACATCTGGGTGAGGGTTAAAACTTGGAATAAAACATTTAACAGCAAAATTGTTCTTGGATGAATGCCCTATCTTATGGGAAATGTTTTGAAAAAATATTTCTCCAGTGCTGAGAAATTGCATGTAAATTTGGGCGAAAATAACAATTATTCTGACAGTACCCTTATTGGAAGTCTCAAATCTGCCAAGGGTTAAACTTTTAATAATGACATATAGAACAAAATTTGTCATACTTTGTCTGCTGCATGCAGCTATAGAAAACATTCAGAGCTCAATCAATCAAAAATGGAGTAAATCGTCACCTAAACTTACCAAATTCTGAAAAAATGACGGTACCTACTTTTATGCGACTAGAATGGGATAGGGTTAAACTTTACAACCTAAGTTACAACAGCAAATATGCTCGGTAGTCAATTGTGAATATGTACATGAAAAGTGTTTGAAATTAACCCTTTCCAAAATGATAGAAAAAGCAACACAACTTGGCTAATTTTGGCATTTTTAAACGGTACTGTTATTCTCGCCCCCATTGTGCTTGAGGGTTAAATCTGAGATTGAAAAGTAAACAGTAACTTTCTTCCACAATCATTGTTGCATCTATCCATACCAAAATAATTGTTACAACAACCTTGTAATTAGAGAAATTTGCCCTTGAAGTTGGTCAATTTTGAAAAAAAAATCTATATTCATGTCATTTTTGGCCAATGGAGGTTAATGTTGAAAGATTTGAGTGGTGATTGTAGTGTATCATCTTATGCTCTAAATGTGTGGAAAATTTGAGCTAAATAACTGTAAACAATTTTGAGACTTTCGAAAAATGTTAAAATTTTGAAAGTTTTGACAGAATATTTTGAAAATACGCATTTTCACAGACAGGACGATACAACATGTTTCTAGATTTTATGACATTACACAGGTATTTCAAATTTGGTCAAAATCGTACACCTTGTTTTTGAGCAGTGCAACCTGGTGCAACAGACAAAATTCATGGCGGAGAAAGAAAAAAAAATTTTTTTAAAAAGAATAACAAGTGTCTTTCCCAAATTGGGTTTGGGAAAGCCTGAAAAAGGCTTTTTCCACATTCCATTTAGAGTTAATGCCCTTCATTGTCATGATATTTCCAAGCTTTTCCATTTCTTGATAATAAATTTAGATATACTCAACACAACCACATTTGGTACACTGCTTCATTAACAAAAAATGCAAATTAGGATTAATTTAGACTTCTGTGTTACCTTCTGCAGGTGTTGCCCATTGTTTTGAAATCTCCTAAATTTGATCTTTTTGTATAAATTTTGACTGTAATCTGCTATCCATATGTTATAAATTGTCTTATTCATAGAAATGTAGATCATTTGATTTTGATGTTTTTCAAAGAATGTACTTGGAAGTTATTGTTCTTTATTGTCACAGAATACACCATTACACAGCTTCATGTTTAAACATAATTATAAGTAAACAAACCTGAGTTGAGTGTGTTTAATGTAAAATCACAGAACAGAAAACGGAGAGAAAAGAAAACAAATATAATATTTCTAGAAATTCTGAGATTTTAGGGGGGTTTGGAGATCAAGATTGATAATGGTGGAAATGCACTTTCTAACAATAACATTTTTGGGCTGTTGTGTATTGAGTTTGGAGAAATCATTTACAGTCTAGCTGAATGGTAGTTGAGTTGATTAGCTTATTCATTTTTTAGGTCCATCCATACAGTTTCCATGTCGAGGATCAAGATAACACCACTATCTCAGAAGCAGTTGAATATTTATATGAAGCATTCAATACAACAAAGGCTATACATATAGAGTATAAACCTGGTAATAAAACAATTGTTTTGTTAATTTGTTATTTGACATTCGTGATAATGAAAACTGAGATGAATTTTCTTGTTGAAAATTGAAAGGTGATTTGCGGCTCTCTGAACAGACATTTGAACATTGTTTGGGTCAGCTTACAGGAAATTGTTTCTGATGATCAAAGCATCTGCCACTATGACAATATAAAGTGAACTTTAGACTAGCTTACCTGAATGTTATGTCAACATATACTTCAGAAAAGGATAGATTTCTCTAACAAAATATTCACATATCCAGTAACATTGTTATCTTTATCATTGCCCAGTACTTATATTTAATCTTCTGCACAATGATTTTGAAATACCAAAATTTCAAACAGCAATTTCTTTCCATAATGCAACTAGGAATTAACCCTTTACCCAACGTAACGGCCAAAACCGGCCAGCGCTATTCTCAAATATTGCCAATTAATTTTCAAAATATTTTCATTTTTTGTCTCAAAAACATAGGTTATGACCCCTCGTTGGAACGAGCTCGTCGAGCTCGTTCCAACGAGGGGTCATAACCTATGTTTTTGAGACAAAAAATGAAAAAAATTAGTTATTCAAGAATTTTTTTTGCAAGTGTCGTCTGCTTTTCATGTTAGGTAAAGGGTTAAACCAATTCGACTTTGTTTGACAGGGCCCAATGTAGGCTCCTGTGAAAATTCAAAATTTGATTTCAAAGTAATATTCGATTCGAATCGAAATCAGAAATTCCAATATTTTCAAATATACTTCGGCCGTAAGTTTGTGACAGTTCTGAGTAGAAATGCAACTGACTTGTAGCAGTAACAGTGTTTGTAGTGATGTAGCTACGACTGTATAACAGTTGTAGCTACATTGCTACAAACACTGTTACTGCTTCAAATGTTTGTTTCAACTTATTGACCAGTGACCATTTATGAAAATTTTCAGTTTTGAATTTTGAAAAGTTATTCATCTGTTCAACTTCAATAAATAATTCGTTCCACAACATGATCATATTATTTTTTATTGAGTATTGTTCTGTTCGATCACAGTTACTAGATACATCGTTAAAATGAACTGTTTTCTTAAAGAATACCCCTGATTATTATATAAACGGAAGTAGAGCAGTCTCAAATTTACAAGCGGATCGACTCCATTCGGCATTGAATTATTGTTTCATTTTAGAAATTCCGCATTTTTATTTAAAAGCTACAAAGTCAACAATTTGAATAGTTTCATTCAATAGCTAGTATATTGGTTCATATCTCAGTTTTGGGAAGTGGTGAAGTAAAAAATGCACTCTACATAACTGTGTCTTTTAATAATCGGGTATTATTTTGGAAAAAAACTTCTCTTGATGACGTATCTATTAACTGTGATTCGATTCGAAGTTTTATTTGAAATTCGATTTGTTTTCGCCAATTCGATTTGATATTCGATTCAATCAAAATCGGCAATTTGCAGGTCTCTAGCCCTATGAGCTCTGTCAAACTAGATTGAATTACTTGAATTTCCAAGTTGGATTATGGGGAAAATTGAAGCCTGAAATTTTAATATCTTATAAATGTTAAGGGAATAAGTAATGACAATTTTATATCAAAAAATTAATTTTTAACTGTCACTAATTCCACTTTGCAGATTCATTTATACAGTGTTCCCTTGCGGTCTTGGATTCAAGGAAGGGCCTTGAATTTGAAAAAGGGTCATTCAAGTCCTTGAGATCTTGGAAAATGTGTCTCCGGGTCTTGAAATGACGTGAATATTCAAGAAATAAAAATGCTGATGAAGCACCATACCTGGAAATTTTCCAACTTTTTTTTATTGTTGCACAAAAATGTTGAAAAAATTTAGATTGGTCAGGTCAGGTACAAATAAGAATAGTGTAAAACTGTACTGACCGGGCATTATATTGTACAGCACCAGCTCCGTTTTAGCATTACAATTAGGATACTTATATTTTCAAAGCCAACATAAAACACTCAAGTTCATTGGTTGTCTGCGGCAATATCTGTAAAATGGCACAATTCCAACCAATAAAATGGTGTTTAATGTGATTTCTTACAAAGAGGGAAACTTTGTTCTTTTATGAATGACAATAGTTGAGATTGGTTCAACTTCTTTATAACAATGGCAAAAATAATTGAAAGAGATAGCGAAGATCAAATCAAAGAAATTGACAAAGGTGTGTATTGCGTACAGAATTTCTGAACCAGGCTTAAATGAAGAGTGATATACTTAATAGAAACACTGCACATATGGTTCAGTGGTTCTATTAACTATATTTCACTTGTCATTTGCTTGGTGAAGCTACTTAACCCTTTACTTAACATGAAAAGCAGACGACACTTGCAAAAAGAATTCTTGAATAACTAATTTTGTTCATTTTTTGTCTCAAAAACATAGGTTATGACCCCTCATTGGAATGAGCTCGTTCCGAGGAGTCATAACCTATGTTTTTGAGACAAAAAATAATGAAAATTAATTGGCAATTTTTGTGAATAGTGCTGGCCGGTTTTGGCCGTTACGTTGGGTAAAGGGTTAAGTAATCCTAACAGGCCACTAGTACACAGAAGTCGATTTTGATATAAAATCTTAACTAAAATACCTAAGATATTTCATCAATTATACCTTTGTAGTTTACTATCAGATGCCAGAAAATGCATTCCATTTAGGGTCTAATTTAAAAAAATTTCACAGGACCCCACCTGTTGAGGGGAATACCCCCTTCCACACGCTCGCCTTTGGCAAGCATGGGCACCTCCAGAATCCTGTCATACCTTCAACATCCACATCAGAGTTTTTATACCACCCACTTGAAAAGTGGGCTGTTTATAGTGTTCAGTATGTCCGTCCATACATCCATACGTATACATTCTTTTATATACATTGAAGATGTGCACCTCCTATTTTCTTTTCAGATATTTTCATTTTTACAGTGTCCCATATTGAAAAATGAACTTTGTCAAATTCAATTGACATTCTGTACAGATCTGCTATCCGCAACTCCTCTTAAACCATTGAACAGATTTCATTGAAACTTTCAGACATTCTTTTACATACATTGAAGATGTGCACCTCCTATTTTCTTTTCAGATATTTTCATATTTACAGTTCCCCATATTCAGACATGGTCTTTGTCAATTCAGGTTTTAGAAGGGAGGGGTATAGATCTGCTATCCGCTACTCCTCATAAACCATTGAACAAACTCCATTGGAACTCTCAGACAATTTTTTACATACACTGAAGATGTGCACCTCCTATTTTTCTTTCAAATTCTTTCAGATTCTGACATACGTCCATATGTTCGTCCGTCTGTTATGCTATAGGAGTGTTACGCTTTACACATCTGCTATCCGCAACTCCTCTTAAACCAGTGAACAGGTTTCATTGAAACTCTCAGACATTCTTTTACCTACATTGCACCTCCTATTTTGTTTTCAGATATTTTCTTTTTTACAGTTTCCCCATATAGAAAAAAGAACTTTGTCAAATTCAGTTGACTTTCTGTACAGATCTGCTATCTGCAACTCCTCTTAAACCATTGAACAAACTCCATTGGTACTCTCAGACATTCATTTACATACATTGAAGATGTGCACCTCCTATTTTTCTGTCAGATATTTTCATATTTTGATGTCCATCTGTCCGACTGTCCGTTACGCTTTAGGGGTGTACACATCTGCTATCCGCAACTCCTCTTAAACCAGTGAATGGATTTCATTGAAACTCTCAGACATTCTTTTACATACATTGAAGATGTGCACCTCTTATTTTGTTTTCAGATATTTTCTTTTCTACAGTTTCCCATATTGAAAAATGAACTTTGTCAAATTCAATTGACATTCTGTACAGATCTGCTATCCGCAACTCCTCTTAAACCATTGAACGGATTTCATTGAATCTTTCAGACATTCTTTTACATATACTGAAGATGTGCACCTCCTATTTTGTTTTCACAGATATTTTCATTTTTAGAATTTTCCATATTTAAGAATGGGCTTTGTCAATTCAAGCTTGCGTGGATGGAGGGGGGCAGTTGTTGACATCTGCTATCCATGACCCCTTTGAAACTAGTGATTGGATTTCAATGAAACCTTCAAACATTCTTTTACATACAGTCAAGATGTGTACCTTCTATTTTGTTTTCAGATATTTTAATTTTTACAGTTTCACATATTGAAAAATGGGCTTTGTCAATTCAAGCTTCGGGGTGGATGTGGGGGGTCGGGGGGAGGGTGGTTTCAGTGTTCATGCTGTCTACATTAAACACACTTTTGCTGTTGTAAAATGTTTCTTAGTGGGAGTGGGTGGTATCATTTAGTGAGCAGTGCTCCACAGTTTTTCTAGTTTGTTTTGCTCTGTTCCCATACCCGCGAAGCACCTAATCATAACTAGATAGTTTTATATGTCGTGAAGGCATTGTACCAAGTAGGACCCTCTGCTCATTACCCCCTCCTTGCACTTCCCTACTAGGGAAGTGGGAGGAGGGGTATGACTAGTGATCCTAGCTGGAGCTAGTAAAAGCAGGGTCTTGAAAATCCTTTATTTTGGCTCTGTTGGGGCTTGGAGAATGCTGAAATGTGAGAGGGGTGGGGAAGTGTCCTCAATGCAGAATTTCAGCTTTTTGCGAATAAGTTGTTTTATGGGTTTTTTTTGCATGAAACTCCTCATATACAGTTTACAACAATATATTTCTGATTTATTCAGCATCCATTCTGATTCCATTATAGAATGGTGTGCACAGAAGTTATTCCTGATTTCTTGAAAAACTTATCAGATTCCTGTATAAAAACCTTGAAATGCTGTTTACAAAAACCCATTTCTGATTTCTTTAAAGATATTTTACTCCTCACAATAAGTCCCCATGAATTCTCTTTCTATATAGTTTAGTTTGAGGCTTTCACCCATTTCACACACACAAATTTCATGTTCACAGTAAAGTCTCTTTCTCTAGTTTACCGTTAAGTTGTGCAAGGGAAACCCCCAAATTTTTGCTTGTGACTGGACATGAAAATCTGATAAAAAAGATATTAGTGGAGATACCTGCTAAGGTAAATGAGTCTTCAGAAAACACCTGGTCCAATCTAGAGTTCTGGAGGTTGTCGCCAGAGAAGATTATATGTAAGCAGCGTTGAGATGTTGGCGGTCAGTTGCTAGAAATATCTAATAAAAGGTGAAACTACTGTAGGCATCATCAACTCTACAGGTTGCAACTCTTTTCAACTGAATTATCACTGCACTATATTTAATTTATTACTGATTTCTTTTTGAAATGAACAAATTCATGTATTAAATTTTAAAATGTGAGCCATTGTGATTTGTCATAAATTTCAGAATTTGTGCAATATTTGGGTGATGTTGCAGCTGTATTGAATGATGATGCTGAAAGTACATTTGACAACAAAGAAGAAAGTTCAGGTGATGAAGAAAAGGCAGTCAGGAGGAAACAAGTATATTTTCATTAATCATGACATAATGATTTTAATATTATTTTATCTCTAACAGAAACCTGTTTCAATTAGAGATGGACGGTATTACCCAAAAACGGTTTGGTTTCATTTTTTTTGTAATAACCCCAAAAAACAAATGGCCCTGTCTTGAAGAACGTGTCCGACAGTCTTCGTCAACTTAAATTTTTCACTTCATTGTGAACGTTTGATCTATAAAAAATATGTATACAAGTGAATTATATTCATTAATATATTCATTAAAATAATTGGGCTTTCTTTTGGAGCTCAAATTTTAACTTTGTGCAATATGGAAATAATCTTTAAAAATCTTCTTCAGATTCACCAGTCAGAATCTTTTGATAATTGGTGTACAGCATCCTTAGGTAAGTCAGATCTAAGTTTGTTCAAACCAAGTCCCTGGTTTAATATTTGGCCTCCCTTTTTGGAGCCTAAATTTCAACTTAGTCCAATAGGAGGAACAATCTTTAAAAACTTTCTCCTTCAGAACCACCAGTCAGAATTTTTTAATATTTCTTATATATCATTGTTACAAGGGTCAGATTCAAGTTAGTTAGTTCGAATCTAGTCCCTCAGTTAATATTTGGACTTCCTATGGGACCCGAATTTTAACATAGTGCAATATAAGAAATATTCTTTAAATCTTCTTCAGATCCATCAGTCAGAATCTTTTGATATTTGGTATACAGCAACCTTAGGAAGGTAAGATCTAAATAATTTGTTCAAACCAAATATCTGGGTTAATATTTGAGCTCCCTGTTGAGGTATAATCTTTAAAACTCTTCTTCTCCATAACCACTGGTCAGAATCTTTTTATATATGATATACAGAATCCTTACAGGGGTCAGTATGAAGCTTTTTCAAACCAAGCCATTTGGTTAATAATTCGGCTCTCTATGGGAGCCCAAATTTTAACTTAATGCAATATGGGAAATTTTTGGGGCCCGAGTTTTAACTTATTCCAGTATGAGGAATAATCCTTAAAACCTCTTCTCCAGTTATATGTGGTATACAGCATCCTTATGGGGGTCAGATTCCAAGTTGTTTAAAGCAAGTCCTTTGAATAATATTTTGGCTGTTGATTGGAGCCCGAATTTTCACTTGCTGCAATATGAGGAATATTCTTCAAATATTTTCTTCTCACGAACTCCAAATCAAAATCTTTTGATATATGGTATGCACCTTTCTTAGGGTTTTCAAATTCAAGTTTGGAAAAATCAAGTCCCTTGATTAATATTTGGGATTCCTATTGGATCCCAAATTTTTACTTAGTCCAATATAAGGAATAATCTTTATGGTGTACAGAATTCTTACAGGGGGTCAGTTTCAAGTTTGTTCAAATCAAGTCTATTGGTGAATAATTGGGCTGTCTATGAAAAAGTGCACATTTTAATGTAGTGCAGTATTAGGAATAATCTTTAACAATCTTCTTTTCCAGAACCACTTGTCAGAATCTTTTGATATATGGAATGAGGCACCCCTGTGGGGTCAGATTCAAGTTTGTTCAAATCAAGTCTGATTAATATTTGGGCTCAGCCACCACCCTTATGAAAGGTTAATATTTGGTATAGTTTAAACAGTATTTATTTCAGATCAGATATGTAATCAAAGAGCAACATTGAATATTTACAAATGTATAGGTGAACTGAAGTGGATTCAGCAGTAAGCTTGAAGATTATACAAGGCTGTCTCCAAACATGATTAAACAAACTAGTTATAAACAGCTGGTACAGGAGTATTTGGTGTTCTTTATGTGAATGCTCATTTATATATGTAATAAGGATTTAGTAAGAGGAGAATAGACAGAATAGCGTAATTGGATTTGAGAGATATGAAGAAGGATGAATGACCCAAGGAGGAAGTATGACCAGTGGTTTAGTGGCGTGCATAATGGTTGGTTAACTATTTAATTTACAGGGATGGTTTGCCGATAGGTTGACTGGTTAACTGGTTGAGGGCTATATTATTTTGGTGGTCTGAATTTCTACATCAAAATTTGTTGTGTTACAAATTATTAAAAACAAAATATTATTTGTGTTTGACTGCATATGGAATATGAGCAAAGAAAGTTTTGGCTTTTGCTCTGCTGCCCTCATTTTCCTGAAAGCCCTGATCTGATAGTGGCTTCTAGCACTCAACCAGTTAAGTTCAAGATAATTTTTAGCTCATCTTTGGCGAAGCCCAAATTTGAGGTATTGTCATGGCCCGTCTGTCAGTCCGTCACGTCGTACACACGGCTTGGGCTAGAGGCCGTATTTATGAACCGATCGTTACGGAACTTCTTGGGTACCTTTGTTATCACCGTGAGACGAGAACGAGTGTTTTTCGGTCTGGTCCGAAATTCTAGATGGCCATTTTGTACAAAATTAGGTGCAATCAGATTTTTGCGCAGAACTGCCATATGAAAGCTCTGATTTGAATAATTTTTTGTATGAATGTTTAGTACCATGGGATACATCACATATAATACGGGTTTTTTTCATGTGTGTAAATTATGCAAATTAGACTAACTTTGATTTATTTAGTGTTACTTTCAGCAATGTAAGTGCAAATGCCAATACGGCTAGGGCTAGAGGCCGTATTTATGAACCAATCTTTACAAAACTTCTTGGGTACCTTTGTTATCACCTTAGGACGAGAATGAGTGTTTTTGGGTCCGGTCTGAAATTCAAGATGGCCACTGGCAGCCATTTTGTACAAAATTAGGTTCAATCAGATTTTTGCACAGAACTTCCATTTGAAAGCACTGATTTGAATAATTTTTTGTGTGAATGTTTACTACCATGGGATACATCACATATAATACAGGTTTTTTCTCGTGCATAAATTATGCCAATTAGACTAACTTTGATCTATACACAAAGAACTTAATCAAGCACCACCCAGCATTTTTTATTGCATCAAGATTCATAATCGAAATTTGGAAATGGAAGATGTAAATTGGAATCGAACTGCATTCCCTCGCAATATTGGTGGGGTTTGTTGTTTGGTCAGTCGCACAAACACACCACTACATGCACGTGCAACACACCACCCATGATTTTCTCAAATAGCACTTTCAAATCGTTCTGGATTCTGTATAAAAGTGTGACAGTTTCAATGATTGAGGCATTTACTTTCGAGATGGCTCGAAGGAGATACACTGAGGCTACCAGATGGCAGATTATTGGCATGAAGTCAACGGGAATGTCTTGTAGAGCAATTGGACGGCAACTGGACATTAACCACACTGTAGTAAGCCGTCTTATTCAAAAACATCGCCAAACTGACCATGTGAGGGACAGACCGAGACCAGGTCAGCCACGTAAGACTAGTCGAGTTGAGGATCGTTACCTTGCACGTCTTGTTCGACGTCAGCCGTTCTCCAGTAGTGGTGTTCTGAAGCAGCTATGGCTCCCCAACAGACCCCTTTGCAAGAGAACAGTGAGAAACAGATTGAAGGCAATAGGTCTCAAGGCAAGGCGAGTGATTAAGCGGCCAGCGTTGACCAACCGGCATAAAAGAGCTCGTTTGGAATGGTGTCTAGCCCGACGTCACTGGAATCTTACGTCATGGAGGAAGGTCCACTGGTCGGACGAAAGTCGGTTTTTGCTCAACGTTACTGACAGACGTCAGCGTGTTTGGAGAACCAAAAATACTGCATATGTGCCAAAGAACGTCCAAGCGTCAGTCCCATTCGGTGGCGGATCAGTTATGGTCTGGGGATGCGTGTCCCATGATTGTAAGCTTGATTTGGTAACTGTGCAAGGCAATCTCAATGGCGATCGTTACATCCGGGACATTCTGCAACCTGTTCTTGTTCCCCATTTTGACAACCATCCATTGGCCACTCGCCCTGTGTTCATGGACGACAATGCTCGACCCCACCGTTCTCGACTTGTGAAAACTTTTCTTGACAACAACGCGATTACTAAACTGCCATGGCCTGCAATGAGTCCTGATCTCAATCCACTGGAGCACATTTGGGATATGATTGGACGCAGAGTGCAAGCACTGGACCCACCTCCACGACATTTGGCCGGTTTGGAAGCAGCTATACACCATGAGTGGCAGCAGTTACCTCTTCAACGAATCAGGAGACTCACCTCACGCATGAGGAGGAGGGTAGACGCAGTCATCCATGCACACGGCGGATACACACGCTACTGACAATATTGTTGCTAATTGTTGGCTTACAATGCTACTGAACATTCAGCAATCGCTAATCAATCATTATCTCCATTTTGGTACTTTGTAGCACAAAACTTACAACAGGGTGGAATTTCCTGCAAAACCAATGTTCATGTTTGTCTGCCAAAATTACAGTAAAGTGTTACACATTGCAATCATTGTTGTGTTTTATGTTTAGCTAGGATTATGAACTATCAGAATATCATACCATTTGTTGCCATACAAACGTCATGATGTTATAATGACCGGGTTTTGTCACAACAATCAGGAAAAATGGGGCGGTGCTTGATTAAGTTCTTTGTGTATATTTAATGTTACTTTCAGCACTGTAACTGCAAATGCCAATATGGCTCAGGCTGGAGGCTGTATTTATGAACCGATCTTTACGAAACTTCTTGGGTACCTTTGTTATCACCGTGGGACGAGAACGAGGGATTTTGGGTGCGGTCCAAAATTCAAGAGGGCCACCAGCAGCCATTTTGTACTTTAGTTAGTACAATCAGTTTTTTGTACAGAACATCTGTATGAAACTTCTGATTTGAATAAATTTTTGTATGAATGTTTGGTAACATGGAATACATCACATATAATACAGGTTTTTTTCTCATGCAAAAATTATGCAAATTAGATGAACTTTGATTTGTTCAGTGCTACTTAAACACAGTAAGTGCACATATCGATACGGCCCGGGCTAGAGTCTGTATTTATGAACCGATCTTTATGAAACTTCTTGAGTACCTTTGTTATCACCTTGGGACTAGAACGAGTGTTTCTGGGTGCGGTCCAAAATTCGAGATGGCTGCCAGTGGCCATTTTGTATGGAAATTAGGTCCAATCAGTTTTTGTACACAACTTCTTTATGGCTCGGGCTAGAGGCTGTATTTATGGACCGATCTTTACAAAACTTCTTGGGTACCTTTGTTATCACCGTGGGACGAGAACGATTGTTTTTGGGTGCAGTCCAAAATTCAAGATGGCCACAAGCAGCCATTTTGTACCAAAATTAATGCAATCAGTTTTTTGTACAGAACTTCTGTATGAAAGCTCTGATTTGAATAACTTTTTGTATGAATGTTTAGTAACATGGAACACATCACATATAATACAGGTTTTTTTCTCGTGCAGAAATTAGGCAAATTAGATGAACTTTGATTTGTTCAGTGCTACTTATACACAGTAACTGCACATGTGAATACGGCTTGGGCGAGAGTCTGTATTTATGAACTGATCTTCACGAAACTTCTTGGGGTACCTTTGTTATCGCCTTGTGACTGGAACGAGTGTTTTTGGGTGCCTTTGTTATCACTGTGCTATGAGAACAAATATTTTTGGGTTCAGTCAGACCCACTCTGGGACTCAAAGATTTATTTTCTAGTTTAGCATCTAACTGTCACCCCACTTTTACAATACTTTACCTATATGTTTGTTACAGGCAACGGTCATCATTTATGTACAGACCGTTACAATACTTTACATGTACCTTTGTTATCAGGTCATTACCTAGATGTTTGTCATTGCTGTGTCACATACTATACATGTACATGTCTTAAACAAGTTGAGCTACAGTGTCATTGACACTTTTATTCGTGGTTAGCATTTGTCATCACTGTTAGATTTAGGGATGCCACGATTCGTCGATTAGTCGACTCACTGTCGATTCACGGCCGTGTCGACGATTTTTTTTTGGAGTCGACTATCGGGGGGAAAATGTAGAAGCCACTGTTTTCTAGTTAATTGTTCCAAGTTAGGTTTGTGGCTGCTAGTCTGTAACAGAATCAATCTGAATGTGTTCTAAAACGCATATAAATAAGTTAGCGCAACAGAAGGGGGGGGGGGGAGGTCTCCAGGACACTCCAGGGTCGTATCACATCGTTGTCATCACTAAGAGTTGAAAATAAAAGGTTAACTAACGTTCAGTGAAGAAGAAATCATCGATTTCTGTAACATGATTTCTGTGTGGTATCGTTGCTATCTCAAAGCATTTCAAGTTTTCAACTGACTGAACTGAAACTATATCGCAAATTTAACTGAAACAATCAACAACAGAGACAAGTCTCAATCATCAATTCATGCCGACTCTTTGATGTGAACTGGTGTCCATTGATAGCTGTCTTTGAAGTTGCCACATCCCAGAAAGTTGAGAAACATTTTTGTTAATCGGGATTGTCTGGGACAAAGTTTATTGAAATTGATTTCCTCTAATTGAACCACTGGCCTAGTTCTACACGTACAGTGTTGTCAAATTATGTGAATTTATGTCAATAATTTAAATTGCCTTTGAAGTTTTGATACTTGCAGACAGAAAATAATATTCAGAACAAATAGTAATACAGACTGTAGAACTGGTCCAGACCGTCCATTGGTGTGATTGGTATACGAAGCACGCCCACTGTCTAATCACCATTCAACATTCCCTGTGGCAGACCTTAAACACTGACGGGGTCTTTTCGTTCCAATGGGTGTTGTAACTTATAGGTTTGTGTATGGGTGTGGGGTGCTTTTACTGTTTTGTTGATTTGTCAGTACGCCAATGGCAGGTCATATGCAAGCGGGTGTTGGTGTGGACTCACTGGGATGGAATTGCTAGTTGTACATAAAAATACAGCCTATGGGCGTGGCTTTCATTTGACATAACACGCGTCTGCCTTGTCAAATGACTGCCACAATCACATTGCAGTACTAGTTTGTCAATCTCATTGAGACGTTGAAGTGCCAAAACATTGTCATTTGACTCATTACATTTTGTTAAATCCTATTATATTATTCGAAAAAAAAGTTAAAAAACTGAAAAAAAAATGTCAGGGAGAAAGCAATCGGATGTGTGGAAGTACTTTAAAAAGGACGAAGATAAAATAGTTTCCTGTACTTTATGCTATAAAACATTCTCATACCATGGGTCAACAACGGTGATGAGAAACCACATGGTGGCCATCCATGGAAATAAAACTTTTACAGACCCAAAACAGCCTGCGTTGAAATCGATGCTCACGCCTTCATGTTCACAAATTAGTGATTCCCGAAAGACACTGATTGATGATAAAATTGCCACATTTGTGGCAAAGGACATGATGCCACTGAGTACTGTTGAAGGTGAGGGGTTTAAAGAACTAATGAACTGTGTGGTACCAAGTTACAAAGTACCCGGATGTACGCACGTTCGTCTACTAATTGAAAACAAGTATGATGCATGCAAGCAGCTACTCATGGATAGCATTACTGAGTTGCTCAATTCATCAGCACAAAAAGAGTGTTTTTCCATCACAACAGACATATGGACAAGTCGGACAAACAACCCATACATGACGACAACAATACATTTCATGTCAAGTAACTGGACACTGGAAAGTTTTGTTTTGTCTACAGAAATAATGCCGGAGTCGCATACCGCAGACAATATAGCAGAACGACTGATTGGAGACTTTGAAAAATTTAATATCCCTGTGACATCAGTTGTTGCAATTGTTCACGATAATGCGTCCAATGCAGTCGCGAGTTTACCACTACTCAATGAGAAACTCAGGGCAAAAGCAGTGTTTAAAGCACAAACATCTGTATCTACCCGTGACACACCAAGTACAGAATCTACAGGTGTTCGTTTGGCAAGTACAAGTAGTGCTACTGCTACTGCAGCTGCTACTATTACTAGTGGCCATAGTAGTGTCAGCTGTCAGAGTGTATTTCATGAAATCGTCAGTGTTCCATGCGCTGCCCATACCTTACAGCTTTGTGTAAATGCAGGCTTGGATGTGCGTCAAATTAGTATTCTGCTCGGTGCCTGTCGTAGGTTAGTGGCGCATTTCAACCACAGTGCACGTGCTATGCAGGAGCTTTATGTTCGCCAAGAACGAATGAACATGCCCAAAAAGAAACTGATACAAGAAGTGAAAACACGTTGGAACAGTTCCCTACATATGTTGGAAAGACTTTCAGAACTAAGATGGCCAGTTTCTGCCGTTCTGTCTGATGAGAATGTGACGAAACGATCAGATGCTCGTACACTTGATATGACCAATGAGCAGTGGGTGCTCATGGTTGATTTGATACCCATTTTGAAACCTTTAGAAGCGGCCACGACAATTCTCTCTGCTGAGAAAACTGAGTGTTTCAAGCGTACTTCCAATAATGTTTGGCTTGAGTGAACGACTAAAGGCCGATCCTGAAAATGATTCTAAAACGATCTCAGCTGTTAAGGGGGTAATTAGAACAGACCTGGAGCGCCGTTTTAGACTGGCACCAGATACACTCTTACCAGATGGAATTCATATCTTAGCGTCAGCAGTGGACCCACGACACCATGACCTAAAATTTCTGAACAATTCTACTATTTTAGATACAACCAAAGACGCACTTACACAAGAGTACAAACGAATTAGACCAGTTAGTAGTGTTAGTCATGATTCTGACAGCTCAGTGAGTTCATGCGATGCAGAACAAAGAGGGGTTGAGGCTACTAGTAGACAAACTCAAGATATTGAAGTCTCTTCTGACCCGTCATCATCAGGATTCATAGGGGGTGCAACTAAGAAACAAAAAGTTTCTGCAAGTGAGCTGATATTTGGGGTTACCAAAAAACGTAGTCGGGGAAATGATTCAAATGATGTGAGTTCTGAGCTCGAAAAATTCCGCAAAGAACTTGCTTTGGATTTTCATGAATGTCCACTAACGTGGTGGAAGTCTAACTGGCATCGTTATCCTAAATTGTCTGAGCTGGCAAAAAAATATCTTGCCGTGGTGGCAACGTCGACTCCATCTGAGCGCGTATTTTCCTGTTCTGGGAATATCGTTTCACCAAGGCGTGCACTCCTCAAGCCGGACATTGTGGATATGTTGGTTTTTCTTAACAAGAATATGGGCCTTCTTAATTAAATTTCTATTCTGACTCTGAGTATTCTCGTAGAAAATGGGAACGTAATAATTGGTGCATGATCGCATGTGTACCAGGTTGATAGGTGACGTCTAGGACCTATATGTGACCCAGTAATTTTGAACTCATGCCACAACGTGTCAATTAACAACTTTTTTTGTTTAAGCTACTTAACTTACTACCAAACAGGAGTTTAAGTTTTAAAGTAAAATTAAAATTCTAATTTGTTTATTTTCAATTTTCAAATTAAGATTCTGACAGTAAGAGGCTGGGAACTATAAATCATTCAAAGAACTTGTAAAGAAGTTAACATTTTTCCATTTTTATCCGATCATTTTGTTATGTGATCAGAGATCAGTGCAGTGCTAATGAGTAATGACTATTCTGACATTAAGTTTTGTTAAGTGAACTGTACTATACAATTATTAAATATTTAGCATTCAAAGTCCAACTTGTACATTAACTTCACTGAGCATGTGGAGTCGTAGAACAAAACTTCAAGTTCAATCACCTGGTAAAGCCATTGCCGAAACCCAAGTCCCCAACACAGAAGTCACTTGGAGTAGGCGAGTCAGACACAGATTTTTATCGCAAATAATTCATTTTTGGCTCACAGAAGTTACAATTCCTCACTAGAAAGAACTTGTGGAGTTTGTTTTAATGAGGGGTGATGAGCTGTCAGACGTGTTTTGTAACGAGCTCAACTCATTATCCCTCATTGAATCTAACCCCACAAACTCATTCCAGTGAGCGACTGTAAACTGTATTTTTTAGACTATGTTGGTGGTTCCGACGGGCCAGAGTAAGGGGTAGTCCCAAGTAGAGCCCCCAAGGCCCCAACCCCAGTCAGGAAATTTTAGGCTGTTCAATGTTCATGATGTGAACTTGTTAAACACCAATAAATAAAAAATAATATATCATTATTTTATTATATAGTGGCCGAAACATCCCCGGGCGAAAATGCCCACGTCGGGGGCATGTCCCATTCGTTAATGAATGATAAATTAATAACGGTATTTCTCTGACACGATTCACACGAATAGTATTACACAACCTGAGTATCATACTGTTTTAAGAGCAGTGGAAATTAATGAAATCCCATTGTACTTAGAACAGCATGTAACTCAGGTCGTGAATTTTGCAAACCTGTAATGACAGATAATTTCTCTGAATGCGTACGGTTCAAAACTTTGTGATTCGCGTTGACGCATTGATAAGATTGCAGATAATAATTTCTAACCGGCCCCTTCTTCAAAATGTTCCCAACTTCCCGCCAGATATCACTTGACAGACACGGTCTTGTGCAAGTGAATGCGGTTGTGTGATAATACCAGTGTATTACATGTTCTTCGGACTTATTCCCAATTTGTTATGAAATTCGAAGTGGTCAGTTTGTAGTGTATTCGCGCAAAACAGGACTCATTATAGAACTAATATTCAGTAAATATACACGATGGATTATGCCATCATTACGGATGGAACATGCACATCCTTGCAGGTAAAGTTGAACACAAACTTTTTTTTCTATTTTTCATTTCCTGAAGCCATAGCCTGGTATAATGATGTTTAATTTCAGATGTGTTGCGATCCAATTTACCTATTACCTAATACCCAACTGTCCCGTACGCCCTCACCACAGCCCTCTGAATCCATTCTTGTGACAATTTAAGAATGGGTTCAGAGATGGGGAAGTGGGAGATGACAGTTAGTCTGTTACTGACCGTGTCGGGCTATCTTTTTAATGACAAAGTTTACACACAATATTTTCGGGTCACCTGGTACGACTATCGACGAATCGTCGATTAGTACGACCGATTAGTCGATTCCAAAATTTGAAAATCGTGGCATCCCTAGTTAGATTATTACAAACCATTGGAGAGTACACTCTCATTGGAGAGTACACTCTCCAATAATATGTAGTAAAGCCAATAACTAGAAGAATTAATTTTTATAATCTTAGGACTTACTATAAAACATGATCTTAGGACTTGCTATAAAACATGAGCAGATAATATGAAAACATTAGCATGGCACCCCACTTGTCCATAAGGCCATCGCGGAGGCTTCCAACAGATCAGCAATCGACCAGCTAATTGAAGTGTTTGCTTTGGATGATGAACTGTTGAACATTTCCGAATATAGACTTGTTGATTTCTGGACTATAAGATTCACAACCATAGAGTAGTATATTTGTCGTAATAGGATGGAGAATGGAACCTAATGTTTGTAGTCTAATTTGGGTGTACGCAGGGCAATGGAAGAAGAAGTGGTCAGAGGTTTCGCGCTCCCCACTTTCACACACTGAAGTTTCCGAGAGAAAATTGCCATGCAGGTCATGGTGGAGATTGCTGCAATTTAGTCGCGTGAGTGTAGTATTTGGGCATAACGTGAAGTGTGATGATAGTAGAAGCTTGGTACTCGTCTGTTGCGGTTCAGATAGGTCTCAAAGTTTAATAATGAAGAATTTCTTCTTATTTCAGGTGGAATACTATTCCAAAGCCGCGGCGTAGATGGAATGAATGACGTGTGGTGTACGTTTGTTCGACTGGGCAGAGGAATAAGATTGTCATGACGGAGGTTGTAGTTATGGGTTTCTGAGGAAGAGGGAGGAGTTAAATTGGACATATAAGCAGGAACCAGGTCGTGATACATTTCGAAATACTGAATGAGCTTATGATTTTGTCTTCTTGTTTCGAGAATTTGCCAGCCAGTTTCGATGTAGAGGCAACATTTATTTGTGCTTTTAGTACCTCCTGTCACCAGACGTGCTGCTTCGACCTGTATTTTTATATGCCCGTTTGAAAAACGGGCCGTATTATGTAAATGGTCTCGCCATCCGTCTGCCCATCCGTGGACACATTTCGTTTTCGGACGATAACTTTAGTTGTAATGGTTTCAGCAAAGTTAAATTTGGCTTATGGATTTAGTCAAACAAAATACAGGTTGGGTTCGATTTCCGTCCTTACTGGCCCATTTTTAGTACAGTTATGGCACTTTATTTATGAGAATTTTTCCCAAGTTCTTCTTTCTGGACGATAACTTTAGTTGTAATCATTTGAGATGAGTTAAATTTGGCGTGTGGATTTAGTACAACAAAATACAGGTTGCGTTCGATTTCCGTCTTTAGCGGCCCATTTTTAGGAGAGTTATGGCACTTTATTTAGAGAATTTTGTCCAAGTTTTGAAAGTCCATTACTTTTAAATGATGAGAATCCACGCCGTTTATATCTTATGAACCTCAAAATGTCCTTTTTCCTTGGCGCCACCTATTGTCAATCGTTATCAATGAAGTTAACCTGTCAATGAATGGACGCTACCATTGTAAACGGCAGGGAGAATCTTCTACACCTAAAAATTGTTTGCATTTCCATTCTGCATACTAAAATTTCACAAAATCAATATGAAATGTGTGCACACAAGCATACAGTTTGAACCCTTTACCCCAGACAGGGCAGGGGAATGGACAATCATTGGAGGGGGTGACAGACATAGTTGAGTCAACAAAAATTTCTAACTTTACCCCAGAGAAACTTGTGCGTGTTCCAATTTTGATGGGCATATGTTGCCCTGCTAGGCGGTGCTCTTGTTTCAAGCTCATTTACCTCCCCCGCAGTACAGTTATCACAGACGGTATCAGTGTATTCGAGTACTGGGCGAAGAAGAGCAAAATAAATTTTCTCAAGGCTTTTTCGATCTAAACTAAACTTGAAGTGACGTAGGATATCGATTCGCTTCCAGGCTTTCTTTATTATTTCTGCGGTATGGACAATCCATGTTCCAAGGTTGACAAACGTCAGTCAAAAGTGTTTGTGATACGTGACCTCTTTGATCACAGTATTAAACATTTTTAGAGGTAGATGGCTTAGTTGCTGACTTTTATGAGTGATTAATAGAGTTTCCGTTTTAGCTGGGTTAAAGTTGATGAGCCACTTATCAGACCATTCCTCCAGTCGTTGGAGATCGGTGACAATGATTTCAGCAGCTCTGTTGGGGTCCTCGACAATTAAGTAAAGTGTTGTATCATCTGCAAAAAGATGAATATTACTTGTAATATTTTCAACGATATCGTTTATGTAGATCAGGAAAAGCAAGGGTCCAAGGATAGAACCGAGTTAAGAACGACACGCTGCATTCTGCCACACAAGTATGATTCGGGCCATTTTAGGAGGGGGCCAGTGATGCCAATTTGTTCGAGTTTGAATAGGAGACCTTTGTGCCAGACTTTATCAAATGCTTTGCTAACGTCACAAAATATCACTTGTATCTCTTTACCTTTGTCGAGCGCTGAGCTGAAGGAGTTGTAAATATCGGTTAGCTGTAGGACAGTTGAGTCGGATGGAAGGAATCCGGGTTGAAGGGGAGTGAGAATCATGTGAGTTTTCAGAAAATGTAATACTTTATTGAAGATACATTTCTTGAAAACTTTGCTCAAACAACTCAACAGAGTAATTGGACGGTAGTTTTGAGTAAGGTGACTATCACAAGGTTTGAATACTGGGGTTACATTACCGCGTTTCCATTCGTCTGGAAAAAACGATTCGTTTAGCATCATGTTGAATAGGGTCGTTAGAGGATCGCACAGTCTGGCAGAACATTTTTTGAGGAGGTGAGGGCTAACATTGTCAGGACCACAGGCTTTGACACATTAAGGGACTGAAGCGCTTTCAGTGTATCATCAGGTGTGATACAGATATTACCAAGTTTGGTATGGTGAGAATTATTGTTTGGCGGTGGGAGATTTTGGGAGAGATCGTCGACTGAGGTGATACTACAAAAGTATTCCTTGAACAGTTCCGCTTTCTCATGACTGGATGTGATGGGTTTGTTGTCATCCTCAAGCACGGGAATGGTTTGTCTTTTGCTGGAGATGAGGTAGGTGTTTGAGTGTTTTCCACCATTCGGATGCACTTATTGAAGAGGAGTTAAGTTTGTAATTTATTTTGGTATCATAGGTTATTTTGGATTTCCGAATTCTGAGACTGTTTCGTTGCGTTTAAGATGATATTCTTCGCAGGACAGTCAGGTGTTTTTTGTTTTGTCTTTACGGTATAGGCGTTTTCTCTAGCAGATTAGTTTTCTAATATTGTTGTGCATCCAGGGTCATTGATTAGCTCTACAAGTGATTATTTTATTGGGAATAAATTTTATAGCGTATTGGTCTATTATATTGGAGCCCAAATTTTAACATGGTCCAATATGAGGACTAATCTTTAAAAATCTGCTTCTTGAGATACAATCAGATTCTTTTTATTTTTTTGGTATACAGCATCCTTAGAGGGTTCAGTTTCGATTTATTCAAATAAAGACACTGGGTTGATATTTGTATTCCCTATTGGGGTGGGAGCAACTTTTAACAGTGCTAAATTGAAAATATTCTCAAAATCTTCTCCCAAATTACCAGTCATCTAACATATAATCTTTATAAAAAAATCTCCTTCTTCAGATCCACCATTCAGAATCTATTGATATTTGGTATATGGCATCCTGGGGGTGGAGGGGAAGGAGTCAAATTCAAATTGATTCAAATTAAGTCCCAAGGTTGATATTTGGGCCCCCTAGTTTTTGCATTACTGGAAATCTGGGCATTTTTTCTCGGGTAGCATCCGAATGCTAGAAAAAGATCATCCTCTGCATGGATCACAGAGTTACAAACAATTAAATAACTTCATAAAACTTCATACCTCTGTAGTGTTAATTAGTCATCCTTCTTGAAACAACTTTGGTCAGGTGAGTACCAAAGGCCCCATGAGACCTCTTGTTTTGTATGAAGCTACCTTAGTAGTACTAGATTAAAGTGGTCTAGTAAGATTGCTGACAGGTACTTATACAAAGTTCAAGGTTCATATCATCATATTCACCACCACAAAAGTCCATAATTGTATAAAAAAACAACTTTATATAAACAAAATGTATTTGAATTTGACTGAATATGAAATGAGTACGGAAAATTTGGCTCTTGCTGTGGTACCCTCATTTTTTTAATGCCCTGATAGTTGCTTCCTGCATTCAACCAGTTAAAGCATGTTTTCCAGCTGGTGATCGCAGCATTTATAATCTACAAGTATTTTCTTGGCCTATTTATAAAAACCTCATGTACACAGTTTTTAAAAAATTGTGTACAAGGTTTTATAAGCAAGCTGACGATTTGAATTAGTTAAATTGACCATATCACCAGGGCTATGGACCATTATATTTTCAGAGCCCAATTCCCACCTTCTCAAACCTCAACCACTACAAAACACCCCACAAACACACACACCCACCCAAACATGATCTACCCAACATCATACAGCATCCCATTTTTAGCTCAACTTTGACATAGTCAAATTTGATGTTTTGTCATGGCCTGTCATCTGTCTATCTGTCTGTCCATCCATCTGTCTATCCAGGTTTACACAGACACACTTGTGGGGTTTTAAATTTAGGGTCAGTGGTAGTTGTGGGGTTGGCTTAGTACAGTGGCCACTTGTGGAGTTATTCATTGCACTATGGGATTAATTTTTTGTCCTTTGGCGTTAGGGTTTAGCATGGGAAAAACCCCACAAGTAAGAACATCTGTCTGTTCATCAGCAATTCAATACGGCGCAGACTAGAGGCCTTATTTATGAACCGATCTTTAAGAACCTTCTTGGGTACCTTTGTTTTCACCGTGGAACGAGAACAAGTGTTTTTGTGTGCGGTTCAAGATGGCCGCCAGCAGCGATTTTGTACTGAAATTATTGCAGTCAGTTTTTTGTTCAAAACTTCTATATGAAAGTTCTGATTTGAATAAATTTATGTATGAATGTTTAGTGACATGGAATACATCGCATATAATACAGGTTTTTTCTCGTGCAGAAATTATGCAAATTAGATGAACTTTGATTTAGTCAGTGCTACTTATACACAGTAAGTACACGTCAATACGGATCGAGCTAAGGGCTGTATTTATGAACCGATCTTCATGAAACTTCTTGGGTACCTTTATTATCACCTTGGGATGAGAACGAGTGTTTTTGGGTGCAGTCCGAACTTCAAGATGGCTGCTGCTGGCCATTTTGTGCCAAAATTAGGTACAATCAGTTTTTGGCTCACCAACGATAGTTGTGTGAGCCTATGGCATAGCCCTCATGTTGGTGTCATCGGCGTTGGCATCCAGTTTCATACATTTTGAATTTGTGTGCAGGTTTTGATTTTTTTTTTTTTTTTTTGCTTTTTTGGCTCACCGACGATAGTTGTGTGAGCCTATGGCATAGCCCTCATGGCGTCGGCGTCTGGATTCACAAATTTTGAACTTTTGTGTGCAGGTTTTGATTTTTTTTTTTATTTTGCTTTTTTTTTAAGTAAGCATGCTTTTAAGGGATAGTAATATTTTATTCAACCCTTTCCATGCTTAGTTACTTGAATTTTGGACTTTGGTGTACAGGTTTTTGACTTCTGTGTGCTGGTTTTGATATTTGTCTTTCTTCTCTTCCCAGGAGTAATTTACCTTGCAGTATATTGTCATGGTTCCAGTTTTATGTTAGAATGCTTATTAGGGCCAGTATTATATTATTTAACCCTTTCTCTACTTATTTACCTTACTTTTTATGTGTAGCCATACCATGTATGGTACACATAATGCCAACATCCGGGGTGGCCATCCGTCGTTCATGCATCCTTTGTCTGTCCATCCAACTGTCCGTCCATCTGGCGTTCCGTATCCCTCCCTTTGGCACTCGATAACTTGAAAAATATTGCTTGGATTGTCAAGTTACTTTATATTTGTATTCAGGTTACTGATGTACCGAGCTGTATAGTTTTGGGTGTAAATCTGATAATTTGATCCTGAGATATTAACACTTTATCCTTCAATTTGAGAATTCTTCCAATCCCTTTGGCATGAGAAAACTCAAAAAATATCAATCCAATTGTCATGTTACTTTATATATATCTTCAGGCTTCTGATGTTCCGAGCTTATAGTTTTTGGTGTAAATCTGTTATTTTGATCGTGAGATATTAACCCTTTATCCTTCAAATTGAAAATTCCTCCAATCCCTTTGGCATTCGATAACTTGAAAAATATTTCTTGGATTGTCAAGTTACTTTATATTTGTGTTCAAGTTACTGATGTGCCGAGTTGTGTAGTTTTTGGTGTAAATCTGATAATTTGATCTTGAGATATTAACCCTTAAAAAATTCATCCATTCCCTCCCTTTGGCATTCGATAATCTGAAAAATATTGCTTGGATTGTCAAGTTACTTTATATTTGTGTTCAGGTTACTGATGTGCGGAGCTGTATAGTTTTTGGTGCAAATCTGATAATTTGATCCTGAGATATTAACCCTTTATCCTTCAAATTGAAAATTTCCCCAATCCCTATGGCATGAGATAACTCAAAAAATATCAATCCAATTGTCATGTTACTTTATATATACCTTCAGGCTACTGATGTTCCGAGCTGTATAGTTTTTGGTGTAAATCTGTTATTTTGATCCTGAGATATTAACCCTTTATCCTTCAAATTGAAAACTCCTCCAATCCCCTTTGGCATTCGATAACTTGAAAAATATTGCTTGGATTGTCATGTTACTTTATATTTGTGTTCAGCCCTTTATCCTTCAAATTGAAAATTCCTCCAATCCCTCCCTTTGGCATTCGATAACCTGAAAAATATTGCTTGGATTGTCAAGTTACTTTATATTTTTTTTGTGTTCAGGTTACTGATGTGCAGAGCTGTATAGTTTTTGGTGCAAATCTGATAATTTGATCCCTAGATATTAACTCTTTATCCTTCAAATTGAAAATTCCTCCAATCCCTATGGCATGTGATAACTCAACAAATATCAATCCGATTGTCATGTTACTTTATATATATCTTCAGGCTACTGATGTTCCGAGATGTATAGTTTTTGGTGTAAATCTGTTATTTTGATCCTGAGATATTAACCCTTTATTCTTCAAATTGAAAATTCCTCCAATCCATTTGGCATTCGATAACTTGAAAAATATTGCTTGGATTGTCAAGTTACTTTATATTTGTGTTCAGGTTACTGATGTGCCGAGCTGTATAGTTTTTGGTGTAAATCTGATGATTTGATCTTGAGATATTAACCCTTTATCCTTCAAATTGAAAATTCCTCCAACCCCTCCCTTTGGCATTCGATAACTTGAAAAATATTGCTTGGATTGTCAAGTTACTTTATATTTGCGTTCAGGTTACTGATGTGCCAAGCTGTATAGTTTTTAGTGTAAATCTGATAATTTGGTCCTGAGATATTAACCTTTTATCCTTCAAATTGAAAATTCCTTCAATCCCTTTGGCATGAGATAACTCAAAAAATATTAATCCGATTGCCATGTTACTTCATATGTGTGTTCAGGTTACTGATGTGCCGAGCTGTATAGTTTTTGGTGTAAATCTGATAATTTGATCCTGTGATGTTAACCTTTTATCCTTCAAATTGAGAACTCCTCCAATCCATTTCTTCGGCATAAGATAACTAAAAAAATATTAATCCGATTATCAGGTTACTTTATATATGAATTCAGGTTACTGATGTGCTGTGCTTTATAGTTTTTTATGTAAATCTAATAATTTGATTCGGAGATATTAACCCTTTATCCATCAAATTAGGCACTCCTCCTATCCATTTCGAGATGTACCCATACCATGTATAGTATATATAATGTCGTCATCCGGGGTGGCCCTCAGTTTTTGGTAATGGTCTTTTCATGTGGAGTTTTTATATTACTGGCATATTGCCATGGTGATTACTGTGACATTTGCTGGGTATTCTCAATTTTAACCCTTTGAAACAAATGTGATACTTTTTTTGACTTTTGTGTGCAGGTTTTCATACTTGTCTTTCTTTTCTTCCAAGTAGATATTTTTCAAGTAGAGTTTCACCTTACTGGCATATTGCCATTGTGGTTACTGTTATATTTGCAGGGCATTTTTCTTAACCCTTTACCTAACATGAAAAGCAGACGACACTTGCAAAAAAAATTCTTGAATAACTACTTTTTTTCATTTTTTGTCTCAAAAACATAGGTTATGACCCCTCGTTGGAACGAGCTCGACGAGCTCGTTCCAACGAGGGGTCATAACCTATGTTTTTGAGACAAAAAATGAAAATATTTTGAAAATTAATTGGCGATTTTTTAGAATAGCGCTGGCCGGTTTTGGCCGTTGCGTTGGATAAAGGGTTAATTTTAACCCATTGAAACAAATGTGATACTTTTTTTTACATTTATGTGCAGGTTTTGAGGTTTGTCTTTCTTTTCTTCCAAGTGGCGACTTACCTTGTAGCATATTGCCTTGGTTCCTATTTTATGTTAGCATGCTTCTTGGGGCTATTATTATATTATATAACCCTTTAGCTGCTTATTTACTTTAATTTTGGACTTTTGTGTGCAGGTTTTGGACTTTTGTGTGCAGGTTTTTGACTCTAGTGTACAAGGTTTTGATATTTTTTTTAAGTGGAGTTTTACCTCACTGGCATATTGCCATGGTGGTTACTGTAACATTTTCAGGGTATTTTTCTAAATTTTAACCCTTTAAAACAAATGTGATACTTTTTTTACTTTCATGTGCAATTTTTGAGGTTTTTCTTTCTTTTCTTCCAAGTGGATATTTTTCAGGTAGAGTTTCACCTTACTGGCATATTGCCATGGTGGTTACTGTGACATTATCAGGGTATTGTTCTCAATTTTAACCCATTGAAACAAATGTGATACTTTTTTTTTACTTTTATGTGCAGGTTTTGAGGTTTGTCTTTCTTTTCTTCAAAGTGGAGACTTACCTTGTAGCATATTGCCAAGGTTCCTATTTTATGTTAGCATGCTTCTTGGGACTATTATTTTATTATTTAACCCTTTAGCTGCTTATTTACTTTAATTTTGGACTTTTGTGTGCAGGTTTTGGACTTCTGTGTGCAGGTTTTTGACTTTTGTGTACAGGTTTTGATATTTTTTTTAAGTGGAGTTTTACCTCACTGGCATATTGCCATGGTGGTTACTGTAACATTTTCAGGGTATTTTCTAAATTTTAACCCTTTGAAACAAATGTGATATTTTTTTTTACTTTTATGTGCAGGTTTTGAGGTTTTTCTTTCTTTTCTTCGAAGTGAATATTTTTCAGGTAGAGTTTCACCTTACTGGCATATTGCCATGGTGGTTACTGTGACATTATCAGGGTATTTTTCTCAATTTTAACCCATTGAAACAAATGTGATACTTTTTTTTTTACTTTTATGTGCAGGTTTTGAGGTTTGTCTTTCTTTTCTTCAAAGTGGAGACTTACCTTGTAGCATATTGCCATGGTTCCTATTTTATGTTAGCATGCTTCTTGGGGCTATTATTATATTATTTAACCCTTTAGCTTCTTATTTACTTTAATTTTGGACTTTTGTGTGCAGGTTTTGGACTTCTGTGTGCAGGTTTTTGACTTTTGTGTACAGGTTTTGATATTTTTTTTCAAGTGGAGTTTTACCTCACTGGCATATTGCCATAGTGGTTACTGTAACATTTTCAGGGTATTTTTCTAAATTTTAACCCTTTGAAACAAATCTGATATTTTTTTTTACTTTTATGTGCAGGTTTTGAGGTTTTTCTTTCTTTTCTTCGAAGTGGATATTTTTCAGGTAGAGTTTCACCTTACTGGCATATTGCCATGGTGGTTACTGTGACATTATCAGGGTATTTTTCTCAATTTTAACCCATTGAAACAAATGTGATACTTTTTTTTTTTACTTTTATGTGCAGGTTTTGAGGTTTGTCTTTCTTTTCTTCAAAGTGGAGACTTACCTTGTAGCATATTGCCGTGGTTCCTATTTTATGTTCGCATGCTTCTTGGAGCTATTATTATACTATTTAACCCTTTAGCTGCTTATTTACTTTAATTTTGGACTTTTGTGTGCAGGTTTTTGACTTTTTTTTTTTTTTTACTCCAGCCTTCCCTTTACAGTACGTGGAGAGTGTATTATCACTAAATCACCTGCAGAGAAACATTGCTTGTGTTTTTTGTTGATATGTACAAAATTTGAAAGTTCTAGCTAGGGTGATAACTCTACTCTGCAGGTGATTTAGTTACAATCCATTCTCCACATACTGTACATTGGCCACCTGTTGGTGAGCCACGGGGTACTGATACCCCTTCTAGTTTGTACAGAACTTCTATATGAAGGTTTTGATTTGAATAACTTTTTGAATGAATGGGGGGCACGGTGGCTCAGTTGGTAGAGGTGCAGGTTGCAAGCCGAGAGGTCCTCGGTTCGAATCCCACCTGCGACAACCGCATTGTGTCCTTGGGCAAGACACTTCACCCCCATTGCCCATATGGGGGCACGGTGACGCTGTGTACTAAGGCGTACTGCACGTTGATGGTGCACCTGTCTTCAACCAATGCTAACCTTGCTTGTGTGGAGTTGGTATGTTGGGGAGCTGACAGTTGCTTGCCGTTGCTCGGTGGTTCTCTCCGGGTATTCCGGCTTCCTCCACCTGTAAAACTGTCACGGTCTTGGTTAGCCATTGTGCAGAAATATGTGACCTTAAACACCAATAAATAAATAAATGAATGAATGTTTAGTAACATGGAATATATCACATATAATGCGTTTTTTTTTCTTGTGCAGAAATTATGCAAATTAGAAGAACTTGGATTTATTCAGTGCTACTTATTGCACAGTAAGTGCACATGTCAAAACAGCTCAGGATAGAGGCTGTATTTATGAAACAATCTTTACGAAACTTCTTGAGTACCATTGTTATCACCTTGGGACGAGAACAAGTGTTTTTGGGTGCAGTCTAAAATTCAAGATGACTGCCGGCGGCCATTTTATACCGAAATTAGATGCAATCAGTTTTTTGTACAGAACATCTATATGAAGGTTCTGATGTGAATAAAGTTTTGTATGAATGTTATTAACATGGAATACATCACATATAATACAATTTTTTTCTTGTACATAAATTATGCAAATTAGATGAACTTTGATTTATTCAGTGCAACTTATACACAGTTAGTACACATGTCAATACAACTCAGGCTAGAGGCTGTATTTATGAACCAATCTTCACAAAACTTCTTGGGTACCTTTGTTATCACCTTGGGATGAGAACAAGTGTTTTTGGGTGAGCTATGAAATTTCTAGATGGCCGGCGGCGGCCAATTAGACAAACTTTGATTTATTCAGTGCTACTTATACACAGTAAGTGCACATTTCAATACGGTTCCTGCTAGAGGCATCTAACTGTCACCCACCTTTACAATACTTCACCTGTACATTTGTTGCAGGCTGTGGTCAGTATTTATGCACAGACCTTTACAATACTTTACATGTACCTTTGTTATCAGGTCATTACCTAGATGTGTGTCATTGGTGTGTCACATACTATACATGTACATGTCTTACACAAGTTGAGCTACAGTGTCATTGACACTTTCATTGTTGTGCACTAGCACATATTGGCACACCCAGCATGTGATGTGTGTACACACTGCCACATTGTGCACTTGTATACATGCACTTTCAATCAACCACCAGACCGACGTTCTGTGGAATCTCTTTCTAGTATCTGACTACACTTATAGAATCCCTTTTTCATCGTATGTGCCTATGGGGGCATGTTTTGTGTGCACATTGTGCATAAGCACACAAGTACAAATCAGCATATTCAGTGTGTGGTGGTGTGCTGCATGCAATGCGTACACATTGTAACACAATGTGTATTGACACAAGCATATATAGGCATGATCAACATACAGTTTTTTATGTGTAAGGTATCCTAGCTTGCACATGGTCTAGACATTGTAGAGACTGATTATGCCTTTTAAAGCCCTGACCTCGGGCTGAGTCAACAGGGTCAGGCATAGCTAGGAAGTATGGAGTTGTGCTACAAGTCAGTAGCAGTGGTTCAAAGCTTTAAGGGTGGTAGAAGACTACAGTATTGGATGACTACAACAGAGGCAAATCATAGGACAGATAGTTGAAGAGCAGATGGAATCCAATGGTAAAACTACCTGGAGGTGAAAAGGAGCTTGGAATCCCACTTACAGAATTCCACTTATGGAGTCCCTTCTCCAGAATCCCCGTAAAATCCCTTTTTATTGAAATGAGTTGAAGAGAGGTACAAGGAGTCAAGGAGTCACTCGATAGCTCATTTGCTCGATAAGATTTGAGCCAATCGAGCAAGGAGTAGTGGGATACATCTTTGATTGTGATAAGAATTGTGACCCCTAGTAGCAAGAGTCGTAATAGTACCCCAAGTTGGTAATAGTTGAGACACTCTACCTCAGGACAGAATAGTGGTAGCCAATAGTAATGATACAAGGCAACAATGGTGCAAGGCTGGTAGAACACCATACTAAAGGTGAATACAATGCATACTGAACACAGAACAGATGGCAGTGACTATGGACAAGTCGGCGGCGGTAGTCTTGAAGCCATGAAGGGTATGGGGGTGGATTAGAAACCAGGAGCTGAACAGGGTTAGGAGCCATAACTGTCTTCAGATAAATATTTGGGAGAAGGTAATCTTTAAAAGGTATCCTCAGCAAGTATCCTCAAATAGTTTATCACCATGTCATAAGTATCCTCAAAATACCTTTCTATGCCTATGTATTGCATGTGATGTGTGCTCATCGTGCATAAGTGCACCAGCACATATCCGCTCATCCAGCATGTGCCTATGTGCTACATGTTATGTATAAACATTATGCACTAGCACACAAACGCATTTAGGAAAATCAGAATAATTCATAGAGAGATTAGGAAATTCATAACATAGACAGGACAAACCAAGGAATGGAGAGAATAATAAGATATGGAATAGACTAGGATAGGCAGAACCAAGGGATTCCAAAGGAAACTGAACTAGAAAAACAATTGTTGGGTTGTTTATGGTAGTTCTGGATAATTAAATTGACTCGTGTACAAAGAAACGCACCTTATACCACAACTTGCTAGTTTTATAAGCCTGTAGGTGATATTGGAAGCCTTTATGGTGCTATAGCACTATGTGCTCCAATTAAAATAAGGATTCTCAAGGAATCCGAACTAGTACAACTTGTCATGTTGTTTGTGGTAATTCTTACTGAGGATTCTGGGTAATTAAATTGAATCTTATACAAAGGAATGCGCCTGTTATTGGTCAAAATAGGAATCTGGGAGAATCATTATCAAATAAAGTGATATGTTTATACTATAACCAATGGCCCAGACTTAGCTTGTGCTAACTCAAAATTATCTAGGGCCAAACATAAATTTTACTCCCCAATCCCCAAAATTTGCATGCATAACCAAAAATTAGAAGTCCTATCTGGCCTTCCATACATTTACTCTCCACGCATGCGCAGACGCCAGGAAGTCACCGAAACTGGCGCAAACATCATTCTTTGTTTGGCCCTTCAGTCAGATAACATCAAACTGACATCTGTGCTTTTTAATCTCAGCTTTAATGATGCCAGACACAAATCAATGGTTAATTTGGTGGATCCAAGGACACAACTGGATGAAGGAAGGAAGAAACAGTGGTTTGAAACGTTCAAGACTGTAATTTTATAATATTTAAAAAAATTAGTGCATGTTCCCCAATTTTGGGACATGGGCCTGACGTCATCATTGTTGATAATGATTTTTCCACTGTTTGTTAAGTATTACTTCCCTACCCTCCCTCGATCCCTCCCAGTTAAACTCCCAAGCTTTTTGGCTTGTTTTATTGAAATTTTTTTATAAAATTTCTTCGGATCTTAATGTATTATACAGAAGATTATTCTGTACATCCCCATGGTTATGCCCTCACCCTTGGGGTGTTTAGGCATTTTGGTCATGCATCATACATCCGATGTATTGTTTTTTCTTCTGCTGAAGATCTTGCTTTACATCGGATAGTTTTATTTCTGTTACTGACTTCGGGCCGTGTTGCCTGGGGTCTTGTTCCCTGTTTTTATTCTGAAGTTGTTTGCATTGGCAATGCTTTATTTGTATAGGTAGTTTCATATTATTTTTAGGGAAACAACGGTTGTAAGTAACATAAAATATTCCAGTAGTGTGGCAATTAATTTTGGGATATTATTATAATTTTGTCCACACTTAGGCTCTTTTGGGCTCATCATTCCCTTTGGGGACTTGGGCTCTTATATAAGAAAAAAATTTTCAAAAAAATCTTTTGAAATATTTTTTCTTTTGGGTGTCATTATTTCATCGATTATATATTTTAATGTTATCTTATATTTATGTAGATTTGGTGGTAGTACAATCAACCTATTTTAGCTTTTATGTAATAATATCTCTCAAATAGCAGGGCAAATAAGAGGAAGCCTTTCCTCTGTTTACATGGTCGTTGTCTTGCTTGTAGTCGATGTACTACCACTAATTCTTGCACAGCATATGTCGGATTTAGACAACGTTGGAGACGGGTGTCATGGTTTGTTGTTTGAGGCGAGAAGGCACTACCAGTCCTCTCGCAGCGAGAGAATACTGCTGGTCCTCTCGCCAAAAAGTCACTCTAGTTTTTTAGTTTCTATTTACAGATGAACAAGAACATGGTGAGGTTACGTGACGCCGTCAGAGAGTGTGCTTCCGTTGTCACAATATACAATTAGAGCTGGCGGCAGAAGTGCTCGATGATATAAGACAAGGGCCTAGACCTCAGAATATGGGGTTTACGACCTTGTCTAGCTTAACCTGCGGATCGTTACTCAGAATATGGGTAGTGTGACACCGGGTATGTCCGTAGTGGTCGAGAAGAGAAACAAGGGTGAAGCGAGCACTATAAAATCTGAACATGCTCACCCTTCGACGACGGAAAGGAGGAAGCAGACAAGTTCTGAGGTATGCTCGTCCAGGTCTGCCACGAGCAAGCGAGAGGCCCCCCTCTCTTAAAACAACATCTGGGGTCAGAGGTTGTTGGTAGGAATTGCATGAGTTGGAGCTTACGTCCATGCCTTCCTGTCCGGGATGCTCCTTATAATAGGCTGCCAGGGTTGGCTAGTCTTACGGTTTCCTGTACTTCAGAAAAGCACACATGACTGCTCAAAAAGTCTGTTGTCGCATTTAGACAGGGCTAAAAACCATGGTGCATGGTTTTAGTTCCCTGTCTTCAGCTAGCTCGACCGGTGAAGCGGTTACTAAGGCCTCTGAGAACTGTGACGCCAGGTGTGTCCGTTCTGGGCTAGGAGACAAAAAAGGGTGGAGCGAGCACTGTAACATACAATCATGCTCACCCAGCGACGTCCGAAGGAGGAAGCCGGCAAGTTCTGAGGTTCCCTCGTCCAGGTCTGCCAGGACCATGAGCAAGAAAGAGGTCTCTCTCTCTTACAGCATCATCTGGGGCCAGATGTTGTTGGTAGGAACTTGCGTCAGTCTGAGTTTACGTCTATGCCTCCTGTCTGGAACGTCCCGTCTAATAGACAGCCAGGGTCGGCTAGTCTTACGGCTTCCTCTACATAACGGCTAAAGTGCTCTTAATATTGCACAGGGCTATAAAGTTAGTGGTTTCACTTCCCTGTTGCTGGTGAAGCGGTTACTCTTCAATATTAGGACCGTGACACCGGGTGTGTCGCATTTATATAGTAAATCAGAGCTAGCGGCAAAAAGTGCTCAATATTATTAGACAAGGAACTAGACTGCAGAATATGGGGTTTACTACCTTGTCGCCAGCTAGCTTGACCGGTGGAGCAATTACTCATGATTTGAGTAACGTGATGCCAGGTGTGTCCATAGCGGTCGAGGTGAGAAAAAAAGGTGTAACGAGCACTATAAAATCCAATCATGCTCACCCTGCGACGATGGAAAGGAGGAAGTCGGCAAGTTCGGAGGTACACTCGGCTGGGTCTCCCAGGACCGCGAGCAAGAGGGAGGCTCTTCTCTCTTACAACATCTGGGCCAGATGCTGTTGGTAGGAACTTGTGTCAGTCGGAGCTTACATACATGCCTATTGTCTGGGATACTCAGTTTAATTCTCAGCTGGGGTCGGCTACAATTCGGCTTCTTCAGCATCTACTAAGCACTCACGCACCTTGGTTACATGACTCCGGATCTCTAGCCTGCATCGTCAATAGGTCCACTCTTTTTCAAGGAAGTCGCACCATCTAGTAGCCAAGAAGACGAGGCCTCATTCATCGGGACGTCCGCAGTTAAGAGCCCTCACAGACAAACTGTCCCAGGAGCAGCCGACGGACAAGCAATACATGACCGCTGCTCCTCAGGCTTCAGTAACAGACTTGCTGTCGCAGATTGCGCAGCTCATCACAGTATTCCTGCAAATGCAGAAGCACTCAACTTCAGTCTCAAAACTTGAGCTATTGGATGGTTCTCGGTCAGTCCAGTCATCTGTGTGTTCAGACCGTGATTATGACCGCATAATATTTGTAATTTTTTTACTGAAATTTCTTGGGAGTTTTGGCTTGGTAACAGAATGTTTATTCTGATTTTCCGCATGGTTACTTTCTCACCCTTGGGTGGTTAGGCATTTTGGTTATGCATCTACCATCCAATGTACTGCAGTTTCTTCTCGGGAAGCATCTGTTTTAGATCGGATAGTGTTAAAATTGGTTACTGATTTCGGGCCATATTTCAGTGCCTGGAGTCTTGTTTCCAGTTTTTATTCACTTTTTTTCATGTTGACAATGGTTACTTCTGACAGTGATTCCTTGTCTTCTATTAGTTTTACTCATAGCCAGATACATTAATATTGTCCGTAAGTGTAACATTAATTTTTAAACATGTTTTAAAAATTTTTGTCCTCACTTAGGCTTTTTTGGGATCCATTTGGGCTCATCGTTCCCATTGGGCTTATCTTGAAAATTTTTCGAAAAAATTTTTTTCTTTGGAATTAATTTTCGAAATGTTTGTAATGGATTATTATTATTATGTATCTTTGTTTTCAAGGGTTGGTGCGAGTACGATGACTATTTAATATTTTTTCAAAATTAAAGAATATTGTTAAATTGTAAATCGAGGAAGTCTTCCTCTGATTCTCATGTTCATTGTATTTGTTGTAGTCTGTGTACTCGCACTAATTCTTGCTCAGTGTGTGCCAATTCAGATGACAAACGTTGGAGACGTGTGTCACGGTATATTGTTAGTGGTGAGAGGTCCATGCCGGTCCTCTCTCCACAGGGTCACTCTAGTTTTTTCAGTCACTTTTTCAGAGGAACAAGAACAGGGTGATGTTTCCGTGATGTCTTCAAAAGTGTGCTTCCTTCGTCGCAATAATGAGCTAGCGGCAAAGTGCTCAAGGAATGCGGCAAGTGCCTAACAGGTCCCACGTAGGATCGACGGTTACTTGTCACCTGCTAGCTCCCCCGGTGAAGCAATCATTCACGAAATGGTTGTGATGCCGGGTTCGTCCGTTGCGGTCCAGGAGAGGAGAAGGGGTGTTGCGAGCACTATAATCTCGAATCGACGACAGATCCAGTCAGTCTGGTAGCTAGCTCGTCCAGGTCTACCCGAGCGAGAGAGGCCCCCTCTCTCTTACAACAACATCTGGGCCCAGATGTTGTTGTATGTAACGTTCATTAGTCGGAGCATACGTCCACTCCTCCTGCTCGGGACACTCTGTCGCATAGACAGTCCGATGCGGCTTGTCTATTGGCTTCCTCATCCTCACGTCAGCACACACGACTGCACCTTGGCTATGTGACCGCAGATATCCAGTCTGCTTCGCCGACCAGGGAGTCCACGTCGACCAGGTCACGCCATCCACTAGCCAAGGACACGAGGCCTTTCCAGTCGGGACATTCGCATATAAGAAGTATGCAGGAATTAACGTCCCAGGAGCTTCCAGCGGCTAAATTACGTAAGACCGCGGCTCCACAGGCCTCCGTGACGGACTTGCTATCACAGATAGCTAAATTCATCGCAGCATCCCAGCAGCTATCAGAAACTTTTTCAGTAAAGAAACTGTCTGAGGAAGCTGGGTCGGTTCGCTCCCCTGCAGAGTCAGTAAGGGATGACCGAGATTCTTATGTGGTCCAGGCAGATGGTAAAAAGGAATCAGTGCAGCTGAAATTTTCCCTTTCCGAACAACTTAAGGTGGCCGTAGATTTCATCCCGCATCACCTTTTAGAAGTTGTTTCTCTGGACCAAAATGCTGCGTTACCTGATAAGAAACTGAAAGCGTCACTGGACACAGACTTTTTCGGCCGGATTAGGGACACTGTCGAGATTCTTAACCAATTGGTTGTCAATTACGGACGAACCATGGGTGCAAGGGGTTATTTCCGAAGGTCTAAACTGTCCTTCAAGGAAAAACCTCCGTTAACTCGAAGTCCATGCTGGTCTCGGCTTCCGTTCTCTTCTATCAGAAGTTCAGTCTCTTCTGGACAAGAACGCTATAGACGTCGTAGAAAACCAGGAATCTCCAGTTTTCTGCAGTCACCTGTTCCTGGTTCCAAGATCAGACGGCTCGTTTCGTCCAGTTATAGATCTGAGCTGGATAAACAAGCTGATCGTGGCTCCGAAATTTTATATGGAGACCTTCCGATTGGTCAGAGCGAGCACTCGAGTGAACGGTTATGCTGCGAGCATAGATCTCAAGGTTGTGTACTTTTACGTCATGGTACATCCGGCGTTTAGAAAGTACCTTCGCTTCGCTGTCACAGGAGTTGTTTTCTGTTCCGAGCAATGATGCTCTGGTCCGAATCTAGCGCCCTGGGCCTTTACTTGAATAATGATCTCGGTAATGACTCATTTCCGAGCTCATTCGTCTGTGCTAACTTCGGCCTACTTGGGACGCCATTCTTCAGGGGTACGGCAGCAAGTTAACGCTTCAGAACGATGTTCGGAGTCTGCTTCAGTTGCATAGTAAACGAAAAGTCGGATCTAGTGCCGTCCAAATCATTCACCCATGTGGGAATGAGCTAAGAGACGCACAACAATCTCGTTCAGCTGCCGTTAACCAGAGCGATATTAGTCAGTTGTTACGCTCGGTTTTGTCTTCACTCAGATGTAGTAACAGCGAGAGAATTCATGAGACTGACAGGTTTGTGCGGACCCGCTGCGGATCTTATTCCGATGGAGCGGCCACGCACTCGTCCACTCCACATATATTTTATCTCAGAATTGGAGTGTGAAGACTCATTCGCTCGAATCGAACATCGTCTTGTCGAATCAAGTGAAACAAGAGATTCAGACTTTGGCAGATATTCAATGGTTAACTCAAGGAGTACCACTGCAACTGATGGATCCGAGTTTTACGATAATGACGGATGCGAGTCAAACAGGTTGGGCCTCAACTCTGAGCCCAACGGATTCGAGGTGCCAGGGTCTTTGGGATCCGCAGTTCCTAAACAAGCACATAAACATCAAAGAGATGATGTCAATGTGGCTTGTGCTACGTCAATGAATATGAACATTCTTCAGAATCCGCATGTTCAAATTCTGTCCGATAATTTGACAGTAGTAGCGTACTTTCGGAACCAGGGAGGCACTCATTCCATTCCGTTATTCAATTTAACGGAAAGGATCCTTCTGTTTGTCCTAGAGCATCAAGTTCTTCTATCGGTTCGTCATATACCGGGTCGTCTGAACGTTCTAGCAGACTCCCTTTCTCGGAAAGGTTGCATGTTGCCGTCAGAATGGACTCTCAACAAACGAGTATTCAGTCAGATTTGCTACCAATGGGATCGTCCAATGATATTTGCGACGCATCTCAACAATCAATTGCAGACGTATGTGTCGCCATGCCCAGATCCTCGAGCGTTTGCAGTAGACACTCTCTCGATCTCTTGGGACGAAATGATAGGATGCGCGTGTCCTCCAGCTCCGTTGATTCAGCAGATATTGCTAAAAATCGAGCAATCTCACTGCAAGATTCTATTGGTAGCATCTCTGTCACCCCAGAGACCATGGATAAATCTACTCAGGTGTCTGTTGTGGGACATTCCGCAGAAGCTTCCTCCACGGGAGGACCTTCTTTCGCAGGGGAAATCGCAAGCACTGCATCACAATCCGCAAGGTCTCAACCTTCACGTATTTCCGTTGTGCGGTCCTTCTTGCACGGCAAGCATTTACAGGACGGGCAGTGGACACAATTTCTAACTGTAGGAGGACCTCCTCTTCGCTAAATTATGCTGCTAAGTGGAAGGTTTTCTATAGGTGGTGTTGGGATCATTCTATTGATATTTATGATCCCTCCATTCCAGACATTGCTAATTTTCTGGTCTGCTTGGGTGACGAGATCAAACTGCAGCCAATGACCATTAAGGGTTATAGGTCTATGCTATCGGATACCTTTGCTCATCATGATAGGTTACAGACTGGATCTAATGTCTCTTTATCTAAGTTAGTGAAAAACTTTTCGATAAATAGACCTAGAACCCTTAGGTTAATTCCTAAGTGGAATTTAGCTTGGGTTCTTCTGAAGCTAAAAGACGCGCCATTTGAGCCTCTTGATACAGTGGACTTCAAATTCTTATCTTATAAGACAGCTTTTCTCTTAGCCTTCTCTTCTGCCAGAAGAGTTAGTGAGCTTCATGCACTATCAGTTGATGATTCTCACTATCGTAGTGTTGGTAATACTATTACTTTAACTACTAATGTTGGATTTTTGGCTAAGAATCAGGCTCCTAATAAGTATCCTGAACCTATTGTTATTAAGGCTCTGCTGTCATCAGACGGTCATAGGCGTTTGCTCTGTCCAGTTAGAGCCCTGCGTATTTACAAACGTAGATCTGAGTTTATCAGAAAGGGATGTAAGCGTTTCTTTCTGTCTCTGCTGCCTAATAGAAAGGACATTACAGTCCATTCTATTGCAAGATGGATTCAATTAACTATCTGTATTGCTTATGAAAAATTATCTTCAACTCAGCAGTCTGTGCTTAAGTTTTTGGCGCATGAAGTAAGAGCGCTGTCTACATCTTGGGCTTATGCTAATAGTGTTGCTATTACCGATTTGATGAAGGCTGCATATTGGTCTCAGCCTTCCAAGTTCACAAATTTTTATCTTAGAAATATTGAGTCCATTTCTGGCGACCTTCGATGTTTAGGTCCGTTATTTGGTGCTCAGAATGTCGTCCACTAAACAGTTGCAACTATAGTTATGCAGGCTTTCTGTTCCGGTAGTGACTCTGTCCTGCTGCCCTCTTCGTTCTGGGGTAATTGACCCAGAGCAAGGGGAAGTTGGGGAGGGGGGGGGGATGGTGTTCCCTATATCACCTGCTTTATAGTGAAAAGCAAGGGAATACCTCCTCTGGAGTCAGTAATTCCGAGTCGGTGCTGAGATAGTTTTAAAGTGTAAAGCTAATGTCTGTCTCATTTATGTAATATTTTTAAAGTGTAGCTCGGTGTGAAGCATTTGTATATGTCACGTGTCATATGAGCGCTAATATACAATCCTCGGACACTTTTAAATGAGTATAAAGAGTCTCATTCTCTGGACTAGGTCCGTTATCTGTTGCTCAGAATGTCATCCACTAAACAGTTGCAACTATAGTTATGCAGGTATTCTGTTCCGGTAGTGACTCTGTCCTGCTGCCCTCTTCGTTCTGGGGTAATTGACCCAGAGCAATGGGAAGTGTGGGGGAGGGGGGGATGGTGTTCCCTATATCACCTGCTTTATAGTGAAAAGCAAGGGAATACCTCCTCTGGAGTCAGTAATTCCGAGTCGGTGCCGAGATAGTTTTAAAGTGTAAAGCTAATGTCTGTCTCATATATGTAATATTTTTAAAGTGTAGCTCGGTGTGAAGCATTTATATATGTCACGTGTCATATGAGCGCTAATATACAATCCTCGGACACTTTTAAATGAGTATAAAGAGTCTCATTCTCTGGACTGTCTTTATTTAATGGCTTTCCTTTAAAAGATTAGTATAATGGGTTATACTGGATGTTAATAGAGATCATTGATGTTATTGTGCTCAATTACGGAATGGTATTGTGTCTTTCTTTTTTGATACAAACAAGAAAGATACATGTAAAACCTGTTCTCCTCTTCTCCTTGAGGGGATAATTCTGTTTACATGTAATTGAGCCTATTGGATTTTCCTTTCTGTCCTAGGCCCTCCAGCCTTTTTTCTATTCAGCTAAGTCTGGGTCATTGGTACAGTATAAAAGTGTTAAAAAATTTATAGTGATTTATATATTTTTTATACTTACCAATGACCCAGATGGGGATGGCCCTCCCATGAGTTGGGAACTCTTACCTCCCCGCTGATTACATAATGCTTACCAGGCACTGGTTGTAAGAATGAGGATTTGGCTCCAATTTCGTTATTTCCTGGACACTGCGCATACACGGTGGACAAAAGTATGGAGGACCACATAGGACAACTAATTTTTGGATTTTGATGCAGATTTGGGGGATTGGGGGGGGGGGGGGGTGGGGGGGGCACAATTTGTGTTTGGCCCTAGAATTTAAGAGTTAGCACCAGCTAAGTCTGGGACATTGGTAAGTTTAAAAAATATATAAATTACTATAAATTTTTAAACTTTTTCCAATAAAATTCTGTTGTTTATAATGTATGTTTGTGTTAGAATACCCTTTTTGTTTATGGATTGCCATTCATGTCCCATTATTCCTGTGTGTTTTTGTAGATCCAGAAAATATGTTCTCAGTTTACAGATTAATATAGTACTTGTTTTGGAAATTAACAAGTAGTACAGGGTGTAACATATGGTTTGAAATTAAGGTTCAAGGCATGAGAAATGTCAGTTAAATTTCAAGGGTTGGTACGATTTTCTGAGATCTTGTTTCTGGTGAAAGGCAAACAGTTGGCAAATAAAAATCACATGCTCATTTTAAAGAGGTAAGGCCCGTCATTTGTGTTGATAAGTATTTACCTTTCACACTGATACCTACAGTGAGCCTTCTGGTACTTTTACATGACTTTCTCATTATTATTACTGATATTTACAAATGTTTTTTCTTAATATAGGTGAGAGAAGCAGCAGTTCAGTTGTTGGAGAATGTAACAATGAACGACATACAATCAATTCAGCATATTAGTGGTGTTGTGTATGAAGTGACAAAGAAATCCAGTGAGATTACAAAGAAAGCTGTTGTAATTTAATTTTTCTTGCATTACTTTTCAGCATAATGATCAAAACTGAATAGTTGGGTAGAGTTACCTAATTGCCATTAAATAAATTAATCTTTTCCCTTCATTGCAGTACATCTCTTCAGTTGGATTAAGGTCACATATTTCTGCACAATGGCTAATCATGACCACAACAGTTTTACGGGTGGAGGAAGCCGGAGTACCTGGAGTGAACCACTGAGCAACAGCAAGCAACTGTCAGTTCCCCAGCATACTAACTTCATACAAGCAGCATTAGTATTGGTTGAAGACAGGTGCACCATCAATGTGCAGTCTGCCTTAGTACACAATGCCACCATGAAACTTGGTATGGATATTCATTACCATAGGAATCTGTGCACTTGCAAATATAGTTTCCATTGGTCTTTTTTTTTGCTACAGTTATACCCTTTTTGTCTTAGACTGCGTGAATTTTCCCTGGAGATTTTCTCAGAGGTTTACAGGTTGATTCCTTTGAAACTTGGTATGGATGTTCACTACCATGGGAACCTGTGCACCTGTGATTATAGGTCTTGTTACAGTTATTCTGTTGAAAATGCATGTTTTCTCCAAGTATCAAATGTGTTCAATGTAGCAGCGTAAATCAATTCACCTTTGAGTTATCTCCCTTACACCAAATGTGCACCGAGTTGTATATTTTCAGAAAGGTCTCTTTCTAAGCTACCCAGCAGATTATATCACAATATAGAACCCTTAATACATTATTCATACACACATGTCTGAATGAACCAGTGAATTGCTTGATAAACCCTGGAGTTATGCCCCTTTTTTGTCATAGAATGCGTGCATTTTGTCTGGAGATTTTCTCAGATGTTTTATGGGTTGATTCTTTTGAAACTTGGTATGGATGTTCACTACAATCGGAACCTGTGCATCTACATTTTTTGCTAGAGATATGCCCCTTTTCATCTTGCAGTAATGACAGCGGGTGTGTAGACAGGCCCATCTGGGACAGTCGCACCTCTAGTTGTAAAATGATCTGAATTTATTATGGCTTCATGAGCTGTAGTCCTGTACACTCCATATTTCAATTTGCCATTCAGTATATTGTTTGTTGGTTTGAATTCCTTATCTCCTGTAATATCCATTATGAAACCAAAGTTTTGAAAATGTTTAAAGCAGAATGAATATTTTTTCATTGTGTTTTTACTTGGGCTGTTTGAGGGTGTGGTAGATTTTCAGACCATTGTTAGGTTTGGTATGGTTGAATATCCGCGTTAAACCCTTGAGGTATAATATTAAGTTTATTATGCCCCCTACTTCCAAAGGAAGATTCAGGGGAAATCTACTGAAGCCGTCCATCCATCCATCTGTATGTCTGTCCATCCAGACCAACATTTTGCATTGTAATTTCGAAGCCATTGCTCGGATTTGGTTCTCCTTTTGTATGCTGATAGACCTGCAAAGGAACGGGTTCTGTCCAATAATTTTTTTCAGAGTTATGACCTTTTTTCAACTTGGAAATATTTGTGAGAATCTAAATGACATAATTCATATTCTATTCTGTTGTTCAGAAAGAAATTTGTAGAAATCATTACAAGAATCAGTTTCTTGAATTCTTTCCCCTGATGTACAAATTCATGAATGCTCCAAAATTCTCAACAAAAAGTTGTAATGCAAAACATAGACACCAGGTAACTTTTATAGTTTCCAAACATCAAATATCTCTGTAACCAGTCATCATTCTGTATTTTGTCATAATTCTTGAGCAGATCACATTTTGCTTTGAAGATATGCAAACACATGCACATATACCTTCAAATATGACCAAGAAAAACACAGTTTGAATGATGCATGTAAATACTAATATATAATAGTAAATTTATGCAGCAGTGTGTTAATAAATGTAGCTCTGTTTTGCTTTTGAACAATGACTAACTTTCAGTGAAATAATGCAAGTTATGGTCTACAGGTTCATTAAATTCAAAGGCTTAACGGCTCCATTATGAAATTTTCATTTACTTACTCTGTGAAGCACACCCAGAATGTTTTTGAAAAATGGAAGGGAAAAAGTGCATTCATACGATGCAGTGATAGGCAAAATATTCGTTGAAATATGAAAAACTCATTTTGACTAATCCTAAGCAACAAAATTGGTTTTCCTTGAAGATAATTGAAATTCTTATGGGTGCCAAAAATGCAGCTTCCAAAATTAATCTGGGGGGCATTGTGCCGCCTGAGTTCAGCTGTAGCTTTCCCCCGGTTTTAGTTTTTTGTGAAGTGTGAAGATTCACATCATGGTTCTGAAAGATGAACTCCACATCCATGTTTTGAGAGGTCATTTTCTTTTTATCTGCTCACTATTGCAAAATTATGGTAATTATGTAGATTATGCCCAGAGCAGAGAAAGGCTGAAAATGTCACATATTTCTTTTTGAATAGAAAATTTTCATCCACAATCCATTGTGTCAAATTTCTTGAATAACTAAATTTTTAGTTGAGTTGTGACGAAGTCAAACTCAACTTATAGTTTGATGAATTGCAGGTGGGTAGGCATAAACAATTGGTTTCAGGATGATAACTTGTTTATGGTTTGACCCATGTTCATGAAACTTCATAGGTAGATTGGTATCGGTGAGGGGGAAGAACCCTATATATTTTGGACTTGCTAGGTCAAAGGTCAGTGATCCTATCAGCATTTTTTAAAAAATTTTTCACATCAAAAACATAGCTTGTGCCCCCCTCATTCGAATGATCTCAATGAGCTCATTCCAATAAGGGTTTATAAACTATGTTGTGTTTGTGAGCCCAAAACCTAAAAAATAGTGAAAATTTAATGGTGTTTTTTGTAAATAGTGCTGGCCAGTATTGACCGCTTTGTAAATAGTGCTGGCCAGTATTTACCGCTATATTGGATAAAGAGTTAAGAACTCCAAAGCAGTAGAATGCAGTGGCTCATTGGTTAGAATGTCAAACTTCTAATTGAAAGGCCAGGAGTTGATCTGATCATTTGTATTTTGTCTGATAAATGCACTTCATCTCATCTATTCTTGTCTGAGCACAATGTGTCTTCAGCCAGAGTATCTGACCTTGCCTTGCTCGTGCATGAGCAGATTGTTGTGAAGTATGAAATTTACTTACCACTAATTAGTGTTTCTCTGCAGTTACATTCAGAACATACATCAGTATTAGAGTTGGTCAACCGCTTTGGAAACTATTTTATAAATAAGGTGGAGTTAATAGATAAGAGCATTGAAAGTACAGTTGTTCCCACTTTTGATGATCAGTCTATTAATTCTAGTTGGTCCACGTTTGCACAAGTGAGTGAATCTGATGTGAAGAAGCTCATCTTGTCAAGTCCTGTCAAAACTAATGGGCTGGACCCCATGCCTACATCTCTGGTAAAAGCATCAATTGATTGTGTATCTCCAATTGTTGCTAGCATTATTCAGGCATCTCTCCAAGAAGGTCATGTACCACCAGACCTTAAATTAGCATTGGTATCTCAACTTATCAAGAAACCCTCTCTTGATCCCGATATCTTGAAAAACTAAAGGCCCGTTTCAAATTTACCATTTGCAGCAAAAGTTCTAGAAAAGGTGGTTGCTAAACAACTTCAGAACTACCTCCAAAGTAATAATCTTCTGGAACCATATCAATCGGCTTATCAGCCGAACCACAGTACAGAAACTGCCCTTTTGAGAGTCTGTAATGACGTAATATGTTCATTAGGTCACCGTAAGTCTATTCTATTGGTCTTGTTGGATCTCTCGGCAGCTTTTGACATGGTAAATCATTCCATGCTGCTGTCGATGTTACGTCAACTGGGAATAGCAGGAACAGTTCTGGAATGGTTTGAATCTTACCTTTCATTGAGAGAGCAACAAATATCTATTTTGGGGTCAAAATCAGATAGTAAATCCCTTATATGTGGTGTTCCACAGGACTCAATTCTTGGCCCCATGTTATTTACATTATATTCTGCATCATTAGGCCAAATGTTGAGGGCTGAAGACATTCCATACCATCTCTGTGCCGATGATACTCAGCTGTATGTGTCTTTTAATGCACTTAGAGAGTCTGATTCACTGAATTCAGTAGATATGATGCAAAACTGTGTTAATAAGGTACAAATCTGGATGGCTAGTCATAGGTTGAAAATGAATGACGATAAGACAGAGGTGTTGGTTATATCTCACACTGAAATTCCTTCTAATTTGCAGATTAAATCTTTAGAAATTGGCAATTCAAAACAAATAGTAGCAAACAGTGCTCGCAACATTGGAGTAGTGTTTGATTCATGTCTTTCGATGGAAGCAAATATTAATGCAATTTGCAAGCGCTGTTTTATGCACATTAGAAATCTTGGACATCTTAGAAATTATTTGAATCAAAAATCATTGGAAAGGCTCGTTCATGCCTTTATTTCTGCACATTTGGATTTCTCTAATTCACTCCTTATAGGCTTGCCGCAATCGCTTATCTCTAAGCTGCAAAAATACAAAACACTGCAGCTCGTATTATTACAGGATGCAGACGCTATGATCACATAACCCCACTGCTTCAAAAGCTGCATTGGCTCCCTGTTCAACAACGTATCACTTTCAAAATTCTGGTTTTGATCTTTAAGTGTATTGATGGATCTGCTCCACAATATCTTCAAGACCTTTTGACTGTTCAGTCATCGAAACGGAATCTCTGCTCATCCGAACAGCTTCGGTTACATGTTCCTTTTTCCCGTTCTACCTTGGTGAAAAGCGGGCCTTTTCCTCCGCAGGTCCAAGACTCTGGAACTCACTGCCAACACATATCCAGTCTTCCAGAAGTTTAAATGCGTTTAAAACAAATCTCAAGTCCCACCTTTATCAAGAGGCTTACAAGGTTTGAGCTACTTAGATTTGATCTGTTTGTTTACTTTTATGTATAGTAGGGAGCTTGAATGTATTATTTTTTTAGTCGAGTTGTGACGAAGTCAAACTCGACTTATAGTTTGGTGAATGGCGGGCGGGCGGGCGGGCGGGCGGGTGGGCGGGCGGGCGGGCGGGCGTAAACAATTGGTTTCCGGATGATAACTTGATAGTGGTTCAACTCACATTCATTAAACTTCATACATAGGTTGGTCTTGGTGGGAGGAAGAACCCTATTGATTTTGGACATGGTACGTCGAAGGTCAAGGTCACAGTGACCTTGAACATAGTAAATCTTAAACAATTGGTTTCCGGATGATAACTTGATAATGGTTCAACTCACATTCATGAAACTTCATAGGTAGATTGGCCTTGGTGAGGGGAAGAACCCTATTGATTTTGGACTCGCTACGTCAAAGGTCAAGGTCACAGTGACCTTTAACATAGTATATCGCAACAATTGGTTTCCGGATGATAACTTGATAGTGGTTCAACCTAGAGTCATGAAACTTCATAGGTGTGTTGGCCTTGGTGCGAGGAAGAACCCTATTGATCTTGGACTCACCAGGTCAAAGGTCAAGGTCACAGTGACCTTGAACATAGTATATCGCAACAATTGGTTTCCGGATGATAACTTGATAGTGGTTCAACCTAGAGTCATGAAACTTTATAGGTGTGTTGGCCTTGGTGCGAGGAAGAACCCTATTGATCTTGGACTCACCAGGTCAAAGGTCAAGGTCACAGTGACCTTGAACATAGTATATCGCAACAATTGGTTTCCGGATGATAACTTGATAGTGGTTCAACCTAGAGTCATGAAACTTCATAGGTATGTTGGCCTTGGTGCGAGGAAGAACCCTATTGATCTTGGACTCACCAGGTCAAAGGTCAAGGTCACAGTGACCTTGAACATAGTATATCGCAACAATTGGTTTCCGGATGATAACTTGATAGTGGTTCAACCTAGAGCCATGAAACTTTACAGGCGTGTTGGCCTTGGTGCGAGGAAGAACCCTATTGATGTTGGACTCACCAGGTCAAAGGTCAAGGTCACAGTGACCTTGAACATAGTATATCGCAACAATTGGTTTCAGGATGAGAACTTGATAGTGGTTCAACCTAGAGTCATGAAACTTCATAGGTGTGTTGGCCTTGGTGCGAGGAAGAACCCTATTGACCTTGGACTCGCCTGGTCAAAGGTCAAGGTCACAACTCGACATTGGATCTGTGATCCTGAGCGGCATTTTTTTTCCATGTAAAGCATTTTAGAGCACTACTATGTGGTTTTACGCTAAACAAAAACTCCATATTATTATTATTATTATTATCCACCCATAAACTGTGAGTCAAGAGATCAACTAGAGCCTGCAGAGTCATACTTCACCTAGTCCCATGGACATACCTTTTCCTTGTCCCTCACCTTCTTTCAGTAAATCCCTATTAACATCAAATCAGTTTTAAAATTCAAAAAGGATTTGTAGCTAGCCCTATCTAGGTAACAATGGAGATATAAAAAATAAAATTGTTTTTTCTCAAGAAATTTTTCCTTAATTATTTTACAAGGGAGGGAAAATAGTTTGAAATGTGTCGGAAATTTGAAATGTTTTCTCTCCTGGACATCATTAGACATTCAACATCTGTTTTCATATATCAATGCTTCCCATTATATTACATCAACCGCTCAGATGGCCTGTCTATTTCTGTGTTGGAATTTGTTATGGACTATTTTTTACCCATTTTTTGTTGAAATTTGCACGCAGACAACCGTGGATCATATATAATGTGATGTGTTCTTACATTCAAAGATATACAGGTATTCATTCCTGTTCCAGTTATCGATATTTCAGTCACTCTAAGTATTTTAATTCCCCTTGAAAACATCAAGATATTAACATAATTTGTGGAACCACCTAGCATAATCACAAAACTACTGCTGTTGTGAGCTGATTGTAATATCATCAAAATGTCAGATCGAATCAAATTTCAGTTGCACAACAGTTTTCGCTTTGATTCAGAGAAAATGAATATTCATGTAATTTTTCAAAATTTTTAGATTCAAATGCCTGCAATATATCAGTTGGTTGGAAAAGTGAACCATAGGTTTGCTTTTCCAACCAACTGAAATATTCCTGACGAGTGAATCTAAAAATAGGTGATGACCTGTTTGAGGACTAGACTGGTTCCAGGCCATAACAGCATCAAATTTCTTACAAAATTAAACTGGTGGACTGAGAGTTTGATTTTACACATTAAAATTTTAAAAGAATTGATTTTATAGTGTAGATTGAATGCCTAAAAAACAAAGTATTTTTTTAATGGTGTCATCAAATATGAATAGGTCTCATTTACCTTGTGAGAGATATTTTCATTTTTGTAGTTGAGAATTAAATTTCAGAAGACATGTCTAAATTTGGATTACTTAACTGAAACTCGTTGAAAAAGTCTTGTAACTTTCTTCCCAGGAATCAGTTGTGAAAATAATGACTTCAGCAACAGCAGCATTCAAAAACATCGAAGGCCAGCCCAAATCAGAGAAACACAGTACAGCTAAGTAAGGCACTCTTTATTTGAATGATTTTGTGTCTGCTTTTCGTTTTCTTGTGATATGTTTTTTGCTCAACTGAGCAAAGCTCAAGAGGAGCTTAAGTGATCACTGTCTGTCTGTCGTCCCGTGTTCGTTGTCCGGCCAGCATGAACTTTACATTATCGACTTCTCATAAACCACTGGGCTGAATTGAATTAAATTTCATGGATGTTCCTTATCAAATGTCAATTCAGGCTTGTTCAAGTAAAGTTGCCACACCAACAGTGGGCACCACAAGGGGTATAATTCTGTTAGCACCCCACAATTTAAAAAAAAAATTTTTTTTAAATTTTCTCCTAAACTCCCCCATCAGAATCTTTTGATACTTGGTGTACAACATCCTTAGAGAGGTCAGATTCAGGTTTGTTCAAAGCCATCAGTCAGAATCGTCTGATTTTGGTATGTAGCATTTTTAGAGGGGGAGATTCAACTTTCTTCAAATCAAGTCCATGGTTCATATTTGGGCATCCTATAACACAAATTTTAACTCAGTCTAGTATGAAGAAAAAGTTGGGTTTTTTTAAAAATCTTTTTCAGATCCACCAGTCAGAATCGTTTGATGATTAGTATGGAGCGTCCTCGAGGGGGGTGAGGGCAGATTCAAATTTGTTCGAATCAAGTGCCTGGGGTAATATTTGGGCTCCCAATGGGAACTTGGGACTTTAACTGACTGGAATAACACGAGGAATAGTCTTTAAAATTCTTCTTCAGATCTGCAAGTCAAAATATTTTGATATTTGATGTGCGGCAACCATAGGAGGTTCAGATTTCAGTTTGTTCAAATCAAGTCCCTTGGGTTGTATTTTGGGCTCTCTGGTGGATCCCACCTTCAAACTTAGTGCAATATAAAGACTATACTTTAAAAAAGATCTTCTTTACATTCATGAGTCAGATTCTTTTGTTACATAGTATTGACATTCTTAGTGTGGTGAGATTTGAGTTTTTTTAATTCAGATCCCTGAGTTCTTATTTCGGCTGTCTGTGGGAGCCGGGATTTTATCTTAGTGCAGTATGAGGAATATTCTTCAAAAATGTTTTTCAGATCCACCATGCAGAATCCTTTGATATTTAGTCTATAGTATTACTATGCCATCTGGATTAAAGTTTTGTTTGATTATGATAAGAGGAAGAACCCTGGTTATTGTGGGGGTCACTTCATTATTCCGCAGATCAAGATCACAGCGACTTTTATCTTAAAAATTTTCCTGGCTTCCATTCTCTAATTTAAGTTCCACTAGGCCTATCGAAACCAAGCTTTACATGTGGGCTGGGTATGATGAGAGAAAGAGCCCTATTTATTTTGGGGGTCATTGTGCTGAAAATCAAGATCACAGTGATCTTTAAAATTTTCGTAGCTTCCACTATGTAATTAAAGTTCTGCTGGATTGATCAAAACCAAACTTGACATGTGGGTTGTTTATGAATAGCCACCCCCTAGTGGCCAGCACTGGTTTCATAATGTCTCAGGTTATTGCATATATTTTGGTGTTATCCATCATGAAAACTTTTGTGCAAGTGACAAAAACATTGGTTTCTGTTAGATCCCTATGCCATCCCTGGGTTACCCTTTGGCAACCTGGGTCCAGAATAAGAGTTTTATAGTGACTACTAACAAACAAACATTGTTTCATTCTCTTGTTTGTCAGTATTCATGAGTAGTATCAAAAACTATAAAGTGACAGAAAGAAATAAAGGGAGTGAATATGAAGGGATGTGTCACTTTGAATTTTTTTGGATTTTGCTTCTTTCCTATATGTATCTCTGTTTATAGAATTTCTTTTTTTGCCTCGTGTTTTGTTAAGCTCATGTGAGAATACACTAGGTTACTGGTACTAAAAATAGAATTTCAGTTCATAATTCAGTTTTCTGAAGTTTTTCAATCAGTTAAAACTTTTTGACTAAGTCTGTGTATCTTTATGGGGCTATACACCACCATGAGGTAATATGCTACAATCAGTATCATGCCACTAGGTTCAAGGTCATGGTTGCAGTTACTAAATAAAGGACATCACCTGTTGGTTAAATTTTCTGGTCTAGTTTTTCAATCTGCGGTAAATTTTCAACCATTGAAGATAATTTGATTGTATAAAGCTCATAGTTCAGACATTGGTTACCCATAACAGGACAGTTGATTTGCATTACATTTGGAGTGAAAAGGTCAAGATCACTGAGTATGCAATAGTTTCCATCTGCGTACAAAATTATAAGTTCATGCCCGGATTATCTTTAGGGGTTCGATATTTTGTATTGAGTTTGGGGTCCTAGACCAAGGCCGTGCTAACTGTTACTATAAATAGATTTTGGGTTTCATGCAATAACTTCTGTGTACAAAGCTATAATCTTGTACACAGATTTCCTGTAAGGTGTTGGTCATTGGGAATGCATTTGGGGGCAATAGGTCGAAGGTCAAAGTTACTTACTATAAATAGATTTTCGGTTTCCATGCAGTAACCTTATTTTCTTTCTGTGTATGAGGCTATAACTTCATACACAGATTACCTATATGGAGTCGATGATTAAGATTAATTTTTGGGCAGTAGATCAAGGTGACTGTTACCATAAATAGATTTTGAATTTCCGTGCATTAATTTTAGTTTTCCTTATGAGAGTTTTGTCTTAAAACTGGACTGCAGGCCAATATAATAACATTAATCTGTTTGAACAGCATTGAATATAATGACACACATTGCAAGACATGCATGCACTTTGGTTGAAGTGTGGCTGATACCTGTTTCATTTGTTAAACACAATGCAAACATATAAGGTGTGGTGTAATTTTACCATCTTGTGCAGTGCCCAGCATTGTTCTTGTTCCAGTTGTTACATTTCAGAACTTATTATTGCATTGATATTTTGTTATTACCTTCAGTAAGTAGTCCCCTTAGGTGGATGTTTAACCCTTAAATCCTCAGATTAATTCTGTGATAATAACTACTGAATATACATGTACACAGCTGCAGATGACTTAACAGTGTTTCTACAACATTGTAGGCTGCCTGTACAGGTATCCAAAAATGATGTAAAAACATTCAAAATAAATGTAGCCCACCATTAGAGTTCTTAACTGGTTGAGTGCAAGTAGCCACTATCAGGGCTTTAAAAAAATGAGGGTATCAGAGCAAAAACAATATTTTCCTTGCTCATGTTTCATATTCAGCCAAATGCAAATAATATTTTGTGCACATAAATGTGTTTTATTACAACTTATTGGACATTGCCTAGGGGCACTCTCCAATAAGTTGTAATAAAAGGAGGTTTCCGCCAGACCGGCTGCAGGTCCATCGACCGGACCCATTCCCCCTGCCGATCATACTATGATCAGTCAGAAAAGCTGGTGGTTAAAATGTTGAGCACAATGCTGTATCGTAACGACACTCAGGACTCTTTGTTTCCACATAATATAGGCATAATTATGTTGTGTACTATGCCTACTATTACTGGCGACAACCTGATACTTTATAACCCCCAGACGAGAGGGGGAAACAAAGTTCAAATCCTAAACGTCGCCTATAAAATTTTGGACTCAAATTGTCATGTTTGGTCCGAATTCACTGACTTTTATTTTGAGCGATAAATAATGTAATTGCACTTGCATGATGTGACACATCCGCATCATGGTTCTTTTCAAATATTACCGCGAACGGTTGTAAACAAAACTCAAGTACACACGCAAAGTTTACTAAAAAATGAGGATTCGTGGATTTCCAGGATTCGTGGATTTTGTGTTGTTTTAGGTTTGTATTTTTATGAAACCTCCGACCAGATGTAGTATTGTGTGTCCCCTGGGAATTTAGAGAATTGTAGGAGGAAAAAATACATATTTTCCACTTCAATTATTCAGCATTTTATCAACTGCACTGAAGTTTTTGACAGCAGCTTAAATACATTATGCAGTCTGCCCAATATTATACAATCTAACATCATGATTGAATTCTTTTTACACAACTCAGTTTTGTAACATGCCAACATTTTAAACTTTCAGGATCATTTTGAAAGGACTCGATAACGTACTGTCTTATAAATCTGAAGTAACAAAAACAGCCTGGAAGCAAACCACTGTAAATATTCAAAATAAAACAGGATCAAGAAATACAACTTTGGAAGATTCAACAGATTCTCAGGAACTTCAAGAGGTGATGCAATTAGTTCAAAATCAGTGTCTAAATGGAAGAAATATTTTTAAATAAATAGTTTTTAGTCAAGTTTTTTACCTAAAAACTCGACTTATGGTTTGGCGAGCGGCGGTTGCGGGGCGGGTGTTTCCAGTTGCTAATAACTCAGTCATTTTCAACCCGATTCGAAAAATTTTTGGTATGTGAATTTATATCCACAGTCATCAGCTACTGACACAATGTCGGGTTCGCTCAGGCATTTTCCCAACAGTTATGGCCCTTGACAAATTAAACACTTGTTAGCGCGATAACTCGAACAAACATTGATCGATTTTCTTCAAATTTTTTATGTAGCTTTCTAACATTAAAATGCAGTTCAAGTCCATAAACCAGCTTGACCTGACAATTTTTGACGGTGTTATGGCCCATAGTTCGTCATTTTTCGCACATTCAACATTTGTTAGCGCGATAACTTGAAGAAATGTTAACCGATTTTTTTCAAATTTTGTATATAGCTTTCTAGTCATAAATTGCAGGTCAAGTTTGAAAATCGACTCAGTCTGATGATTTTTCACAGAGTCATGGCCCATGATTCTTATTTTTTCACACATTTAACATTCGTTAGCGCGATAACTTGGAAGAAATGTAAACCAATTTCTTTCAGATTTTATATATAGCTTTCTAGCAATAAATTGCAGGTCAAGTTCGAAAACTGGCTTGGTCTGATGATATTTGATGGATTTATGGCCCTTGATTGGTCTTTTTTCACACATTTAATATTTGTTAGCGCGATAACTTGGACGAACACATTCCAATGTTTTCCCTATTTTGTATATAGCTTTATAGCAATACATTGCAGGTCAAGTTTGCAAACCGGCTTGGTCTGATGATATTTGATGGAGTTACAACCCCTACTTCATCACTTTTTAACGTTCGTTAGCTTGATAACTTGAGTAAACGTTATCCTTTTTTTTCTTTTCACATATTTTGTGTATAGCTTTCTGGCATTAGAATGCAGATGGAGGTCACAGATTTGAGGGCGAGGGTAGTGAAAAAACTCGACATAGCACCCCTTGGCGGTGCACCCCTCTTGTTATGATATGGGTATTTGACCATAAAAAAAACCCACTAGTATGACATGAGCATGCTGAGTTGTGGTACTGTTGATTAACAGCTGAGAAACTCAGGATGGTAAATTACTTGAAAATTGCTGAATGACCATATTAGCATGATGAAGCTTGTCTGTATGAGTATAATAAAACCCATTTACGAAATAGGCCAGTGGTAATATCTGGAGAAATTAATCAGTATGGTGGGAAATTTTGTTAGATCCCTGGTCTGCACTTCTAAATGCTAGAGTTCTGCCCAAATCCCATTTCGTTTGGAAATGAACTCATAATCCACGAAAACTTAGAAGTGAATAAATATAAAAGTGGACATAAAAAAACATGGTTTGTATGCAGTTTTGAAAGTATGTATTGTAAAAGGCGTATAGACAGAGACTTTTTAAAAAAATCCAAGCCTTAAACCATATGGAAAGCTGGGTTGTCATGAAAGTTAGTAGTATGGGAAAAGTATGGAATTTCTAGTGGAAACTGTCAATGTAAACCAAACTGTAGACAAGTAACTGCTTTTGTCCATTTTAAGCTCACCTGAGCAAAGCTCAAGGGGAGCTTAACTGATCACTTTACGTCCATCGTCCGTAATCCATCGTTAACTTTACATTATCGACTTCTTCTCACGAACTACTGGACCAAATTCAACAAAATTTGCTCTGCATGTTCCCTATCATATGTCAATTTAAGTTTGTTCAAATCAAGTTGACCCGCCCCTCGGTAGGGCCATGCCCAAAAAGTGTGCTTAAATCTTAAAAAATCTTCTTCTCATGAACCAGCAGTAGCAGAGACTTGATATGTGGTGTGCAGCTTCCTTTTGAGGTGTAGACTCAGATTTGTTCAAGAGAAGTTCGAGGAGCTATATTTGCCTTCATTATGGGAGAGGCAAGAATTGTCGCCCTGCCCAAAATTTCTATTTTCCAAACCGAGCGGCATATTTGAACCATATTTGATATGAGGGCTTATTGGGTCATAAGCACTCAATTTATGCAAAAAAAAATTTTCTTGTCGCCCCATGGGAACCGCAGGAGCTAAAAATAGAAAAAAATTAAAACCCCCATCTCCAAAACTACACGGCACTGAGAATTCTTATTTGGTGTGAAGCTTCCTTAGGACCAACAGAATGGAATAGTAAAAAAAAATTGCTATCGGTTTTATCCTGGGGTACTTTTTTGGGACTTTGAAAAAGTGCTGAGTCAGCATTTTTTAACACTGTGGGTAATGGGAAAAACATTTAAGACTACTTTTCTCCCAAACCACTGCTCCAAAAGCTTTCAAATTTCACATATAACATCTTTGGAAGATTGTTTCACATGTTTATTGAAATCAGTTCCCTGGGTCCATATTTGGACTCTCTGTGGGAGCCCTAATGTTTAAATTAGTGCAGTATGAGGAATATTCTTTAAAAATCTTCTTCAGATCTACTGACAGGAATCTTTTGATATTTGGCATGCTGCATGCTTAGGGAGGTGAGATTCAAGTTTGTTCAAGCCATATTCCTGGGTTCATATTTGGGCGGAAAATTTGGGGTCCTGGTCCGGACTTAGAAATTTTGGACCAATATCCAGAAATTATTTTTTTTTATTTTTATGCGTTTTGGTCAGTTTTAAGACAAAAAATTTTTTTTATTTTTTACACTGAAAATTTGGGGGCCGGGTGGGACTTGGAAAATTTTGGACCAAAATCCGGAAATGAGTTTTTAGCTCACCGAAGGGAGCTTAACTTATCACTTGCCGTCCGTCGTCGTCCGTCGTGAACTTTACATTAACGACTACTCCTCACAAACTACTGGATCAAATTGAACCAAATTTGGTGTGCATGTTCCCCATCATATGTCAATTCAAACTTGTACAAAGAAACTTGCCGTACCCACAGGGGCACCACAAGGGGCATAACTCTGATAGCACCCATGAATTTCTTTCCAAAATTCAAAAAAATCTTCTTCTTCAGATCCACCAGGCAGAATTCTTTTCTATTTGGTATACATCATCTCTAGGGGAGTCAGATTCAAGTTTGTTAAAATCGGCCCCCTGGATTCATATTTGGGCTCACTATAGAAGCCCAAATTTGAACTTAGTGCATTTCATGCAAGTTTCGTAAAAAATCTTCTTCTCCAGATCCAGCAGGCAGAATCTTTTGATATTTGATATGCAACATTGTGGGATGGATCTGATTCAAGTTTGTACAAATCGGCCCCCTGGGTTCATATTTGGGCTCAGTATAGGAGCCCGAATTTGAACTTAGTGCATTTCAGGCAAATTTCTTAAAAAATCTTCTTCTCTAGATCCAGCAGGCAGAATCTTTTGATATTTGGTATGCAACATTGTGGGGTGGATCTGATTCAAGTTTGTACAAATCGGCCCCCTGGGTTCATATTTGGGCTCAGTATAGGAGCCCGAATTTCAACTTAGTGCATTTCAGGCAAATTTCTTTAAAAATCTTCTTCTCTAGATCCAGCAGGCAGAATCTTTTGATATTTGGTATGCAACATTGTGGGGTGGATCTGATTCAAGTTTGTACAAATCGGCCCCCTGGGTTCATATTTGGGCTCAGTATAGGAGCCCGAATTTCAACTTAGTGCATTTCAGGCAAATTTCTTTAAAAATCTTCTTCTCAAGATCCAGCAGTCGGAATGTTTTGATATTTGGTATGCAGCATCCTTAGGGGGTGAGATTCAAATTTGTTCAAGCCATGTACCTAGGTCCATATTTGGGCTCACTATGGGAGCCTGAATGATAACTTAGTTCAAAATGAGGAATTTTCTTTAAAAATCTTCTTCTTCAGAACCAGCAGTCGGAATGTTTTGATATGTGGTATGCAGCATCCTTAGGGGGTGAGATTCAAATTTGTTCAAGCCATGTCCCCAGGTCCATATTTGGGCTCACTATGGGAGCCTGAATGATAACTTAGTTCAAAATGAGGAATTTTCTTTAAAAATCTTCTTCTTCAGATCTAGCAGTCAGAATGTTTTGATATTTGGTATACAGCATCCTTGGGGGGGGGATTCAAGTTTGTTCAAGCCATGACCCTAGGTCCGTATTTAGGTTCACTGTGGCAGCCCGAATGATAACTTAGTTCAAAATGAGGAATTTTCTTTAAAAATCTTCTTCTTCAGATCTAGCAGTCAGAATGTTTTAATATTTGGTATACAGCATCCTTAGGGGGGTGAGATTCAAATTTGTTCAAGCTATGTCCCCAGGTCCATATTTGGGCTCACTGTGGGAGCTTGAATTGTAACTAAGTTCGAAAATGAGGAATTTTCTTAAAAAATCTTCTTGTTCAGATCCAGCAGTCGGAATGTTTTGATATGTGGTGTTTAGCATCCTTAGGGGGGTGAGATTCAAGTTTGTTAAAGCCAAGTCCCTGGGTCCATATTTGGGCACCCTGTGGGAGCCAGAATTATAACTTAGTTAATATGAGGAATTTTTCTTTAAAAATCTTCTTCTTCAGATTTAGTAGTCGGAATGTTTTGATATTTGGCATGCAGCATCCTTAGGCGGTGAGATTCAAGTTTGTTCGAGCCAAGTCCCTGGGTTCATATTTGGGCTCACTGTGAGAGCCCGAATGATAACTTAGTTCAAAATGAGGAATTTTCTTTAAAAATCTTCTTCTTCAGATCCAGCAGATGAATGCTTTTGATATTTGGTATGCCGCATCCTTAGGTGGATAAGATTCAAGTTTGTTCAAGCCATGTCCCTAGTTCCATAAAATTTGTCTCTCAGGACTTCATTCCTTTGTAGTGTTGATGAACCATGTCTAACTAAATGTGACCCCAAATACTTCTTTGAACCACTTTGGCCGGTGAGCGATTAAGGCTCCTTGGGGCCTCTTGTTTTGTTTTTTATGCATTTTGGTCAGTTTTAACACGAAAAAAAAAAAATTTTTTTTACACTGAAAATTTGGGGGCCAGGTGGGACTTAGAACATTTTGGGCCAAAATCCGGAAATTAGTTCTTTGGTTTTTTATGCGTTTTAGTCCATTTTAAGAAGAAGAAGAAAAAAACTCTGTTTGGGACTTCAAAAATTTCCGAACAAAAATAAAAAAAAATCTGTTTTTTGTGCATTTATCTCAATTTTGGGATGTACAAGTGCAGGAACTGAAAATAGAAGGAAAATCCTGTGTATTGTGTGGGCACAATAGCTTCATCTAGTTGGTATATGCTTTTCTTAGGAGGGGCGTATGCAGCTTATTCAAGTCACGTCCCTGGTTTGATATTTAGACTACCATGTCAGGTGAGCGCCTTAAGGCCCCCTGGGGCCTCTTGTTTTCTAGAGTTATCAACCTTTTTTCCACTTTTTTCAACTTGGATACCCTTGGTTGGGGATACCTGTAGCGTTTCACCTTGTTCAATTTCATTCATGAAAGTTGAAGTAATATACTTCATCATAACCGAATTGGAATTACCAACACTAAACAGAAATGACCAATCATTTCAGACTTTTGTGACATATTTATTTCTGGGAATGATATATTGCCAATGGCTGCAGGGACGTAGCTAGAGGGTCTTCAATCGGGGTATCAGTTACAGTTTTAACTGGGGTTGGGGCATAGGCATGTCCCAAGGGCTGCAGGCCTGTGTTGGAGGGGAGTTTGAGTGGAGGTATCTCCCTGTGGATGGGGGCCCAGGAGACCTCCCATGGGGAATGGTTTTAATTTTGGACCTGAGATGGATTCTGAGACTCCCTCTGGCTTAAATCTAATTTTATTCACAAGGAAAATGCATTTTCCCAGATAGGTCCCAGGTAGGTCCATGAGTTTTCTCTTTCACTGACCGGGTTACACAATTACTATAAACTGACAGCCATTCAGCTAATATCTACTACTTCCAACTGACTGCCAGTCAGTTGGAAGAAGTAGGTATTGGCTGATTAGCTGTCAGTCTGTGTAGCCTGGTCGTTGTAAGGGAAACGTAACAATGAATTCGAAAAACCAGACTGGCCGCAGATTTGAGTTGGAATTTTTGAAAATTTTGTCAGCTGATTGGAAAAGTTAGAGAATTTGATCAAAAATTGGAAAATCACTTATGCTCTGAATGAAAAAGTATGACAAGAGCCAGTTGAATTGATATTGAATTTCCAACTTTTAGAATTTACATCACAAATTTGAACTTTTGAAATTTTAGGCGATAATTGGATGGGGAGGGAAGGTTGTGTGACACATCTCTCCACACCTCTTCTCTAGCTACGTAACCATGAACTTCATGTGCATACCATGGTCTACAACTAAAATGCGTTTATAACAGCCATATGTGACATTTTATAATATGTGCCATGAATATGCATTACTATTTTCTAAATTCTAACCAGCACCAGCGACGGTATGGGAGCCTATAAACATTCAATGTAACTTCCATTGCACACTATGGTGTACACCAAAAATGCATTTATAACAACCATATGTAACATTTTATAATATTTGCTATGAATATGCATTACTAGTTCTAACATCCACCACGGCGTTGTGGGAGCCTATAAACATTCAAAATAACTTAAACTGGTGGTACAGTGGAGCCCATTTTAGTTGTATATCTTTTAAATGAATACACTCTTAATTGTATATAATTTACAAACACCAAACCATTTGCTATACCTTCAATACAAATTTTATCTGTTAATTGCATATAGGTTATAGAGTAAGCTCCTGTTAATTGAATAAAAATTCTGGTAATCTCTTGAAGAATAGTCCAATATACACTGAATTCTACACATTTAAAGCTATTTTTGTCCTCAGTACATCCAATGTAGACATTTAATCCATTGTATCTTGTTTGACAGAGTTCAAAGAGCTGTGACAAACAAGATATAATAGATTTAAATGCGCAGTTTATAACTTCAAGATAGGAAAATGGCCCCATTCCCGTTAATTATACCCCAACAAAGCAAAGTTTTAGGGGGGTATATAGAGTCAACTTGTCTGTCTGTCTGTCGTCGGTCCGTTGCACATGTAAACTTGTGGAGCGAACTACTTCCACAGTTTTGGCCGCATTTTCATGAAACTTTACAAAAATGATCAACATGATGAGGGGAAGTGCTTGACATAATATTTTCTCGCTCGGTTTCAAGATGGCCGACTGGTGGCCATATTGGATTTCTTTTTTTACTAAACTTGTGGAGCGAACTACTTCCACAGTTTTAGCTGCATTTTCATGAAACTTCACAAAAAATTATCAACATCATGAGGGATAGTGCTTGACATAATTTCTTACCCGCTCAGTTTCAAGATGGCTGACTGGTGGCCATATTGGATTTTTTTCTTACTTAGAAAAATTGAATGCCCCTTTTCGGTCACCCACACTAAGCGGTATGCCACGGTGGGAGTATTCTGGGCGAAAATCTATTTCTAGTTGTATAACATTAATTGGATATTTTTTTCTGGCAAAGTCGCCATTCAATTAACAGGGTTCCACTGTACTGGCCTTTACCTCAATGCACTAAAATCATAAAATAATGTAACTAATAAGAATTGAAAATGGTTTTGAAGAAGGATCTTAAAGTCAAACGGTGTCAAACCTGTTTTCCCTGTCTTGTTTACCGGAGACGACAGAGATCAAGGAAAACATTTCACAGATCTGCTGTGGACTGACAGATATGGCTATATTTAACAACTCAAACTCGGGACAGTCAGGTTGTAGGACTAAACAATCAGACTTCATTAAACATATACTAACTAACCACTGAACGTTTGGATTTTGTTGAAAACTGGACTCAACTCCTTCAACTCGTTCAAACGTCAGATATCAGACAATTAAAATGTTAGAATCTGGAATTGAATGGAATCCAGAGTTGGAGCACAGAGAATGACTAAAGCTGGTAACCACAACTGATCGCCGATCACAATCGGAAAAACTGTGATCACGGGTAGATTTAATACAGATTTATTTATGTTCTTAACTCCTTCACTTACAAACTAATTTTGATGAAACTTCTCAAATATGTGACTATAAACAAGCGAAATATTATTTCAAAATTTTCAAGCTATGATGAGTTTAGTAGCTAAGATGTCTCCCCATGAACTATATGATTCAATATAGAATTCTATATGAGGTTCTGGTGTGTGGAACTTCTTCATGTATGAATACTGTGAGCACCCACTCATTCCAAAAGCTCAAGATTTTCATTCAGAGGTGCCTTCTGGAAAGTCTGAAGTATCGGTAGGTGGTTTTTGTTCACTTAAAATTAATTCAAATTTTTTTTTGCTTCCAAAGCATATCTCATTATCCTCTTTGGATGTGGTGTAACATATATGTTCAATTAAGGTCCACAAGCTGTGTTCAAAACTAAAAACACCTAACAGTATTTCAAAGGGGAGATTTTAGAAGTGTGCTGGCCATTTTAGACCATGAAAAATTCTTCTATTTCTCAAGCCATTTTTGTTTAAAAAATTCATGTGTGCAGGTATTTGTTTCACACAGCCACTCATAGAAGCAGGCCACATTATCATATAGCTGGGTCTAAGAGTCATTTGCTTATCCTAGCAATAACTTGATAAAAAAAATAATTATTTTATCAAGTGGGATTTCTGTTTATTCTTAGTGTAGGATGCACACATAGTGCACTTGCATTCTATATCATAAATAGATATGATGAGACCTTCAAAAAATTATTTTACAATTTAAATATTTGATAATTCCACTTTTGAAGAGCATTTTTTCGAGGCATTCGTTCTCATTCTTGTGCAGCCTTTATAAAAACTATACTGTTAGTTCTGTCTTTTTCTAGTGTATATGTGATGAGACTTGGAATTTTGATATATTGTGTCATGAAAGGAATATGAATAAAGTTTCTGTAAATATGCAAATAAGCCAGTGTACACAAACACCAACTATCTTGATCATGTTAATAACAGACAGACAGACGGAAGGAGGGACGGACGGATGGACGCTCCAACATTTTGGGTTTATGGGCTCCCCAAAAAACATTTTGTAAGTCCAAAACCTTATTTTACCCAGAACCCCACCCCCTCCACCCTAGAACTTATATTTAACCCTAACCCCACCCCTCCACCCAAAAACCACACCCTAACCTTACCCCACCCTGACTCTAAACCCTAAAAGCCCACCCCTGACCCTAACCGCCACCCACCCCCGGGACCTAACCCCCAACCTTAAGCCCTACTCTGGGGCTACCCCTAACCCCACCCCACCTCTGACCCAACCCCACCCTAGCCAAACCAATAGGATTAGGAGCTATTTTTCGGTTTAGGGGCTACTAAAACTAAAACCCCACCCCTGACCCCAACCCTACCCCCCCCCCCCAGGACCTAACCCTCCCCCAACCTTAAGCCCTACTCTGGGGCTACCCCTAACCCCACCCCACTCCTAACCCTAACACTACCTTAATTTGGAGGTAGCCCCCAATAATATTCCCAAAACCCCCAATGTTGGCCCGGATGGATGGACGGACGGATGGACAGACAGACAGGCAGGCAGGCAGGCATATTTTATTAATGTTTGAACATTTTATTAATGTTTGAACATTTTATTAATGTTTGAACAGTTCTGGTCTTAAACAACCAATTGACACATGACCTCGTGGTGGATATTGAAGTGAAGACTTCTATACCTGCATATATGCCATTTCTTTTCACCTTTCAAGGGCTTTCATAATATACTGACACAAATTATTAAGAATTTTCCTGTTATCCGACTGGAATAGGGAAACTAATTTCAGCGTATTAGGCCTAACTGTGTAGTATCTCTTTAAAAATAGACTGCGCAAATGATTATAACAAGGCCAGATGAGAATGAAGTGATACTCATCTTCTATGTCGGCCAAGGGACAAAACTGACATAAGCGTTCATGATAGGGTAATCTCCCATGACCATATCGACCACTCTCGACTCTTAAATTATGTGAAGATAACCTGAAATGGATTAAAGCACATCTTAGTTTCTTGTTACCAATTAGGTCAAGTCCAAAATCTTTTAACTATTTTTTAAACATACAAAGATTGGTTATTTCTGAATGTGGAATGCTACCTCTGTATTGCAAGATCAAAAGCGCGCCGTTTAAACATCCCTAAAAACTTTTGAGGAGGCAGCGTGAATAGATTCACCCACATAAACCCAAACCCCATGTCACATAGTAAACGTCTAATGTTGGATATCCAACAATCTACATCCCGATCATCAAGATCGAATAACTTCGCATAATAGGTGCGAAGGATAAGATTCTCAGAATACAGTAGTTTGAACCAATACTTGATTATTTTCAAATGACGCACCACATATATTGGGTACCTGCCAAGTTCCCCATACACAAAGGCACTACATGTTGCTGTCTTAACACCTAATATTCTTTTACAAAACTTCAGATGGATTCTTTCATTTTTTTTACAGCCACCAAAACCCCATATTTCTGAACCATACATCAATATGGAACCAATGAACGAATCAAAAAGCTCACATAATGTTTTCAACTTAAATGGGTAACTTCTAACGTTATATAACAGCAATTTCATAGCCTTGAGGTTTTTACCTGCTAGCGCCTGTGTTGGACACAAAAGATCCTTTATCATTAAATACTACCCCTAAATAATTAAAATTATCGACAACTTCAAGATTGAAATTATTGTACGACCACGTTTCCGTAATATTTATTTTACCTCCTTTACGAAAGACCACTATCTTAGTTTTATCTGTATTCACTTCTAAACCCCACTTATTACAATATGCAGAAAATTATCCAAACACCTTTGCAACTCAATCAGAAACCTGACAAGTATAGTCATTACATCAGCAAACAGTAACAAAATGAGTGTCAGTTCGCCAGTTGTTAAAACATTATTATTATCACCACCGGATAAACTTATTTCTAGATCGTTTATGAATAGGGCAAAAGGCACTGGTGACAAAACCTCCCCTTGCTTTAACCCAATGAAACTGTCAAAAAATTTTGAATACGTATCACCATGTTTTACACTTGCCTTAACGCTACTGTACACTGCCTGAACCGCATTCAGCATCCTACCTTTAATTCCATGCTAATACATATTCAACTAGAGGCCATTCCGATAAATAGGTCCACAAAAACGCAATACAAATGCTTGTTGCATGATAGATGTTTCAGGGTCACACTGTAAACACAAATTGAGCATCGGCTAAAATTTTATTAGCCCCACAACATTTACTTAACCTCGTGTTCAAAATTCCTGTATTCAATTTGGACAAGCAACTAACTAAAGTTAAGGCTCTGAAATTATTAACTTGTGCGTTATCTCCCTTTTTGAAAATTGGACAATAACTCCTTTCGTCCAACAATCAAGTAATTTTCCTGACTCAAAAACCACATTAAAAAGATCTGTCAAATGTCCTAGAAGAATGTCGCCCCCGGATTTAAGAAATTCATTCAAAATCTGATCATTACCTGGGCTTTTATTTGGCTTTAGTCGTTTAATACCATCTGCTACCTCTTCTGATGTTATTGGTCCATTCAACTCTTCATTGTAATTGATCGGTGATTCATTCCCCCTACCCACTGAAAACAATTCGGCTTCTTCAACACTAACAGAGTTAATTTCTGTAGTGAGTTTTGCAAAATGCCCATAGAAATCTTGTACTGATAAACTTTCACCCTTACTTACACTCCGTGACCTGAAAAGATTTCAAGATTCTTTCGGTTGTGCCCCCATTAACTTTTTTATCTCCTTAATTTTTTTTCGCTCAAAAACTCTATTTTTAATTCTAACAACATGATTATATGACTTTCTCTTCTCAAGTTACCTTTTTCTATTAATTTCACTTTGGTTTCTATTAAAACACCGTAGTGCCAGGTAAAATTGTTTCCTACTTAATTGACAACTTTCCCACCATGATTTCTCATCTTTGACATTTTTCTGTGGCCCTCTCCTTTTGGTATTTAACTTTCTCATAAAAAATGGACTCACAGCATCAATGATTGTCTCGCCAAAATGCTTCACTAAAGCTGAGATATCATCTGATTTATTATTGAATAACTCCTTAAATAAAGGGAACTTTTCAATTAACATCCCTCTAAAATCACAGAGTTTCCTGTCATCCCAGCTGTAACATTCATATGTAGAGCTTTGCACTTTATTACAACATATTGGCCTATTACTTTTAATGGTAAATAACAAAGGCGCATGATCAGAAAATTCACTGAACTCCCCCATGGAAAACTGGTTAACCAAATAAAACTCATCTAAATAATCAATAACACTTGAGCCAAGCAGACCATTGAATGTGATTGCACCAATTCCAACAAGAAGGGTTTTTAGCTCACATGAGCAAAGCTCAGTGGGAGCTTTACTGATCGCATTCTGTCCGTCGTCCATCGTCCGGCGTTAACTTTACATTATCGACTTCTTCAAAACCACGAGCCCAATTATATTCAAATGTTGGGTAAATGTTTATTAACTAATGCCAATTCAGATTTGTTCAAATGAAGTTGCCCCTCTTCCTGGGTGGTGCCATGCCCCCAAGGGGTACCAAAATCTTTGAAAATCTTCTTCTCATGAACCAGCAGTAGCAGAGACTTGATATGGTATGCAGCTTCCTTTTAAAGTGTAGACTCAGATTTGTTCAAGAGAAGTTTGATGGGCTATATTTGGCGACATTATGGGAGGGGCAAACTTTTTGGCCCGCCCAAAATTTCTATTTTCCGAACCGAGAGGCTGATTTAAATCAAATTTTATGTGAGGGCTTATTGGGTCATAAGTACCTAATTTATGCCGAATTTTTTTTCCCGTAGCCCCTTGGGAACCGTAGGAGCTAAAAATAGAAAAAAATTTAAACGCCCATATCTCCAAAACTGCACGGCACTGAGAATTTTTATTTGGTGTGAAACTTTCTTAGGACCAACAGAAAGGATTGGTGAAAGAAAAATTGCCATCGGTTTTATCATAGGGTACAGTTTCGGGACTTTGAAAAAGTGCTGAGTCAGCACTTTTTAACACTGTAGGCAATGGGGAAAAACATTAAAAAATCTTCCTCTCCAGATCCAGCAGGCAGAATCTTTTGATATTTGGTATGCAACATTGTAGGGTGGATCTGATTCAAGTTTGTTCAAATCGGCCTCCTGGGTTTATATTTGGACTCAGTATAGGAGCCCGAATTCGAACTTGGTGCATTTCAGGCAAATGTCTTAAAAAATCTTCTTCTTCAGATCCAGCAGGCAGAATCTTTTGATATTTGGTATGCAACATTGTGGGGTGGATCTGATTCAATTTTGTTCAAATCGGCCCCCTGGATTCATATTTAGTCTCACTATAGAAGCCCAAATTCAAACTTAGTGCATTTCAGGCAAATTTCTTAAAAAATCTTCTTCTCCAGATCCAGCAGGCAGAATCTTTTGATATTTGGTATGCAACATTGTGGGGTGGATCTGATTCAAGTTTGTTCAGATTGGCCCCCTGGGTTCATATTTAGGCTCAGTATAGGAGCCCAAATTTGAACTTAGTGCATTTCAGACAAATGTCTAAAAAATCAAATCGGCCTCCTGGGTTTATATTTGGTCTCGGTATAGGAGCCCGAATTCGAACTTAGTGCATTTCAGGCAATTGTCTTAAAAAATCTTCTTCTTCAGATCCAGCAGGCAGAATCTTTTGATATTTGGTATGCAACATTGTGGGGTGGAACTGATTCAATTTTGTTCAAATCGGCCCCCTGGATTCATATTTGGGCTCACTATAGAAGCCCGAATTCAAACTTAGTGCATTTCAGGCAAATTTCTTAAAAAATCTTCTTCTCCAGATCCAGCAGGCAGAATCTTTTGATATTTGGTATGCAACATTGTGGGGTGGATCTGATTCAAGTTTGTTCAGATTGGCCCCCCTGGGTTCATATTTGGGCTCAGTATAGGAGCCCAAATTTGAACTTAGTGCATTTCAGACAAATGTCTAAAAAAATCAAATCGGCCTCCTGGGTTTATATTTGGTCTCAGTATAGGAGCCCGAATTCGAACTTAGTGCATTTCAGGCAATTGTCTTAAAAAATCTTCTTCTTCAGATCCAGCAGGCAGAATCTTTTGATATTTGGTATGCAACATTGTGGGGTGGATCTGATTCAATTTTGTTCAAATCGGCCCCCCTGGATTCATATTTGGGCTCACTATAGAAGCCCGAATTCAAACTTAGTGCATTTCAGGCAAATTTCTTAAAAAATCTTCTTCTCCAGATCCAGCAGGCAGAATCTTTTGATATTTGGTATGCAACATTGTGGGGTGGATCTGATTCAAGTTTGTTCAGATTGGCCCCCTGGGTTCATATTTAGGCTCAGTATAGGAGCCCAAATTTGAACTTAGTGCATTTCAGGCAAATGTCTAAAAAAATCAAATCGGCCTCCTGGGTTTATATTTGGTCTCAGTATAGGAGCCCGAATTCGAACTTAGTGCATTTCAGGCAAATGTCTTAAAAAATCTTCTTCTTCAGATCCAGCAGGCAGAATCTTTTGATATTTGGTATGCAAGATTATGGGGTGGATCTGATTCAATTTTGTTCAGATTGGCCCCCTGGATTCATATTTGGGCTCACTATAGAAGCCTGAATTCAAACTTAGTGCATTTCAGGCAAATTTCTTAAAAAATCTTCTTCTCAAGATCCAGCAGGCAGAATCTTTGATATTGGGTATGCAGCATGCTTGGGGGGGGGGGGGGGGGGGATTCAAGTTTGTTCAAGCCAAGTCCCTGGGTTCATATTTGGGCTCACTGTGGTAGCCCGAATTATAACTTAGTTCAAAATGAGGAATTTTCTTTAAAAATCTTCTTCAGATCCAGCAGTCGGAATGTTTTGTTATTTGGTATGCAGCATCCTTAGGGGAGTGAGATTCAAGTTTGTTCAAACCATGTCTCTAGGTCCATATTTGGGCTCACTGTGGGAGCCCGAATGATAACTTAGTTCAAAATGAGGAATTTTCTTTAAAAATCTTCTTCAGATCCAGCAATCGGAATGTTTTGATATTTGGTAAGTTTGTTCAAGCCATATTCTTAGGTCCATATTTGGGCTCACTGTGGGAGCTTGAATTGTAACTTAGTTCGAAATGAGGAATTTCTTAAAAAATCTTGGCGTGCAGCAACCTGGGGGGGGGGGGGGGGGGTGGGATTCAAGTTTGTTCAAGCCAAGTCCCTTGGTTCATATTTGGGCTCCCTATGGGTACCCGAATGACAACTTAGTTCAAAATGAGGAATTTTCCTTAAAAAATCTTCTTCAGATCCAGCAGATGAATGCTTTTGATATTTTTATGCGGCATCCTTAGGGGGGTAAGATTCAAGTTTGTTCAAGCCATGTCCCTAGGTCCAAATTTGGGCTCACTGTGGGAGCTCGAATTGTAAACTTAGTTTGAAATGAGGAATTTTCTTTAAAATCTTCTTCGTCAGATCCAGCAGTTTTGGTGTGCAGCATCCTTACGGGGGTGAGATTCAAATTTGTTAAAATCCAAGTCCCTGGGTTCATATAAGGGCTCCCTGTGGGAGCCTGTATTATAACTTAGTTCAATATGAGGAATATTCTTTAAAAATCTTTTTTTTTTTTAGATCCACTGGTCAGAATCTTTGGATATTTGGAAAAAGCTTTTCTTAGGAGGAGCAGATGCAACTTGTTGAAATCAATTCTCTGGGTTGATATTTAGGCTACCATGTCAGGTGAGCTCCTCAGGCCCCCTGGGGCCTCTTGTTTTTTTAAAAGCTTCTTAGGCTTCACCTGTCCGTGATGTTCTATGCAGTGTGTTTGTCACATAATACCCAGGAGAAAAAAACTTATGTAGTTTCCTGGTCAGTATCATGAAATTTGACTTTCTGTTGTGAAAAAACCATCAGTCATTGTTTTAAGACAACACTCCACTTGACTGGGTATGATCCAGATTGTTCAATTATGATCACATTAGAAACAAAGGTGGCAGGTACATTTCATATGACTTTTCTGTGTTGAGCTAAAAGATTACAATATTTGCAACATTTATGTTTGTATGCAACTGGGGGCAAACAAAAGCCAGTTGATGGACATATCAGAGTCACATTGTTTCCAAATAAAATTTATTGAGATCACATGTCCTAGGATTATTTAAATGTTTCCAAGCTTCTGTAGTTTTTAGCACAGTGGTACTGGGAGTGAACAAAAAACTCTCAAAGCAAACATCCTGAATTGGCCCACCATACTTTCGAGAAAAAAACTCCAATGTACCCATAATGGAAGTTTTTGTTTACATCAGCTTCATTTGCACATTTACAGAAATTTTACACATATTTCTTCATGACACAATATATTAATATTCTACGTCTCGGCTCATATACACTAGAAAAAGACAGAACTGTTTGTATAGTTTTTGTAAAGATTGGATTGCGCAAGAATGAGAATAACTGTCTCAAAATTGCTCTTTAAAAGTGTGATTATCAATATTTAAATTCTGAAATAATTTTTTGAAGGTCTCGGCATATCATATTTTTTTTATATAGAATGCAAGTGCACTAAGTGTGCATCCTGAAACTAGGAATAAAAAGAAATTACATGTGACAATTTTTGCCAAATTGTTTTCCGTTTACATTCCCTTTAAAGATCATATTTTTTATGCATTTGGCTATTACTCAGCATTATCTAGTTTATAGTGTCTTGATAAATGATGCATGACAAAGTCAAACAGCAATCTATAAATGACTCCTTGCACTGTTTCACTTATTACCTAACTGGTAGAGTGCAAAATTATTTTTGATTGTCAAAATTTGTTCACATGTTTCTGTTTTGTAGCAATTTCTGGGAGCATGCTGCAGGCCTTAAGAATAAATCACAAAAATGGGCTTCTAGTGTGCAAACAGTTAGACATAATCAATTTTCAAGTCAGTCACATTTACATTTTAACTTTACCCTTGCCATATCACTCTGACTATGGTGCGCCTGAGTATCTACCCCGTTAGAAATGCGATACTATCATAATAAAAGTGAGCTTGCATGGCATGATTTTAAAATGTTGGCATAATCTGAAGGTAATTATTTCCGTGTACCTTACCAATTTGTCAAACACCTGTATCTGAGTGGGAAGGGTGACATGGGGTGTTTAGCCTCGCCATTGAAATATTGGGTGACGAACCAACAAGGAGGGTCAGAATCAGGCACGGGCCAAACTCTGCGCCTCGCTAAGCTGAGTTGGGACCACACGATGATTTTCTTCCCTGCCAAGTAAATTCAAAATATAGGTTCATTCTTCTTCAGGTGAGATTAATAATCACTTCAGGCTGCGGAAAGGAAACAATGATTAAAGTAACAACAATTCTTTTTTTTACACTTAAAATAAACTCATTTCCATATTCAACACATTTAACAATTTGATCAGAATGACAGAAGATTTGTCTTAGGAAGTTAAATAGTTTTTCATCAATTTCAGTTTATCTATAGCCCTGTACTGGTGCCATAGTACACTTGGAAAATGTCACTGTCGTGGGCTCGCAACAGGAGCTTAAAACACCGATTCTTATCTTTTGCGTCTTTGCATGCCTGCAGCTTTGACAGCCGGAGGATCCTGACTAGCAATGTTAATTACCTTGTGGCAACATAGTTCTGATTTGGATTCGGTTCATTCACTCTGTCTGCTAGTTTAGCAAGTGTACGTCACATTCCTTATACGTATCCTTTAATAGAACTCTCCTTGAATGTTCCTGTCCTTTTGAAATTCACGCAGTTCATGGTAGGACTCACAACTTCAAAATGAGCTTTTGAGATTGTCACTTGTTGACTTTGTGTTGATATTCACAACACTCTGATACTAACCAGGCTACTATGCGATCAACCTCTGCGTTCCCAAGGGTTAATACCACAATACAAAATCCTACATTTGAGACCGGATCGAGTTGATCCTTGCTTACGACATCTAAACTTAGCCTTTACATGGGTTCATAATCTATTTTCTAAATTTGGGCTTGTAGCCTCCTACATTCACCTAATCTGCGTACAATGGAGCTTTGTCGATTACCCAGCAATTCCACTTGCACGAGACCCTATTTTATGGCATCTCATAAATGAACCCAAGTCTCCCAGAACTAGCTAGTTTTCCACACTTTTAGGTCTGGTCTTGGGATGATCAGATAACAATATTTTTATACTATAACCCAATGGCCCAGACTAGCTGGTGCTAACTCTAAGTTATCAAGGGCCAAACACAAATTTTGACCCCCCCCCCCCCAATCCCCAAAATTTGCTTGCAAAACTGAAAATTAAAATCCTATCTGGCCCTCCATACATTTACTCTCTGCGCATGCACAGCCATCAGGAAGAGCCCGGAATTGGCGCCAACATCATTCTTTGTTTGGCCTTAAAAGTCATCAACAATGAAATGACATCTGTGCTTTAAAATCTTTTTTGAGGATACCAGACACAAATCAATGCAAGAATTGGTGGATACAAGGCTGTTATTGGATGAAGGAAGTATTCACTGGGTTTTTTGGACGTTCAGGGCTGTAACTTTATAATATTTATAAAATTATTTTAGTTTTCCCAATTTCGGGACATTTGCCTGACGTCATCATTTTCAAAAATGATTATTCCACTGTATGTTAAGAATTCCTTCCCTATCCTCCATGAACCCTTCCTGTTAAACTCTTAAGCTTTTTGGCTGTTTTTTATTGAAATTTTTTATTAAATTTCTTGGGAGTTTAACATTTATTACAGAATATTATTCTGTTTCTTCCCCAGGGTTACGTCCTCACAGTGTTAGGCTGTTTAGTCTTGCATCTTCTATCCAATGTATCATTTTTTCTTCGTATGAAGATCTAGCTTTGCATTTGATAGCATTTCAATTGGTTCTGATTTTGGGCCTTTTTGTGTGCCTGATTTGTTTACATTGACGTTGTTTACATAATCAACGTTCTCATTTTTAGGTAGTTTCTTATATTCTATTACTGTAATATACTGTAGAATACATGGATTATATTATTCCGGTAGTGTAGCTCATAAAATTTTGGATTTTATCCACACTTAGGCTCTATCGGGATGCCCTTGGGCTCTTCATGTTCCCTTTGGGAACTTGGGCGTTTTTAAAAAAAAATATTTGTTTACAAAAAATATTTTGAATTTAATTATGATTGTTATTATTCATGTATCTCAGTTATATATATATTGTTCTGGAGTTTGGAGGACTAATATCGACTTTAGTTGATATACTCCTGCGGGCTCTTGTCATTCTTGTGTAGCACTGGGATGACTGATGTTGGAGTCGGGTGTCGCGGTATGTTATTGGTGGTGAGATTCTGAGGATCAGAGCCTCTTACTGTACTTTAATTCATTCTGTCAGTTTCTATTTCAGAGGAACATGGTGATGATATTCTGACACCCATCCAAGTGTGCTACCGTTATCGCGCTTCGTAGAGCATATATACCTAGCTGCATTGCTCATTATTGCAAGAGTTAGGGCCTTTGGGTAAACATGTAAATCTCTTGCAAGCAGCTAGCTCGACCAGTGAAGCGGTACTCCGTCCGTGGGTGCTGTGACGCTGAGTAAGTCCGTTGCGGCCTAAGAAGTTGATTGGGTAGAGCGAGCCCTATAATATAAATGCTCACCCAGCGACGACGGAAATAGGGAAGAAGTCTGCAAAATCTGGTACTCGGCGAGGTCTGATAGATCGCGAGCGGGAGAGGCCCCCCCCCCCCCCCCCCCCCTCTCTAATATAGCAATGTCTGAGGTCAGATGTTGTTTTGAGAAACTTGCACAAGCCAGAGCATATGTACGCCCTCACTCAGGATGCTATGTTTAGTCTTGCTGGGGTTGGCTTCAGTCAAGGCTTCCTCCACTTCGTTTCACAAGGCCGAAATGAAGTTTTCTGGTTGGAAACTTGCACAAGACGGAGCATATGTTCGTCCGTCACTCTGGACGCTCCGTCTAGTCTGCAGCCAGGTCGGCTTTAGTCACGGCTTCCTTTGCTACGTTATTTAAGCACACACGATCGCATCCTAGCTACCCGACTTCAGATATCCTGCCTGCTGCACGAAGAAGGAACCACTCTTCGCCCGGACCATCCGGTAGCTAGGGAGACGAGGCCTTGATCTTCGGGATGCTCGGAGAAAGGATCCATTTCCGACACACTTTCCCAGGAGCAGCATGTGGCTAAGGAACGGAAATCCGCTGCTCCTCAGGCCCCGATGACGGACTTCTGTCGCAGATTGCACAGCTAATCGCAGCATCCCAGCAAGTGCAGATGCAGCCTCCCTCAGACTCAGTATCTGAGCTGTCGGACTGTGCTGGGTTGGTCCATTCATCTGTTCATGCAGATGCAATGGACTGAGATTCGCAACTGATTCTCTCGGATGGTAAAAGGGATAAGGAAGAGGATAACCCTTCCAGTACAGTATGGTGCAGGATGTTAAAAGGGATAAGGAAGAGGATAACCCTTCCAGAACAGTACATGGTTGCGATGGCTTTCATCCATCAATACTACCCTGCTTTTGTTCTGCCGAATCAGAATGCTGCGACAACAAGAGAGAAACTGCTGGCCTCATTAGGCGCAGACTTTATCCGGACAAAGGAGGAAGTCCTTTCTTTTCCAGTTCAGTTTATGCGACGCCATATTTATCCTCTTTAGTCCGAGGAGGAAGGCGTTTTTTTATCTTCATCTTCCATATACATACCGTTTTTTGGACCATGTTTATTTAAAAATGGTCGGGGAAGATGTTCAGAGAGTTCTTTTGCGTTTGGATGAGCAGGCCGGGGATCTTGAGAAATCCTCAACTGTATCATTCACTATTCACTCAGACACAATTGAGACAGCAATTTCTGCAAATAGAGCGAATTTGGACATTATGTTTTACGCAGATCACCTTACAAGAGCTATGATGCAACGTCTCAAGGGGAAAGGAATTTGAGGATGTTCGTACCTCTCTTCGAGTTCTTTCCAGGACAATTATGTATAACTCCGCCCTAACAGTGGCTAATCTGGAGTTAATCAGATGTGATGCTGCCCTTGCGTTATCATCACTGATAAGATGTCAAGGTGAAAATCTCTCTTTGGGTCGCTCCGGTTTCCGGACATTTTATTTTCAACGACTAGCTTTTGTTAGTCTATAAACAGGCTACTAAGAAAACGTCTAGTGCTCTGCTTTTGAATTCGGCGTATCAACATTCCGCTTCAGCAGACAAGAGTGAAGGAGGGCGTTCCAGACAAAAATTGTCAAAAGGAAACTCCTCACGAGGGTACAAGAAACTCTCTTGTAATTACTCTGGAGGCCATCGGTATAGCGACTCGGGAAAGAGGCGTAGGTCTGATCGGGACTATAGGTCAGATGCTCCTAGGCCGATGAGACAAGTTTTTTCATGGGAAGGACGTGGTTCCTCCTCCCGTAAGCCTTGCAGGTCATACAGGTAATGGTTTAGACCTCTATTGCCTGCCAGTTGACGGAAAGGTTATCAAGCTCCGCAGAAAACTGGATAACTATCACGGAAGATCATTGGGTGAGAAGTGTAGTCTCGGACGGCTTACCTTTCATTCCGAGTAAAAACCCACTAACAGATTGTCCGCGTTGGCCAAATCTTCCATCAAATTTCTTCATAAGAAAGTTTCTCCTACCGGAGGTATAAGCTGTCTTATCAAAGGAAGCCATACAGGTCATCGAGAAACAGGATTCTCAAGATTTTTAGTCACCTGTTCCTATTACATACCTATCAAAGCCAGACGGCTCGTTCCGACCAGAAATAGACTTGAGCTGGATAACAAGTTTATCATGGCTCTAAAAGTTTATTTATGGAAACCATTCAGTCGGTAAAAGCGAGTGTTTGAGTGATCAACTATGCGGCAAGCATAGATCTAAGGATCTGTACTTTCATGTCCTGGTACATCCAGCATTCTGAAAGTACCTGAGGTTCGCCGTACAAGGGAAGGTGCATCAGTTCAGAACAATATGCTTTGGTCTGAATCTGGCCCCCTGGGAGTTTCAATCGAATAATAAACTTGGTAATGTCTTACTTACGAACTCATTTGTCTGCGGTAGCATCGGCTTACTTGGACGACCTTCTACAGGGATACGGCAACAGAATTATTCTTCAGAACGATGTTTAGAGTCTTCTTCTATTACTCCAGCGTCTCGAGTTCATCATAAATGAGAAAAAGTCAAATCTAGCTCTGTACAAGTCGTCTATTCATTTGGAATTGAACCTCACAATAATCTGGTTTGTCTGCCGTTACCCAGACACGTCCTCTCCAGATATTCTTTACTCAGAACTAGAGTGTGAAGACACTTTCACTTGAACCAGTGTTGTTTTATTGGTCCTAGTAAAACATGGGTTCAAAATTGGCAGATATTTAGTGGTTAACTCAGGGAGTTACGCTGCAACTGCCGGATCTGGCTTTCATGATTATGGCGGATGTAAGTCAGACAGGTTGGGGTTCGACCCTAAGTCACACAGTCTTGAAGTGTCAAGGTCTTTGGAACCCTCTGTTTCAGGAGAAACACATAAACGTCAACGAGATGATGTTAATTTTAGCTAGCGCTACAACATTGGATTCACATAATAACGGACGTCCATGTTCAATTTGTTTGGACAACTGGACAGTAGTAGCGTATATCGGGAACCAGGGCGGCACCCATTCATTTCCATTATGCCAACTAACGAAGGTTTTCCAAATACTTCGTGAATCATCATGTTCATCTTTCTATCCATCATATACCGGGTCGTCTGAACGTACTAGCAGACTCGCTCTCTCGGGAAGGTTGCCTGTTGCAATTGGAGTGGACACTCAACAAGCGAGTATTTGGACAGAATTGTTACCAGAGGGATCGCCCCATGATAGATCTGTTGGTGACGCTCCGGAACAATCAGTTACCGTAGTTCGTGTCACCATGCCCAGACCATTGAGCGTATGCAGTAGACGCTCTGCCGATCTCATGGGGATGGATTATAGGATATGCGTATCTTCCAGTTCAGTTGCTTCAGTAGATTTTGTTTAAGATAAACAGTTTTGTTGTGAATCCTACTAGTAACACCTCTGTCGTCACAGAAACCTTGGATCAGTGTTCTCAAGTGTCTGTTATGGGACGTTCCTCGGAAGCTTCCTCCACGAGAGGACCTTCTTTATCAGGGGAAGTTTTTGTTCTTCACATCCTTCTCCGCCCATAGTGGAATAATGGAGTCGGTTAGACATGAGGGAACCATTGCGGTTCCTATATTATGTTATGTCTAACACAAGAACGAGTAAGTAATGTGGGTGAGGAGGGTTCGATATGGCTTCGATCTCCTTCTTGTACACCTGAATGGGGTCGCCTGTGGGTTACCTCCGAAGTGTCTTTACTCTCCAGAGATCATTCATTGTGGTTCGATTGGACATGTGTATATATATTTTTTCACCGGTTTTCAACATATCTGCGTATGCCGTCTGCGGTGTAGGTTATATAGCGGGTAATATTAATTACTGGGATCATCACTATAGCCTTAACTTCTGAAGTGGCATTAAGCACCATTTATTAGTAAGAAATTAATACCTAAGTGCCTGTTCGACGAATATTTCTATTTTTTTTTGGTGCCGTTTTTACTGATTCCAGAGCACTCCCCTCTTTTTGACGATTCCTTCAAAAGAGAGGCGTGGGGGGGGGGGGTGGGGGTGGGGTTACCTCTCCTCTGGCTTGATAGGTATGTAACTGAAGGAATCAGTTTTGTCCGTAATTATATCCTGCTTACAGCTGGAGTTTTATTGTGTATGGCGTATGTTTGTGGGGGATATTCTCTCATTCTCAAATATGCCTTAAAAATTGGGAATCGTTACATCCAAATTAGCATAGTCTTCATGCTGAGAATACGGAATTACTTGGCATCCTTGTTTGCGGTGACCTCTAGATGGGAGCTATCAATTTTCTTCAAGTTCCGTCACAAAATGTTACCACAGCCAACGTTCTTAGAACTTAGTTTAGTCAGACCTCAGTATTTCCCTTTGGCACACCCTACAGGGCACATTTATGATTGGATTGCTTTGAAACCTGGCATGCTTGTTTGGGGTGTCCTCTAGATGGGAGCTATCGATTCTCTTCAATTTCCATCAAGAATATTTGCTGCGACCAACATTCTTAGAACGCAGTTTAGTCAGACCTCAATATTTCCTTTTGACACACTCTATGGGGCACATTTATGATTGGATTGCTTTGAAACCTGGTATGCTTGTTTGGGGTGACCTCTAGATGGGAGCTATCGATTTTCTTCCATTTCCGTTCGTCAAAAAATGTTGCCGCTGGCAACTTAGTTTAGTCAGGCATCAATATATTCCATTGGCATGCCCTACAGGGCACATTTATGATCAGATCGGTTAGAAACTTTGCATGCTTGTTTGGGGTTACCTTTAGATGGGAGCTATCGATTTTCTTCGGTTTCTGTCAAAAAATGTTGCCACTGGCAATGACCTTCGATGAACTTAGTAAAAACTTAGTGCAGTTAAGCATCAATATTTTCCTTTAATACACCCTGCAGGGCACATTTATGATTGGATCGCTTGCAAACTTGGTGAGCTTCTGTGAGGTGACATCTATATGGGAACTGTCGATTTTCTTCCGTTTCTGTCAAAAAATGTTGCTGCTGACCTTTGAACTTAGTTTAGTCAGACCTCAATATTTCCCTTTAACACACCCTTCAAGGAACATTTATGATCGGATCACTTTGAAACTTGAAATGTGTGTTTCGGGGTGACCTCTAGATGTGAGCTATTGCTTTTTTTCATTTCCATAAAAAATTATTGTCGTCATCACCAACCTTTGAACTTACTGCATTTGTGCATCAGCTTATCCCTTTGCACTCTCTGCAGTTTATATTTATGAATTTCCATAAAAAAGAAAATTGCCACAAGCAATGACTTTCTACTTTTTGCATTTGTGCATTAACATCTTCCTTTGGCATGCCTCAGAGGGCACATTCATTATCAGGTTGTTTTGAAACTGTGTACCCTTATACAGGGTGACAAAGATAGAAGGTATTGATTTTCTTTTCATTTCCATCAAAAACTGTTGCTGTTGGCAACAATCTTTGAATTTATTGCATTTGTGCATTGACATTCTTTGACATTGCCTACAGGCCACATTTATCATAGGATTATTTTTGAACTTGGTGTGCTCATTAGGCAAGAACTTTTGATAAGAGCTATTGATTAGCATTCATTTCTTTGAAAAAGGTTGCCATTTACAATAACCTCTGAACATACTGCATTTGTGTATCAAAATTCTTCCTTTAGCCAGTCTTACAGTTTACATTTAAAAATGCATGGATTACTCTGATGTTGTGCACACAAAATGCTGTTGTGTTGAAATTTCATCGAATAACATTGGTACCAATGATCTTCAATTTTGCAATTTCATTTGTAACTTACCAAGTTCAATTTTGTTAAGTTGAGCTACAGTGTCATTGACACTTTCATTTATACTTACCATTGGCCCTCCCATTAGTGGGCACTCATACCTCCCCACTGAATTTTTATGTAGTATTCTTTTCTATAAAGAATGATGTAGGTGCCAATTCTGGTCACTTCCTGACGGCTGCGCATGTGCAGAGAGTAAATGTATGGAAGGCCAGATAGAACTTTTAATTTTCGGTTTTTGCAAGCAAATTTTGGGGATTGGAAGGTTCAAAATTTGTGTTTGGCCCTTGACAACTTTGAGTTAAGCACCAGCTAGTCTAAAGTGGAGTGGGGGGGGAGGGCAGACATCAAAGAGCTGCCGGAAGCAACCGTGGGAGTCATTGCATTACGTACAAGTTATTCTGTGAGCGTTGAGTGTGTTTCACAAAGGACCAGTTCTCGTACTCATTCCAGATAACGATACTTCACTATGTGAACTCTGCCCATATAATAACGGTGTGTAACATGTTTTGTTTGCGACGTCGCATCATTCAGGCATGCATAATAGTCGATGGCACTGGTGGAGGACCAAGGGTGAATGGCTTAGCTACCCATTTCCTCCATCCACCCCTAGCCCTTGATCTAAGGTGCTTTACTGATTGTTTTGAATAACACAACACCAGGGCTATTATTGTTTTCAATAAATGGATGCTGCCCTATTATTAGGTCGGTACAATGTTTTGCATATAAAGTCGTATCAGTTTACAGCATGAAATGTGACCGTTCTAAAAGGCCTATCATTGCATAGTTGCATTGTTGGAGGTATTCACATTCTAATCATGAGGCCCATATCTTTGTCTAGGTAAGTAACTGTCACCAATCAAGGGGATATTATCCCCGAACTGAAAGTCACTGAGCTATACATTTTGTACTTGCTGGGCTTTTGGAGCTTCAGGCTCGATATAAGAGCTCATTTTAGTGTGGTACATTAAAATTTGTATTTGCTTTGGTATTGAATGTGTTTGACCTGAAGCCTATTGGTATTTGCCCGGAAGTTAATCCGCCTCAAGCTTCGGGTGCGGTCATCTAACAGCAGTGCGAGATGGGGAGGGCCATGGTAGTCCATCTTTATAAGCCTGGCCCACAGCAGTGGTGGGGGGGGGGGGGGGCATTGTTGTTTGCTGATATGAGCTAGGAGTACACCATCAGTCTGTGTTCAGATTGCCCGCGGAATGCCATGTTCAGTATATTGTGGTATTAAATGGCCCAGACCCACAAATGTAACAAAAAACAAAAGGGGTTGGTTGGTTCTCAGTTAACTTGTGTCTTTTGGTTATCCAAGGGTAGATGGTAGAGTGGTACCGGGATTAGTCTTTTAATGTATGGTCACCATAGGAAGACCCTAGGTTAGCTTCAATAGATAGACTTGATGTCAGCCCTTATTAGATTGAAGGTTCAGAGCTCAGTATAGCTAGCCTTGTCAGCCCGTGTGGTAGGGTTGGAATGTCGTTCCATCTGATGCCGTGTATGCTGATTCTGGGTGCGTTTGACATGTAAGGCCACTTGCGAGCTCTTTGGGCAAAGGCGGCGATGGCTGAGGTGGAAAGGTATATGATGGCCTGTGAATGAATGAACATCGCAGGTAGGAGCACATTGGCCTGATCCCCGGATGCATATCCCTGATTGGCTAGGTGTATTGTCACTCAGTGAGTGGATAGTGGACCCTGTGTTGTGTGTTCAGGGGACCTATTGTATTGTCCACTGGTAAAATCACCCGGTGGTGGATTCTGGGAATCATGCCCATTGTTGGTCTATGGCATTGGCCTGGTGAAGCCGGTTTCTGAGATATTAGTATATCTCAGTTTCCAGGTTAGAATGCACCTCCACTATTTTGCCTGTAGGAGCTATGTCAAAGGCTGGGTCGTTTGAAGAGCTAGCACGTCGAGATCCGACGGTATGTCGCTCTCAAATTTCATTCGCCATTAATGGGGCGGAGTGACTCTACTTTTAGAGTATTGAGAGGATCAGCTGGTGCGACATTTTGTTAGTTGCATTGTTAGTAAATGTGGTGTTTAGTGTGTGCATCAGTTTCCTGAAACATTGTCTCAAGAGTGTTATTGAGTTTTAGTCGGAGTTTACGGTGTGTTTCAGGGTGTACCGATTCCATGATGGAAATGAGGTTAGGTGGACCTCTATTCGTATTTGTCCGGAATTAGCTTCCGAAATGTGTAACCAAGGTTTCAGCTAGTACAGCTTTATCAAACAAACAAATACAGAGATCTGTTGTTATTATTGTGGTAATGCTACAATATCGGATTCAAGTAAATAGGAGTCTCTATGGTAGTCCCATTCGCAATCCTGTGGGTCAGGATTAGTGGTGCCAATCATTCATGTGCGGCAGCCATAAGTGTAGGGTCGGATTATGTCCTGACCCAACTCTGGAATTATTGTTAGTCAAGAACTGTTGACAAACAGGAAATAGTTTTTGCTCTGGGAGCAAGTACTATTGAGAGTGTAAATACACTATTGGTAGTTATTGTGTGGTATCAATCCGAGCTGATATATATAGGCTCAATCGTGCTTTGAAAAATTATATATCTTGCCATCATTGGTCGACGGTGGCAAACTGGTGTAGGTCTACCGGTATATATTTCTACCTTGGTACTAGGTGGGTAGAAGGAATCGTGTGCAGGTAAAGTGTCATCGTTTCAGTAGTGACACGGGTAACACGATTGAAAATAGTGATGTGGCTGGAATAAAACTTGTAAATTAAAATGAGAAATCGAAATAAAACGAAAGCAAATCGGCGGCTCGGAAGAGCTACCTGTGCAGATAATAAATATATATATTTATAACTGGTCCAGTTTCGCTAGACGATTGGTGCCGCAGAAGTGTACTCTCATCAAGGCAGTGGTTCGATCCCCATCGGCGTCAGAGTCTTTCATCCTAAAAAATGCACAACAGAAGTGCCGAATTCTGTATTCTGTACCTTAAGCAGGAAATTTGAAAAAGAGATTGATTCTCACTGATTTCATCTGCATTACATGGTAAAATTCATTGTAAACAACTAATTCTGGGGAATACCGAGTAATTTCGTGTGGACTGTGCCAGTTCCATGGACGCTCGATCTGCTAGCATGCCTTTTTTGGGGCTTGTCGGTAGTCGAGTGGTCTATGGCGCTTGTCCCGTTTCGCTAGGCGATTGGTGCCGCAGAAGTGTACTCTCATCAAGGCAGTGGTTCAATCCCCATCGGCGTCATGGCTGCCAATAAACAAACTGCAGTCAATCACTGTCTTGTTGGAAATGGTTGACAGAGTGGTAAGAGACTGCAGACAGTTGTGCACGAGATGTCTGGAAGAGATGTGATTGGTCAATGGAACGAATCAACATCACAGCTATTGGCTGAGAGCAGAGGCATGTCTCCATTAATTGACTGTTTTGTTTTGGTAAAGTGATTGTCAAGAACTGGGTACAGGTTGCACAAACAAAGTTGTAATTGAAGTGTTTGTTCAGGCATCTCAGGAAATAAAAGGTGTTATGACAGGGTTCCTGTGGGCCTTGAAAAGCCTGGAATTTCAAAAATGAATTTCAAGGCCTTGAAAAGCTTTGATTTTGCTCCCTGGGCCTGGAAAAGCCTTGAAAAATGAAGCATTGCACGCCGAGTTGAGATGAATGAAATACTTCCGAGACGGTTCGAGTGGTTCAACTACGATAAGCCTGGAAAAACCTTGAATTTAACTTTCTGTTAGCCTTGAAACTCCTTGAATTTGGGGGTGTATATGGCCTGGAAAAGCCTGGAATGTCATGTCATGTCAGGTCAGGTGCAGGAACCCTGTAAGAGACGCAGGATGGAAAATAAAAAAGGTTTTTATTGTTCGTCGCAACTCCATAAGTGAAATTTGTAGGTAAGGTAACGTGTCATTAGCTCCTTATCACTTATAAGAAAATGAATCCATTTAAGGCAGTATAGATATGCGGCTTTATGTACGCAGTCCTTGTTAATCCACCTACCCCTGGGAAGATGCAGGGGGGGGGGGGGGATCTAGTTCAAAATGGTGTAGAAGTAGTATCGATTCACAGTAGGTTGTGAGACCAGATTGATATGGATAGTACGCTTGAGTTGTGATGTATGGGTAGCTTGTATTACGTTCAGTGCGCAGGTGTGCGACAAGATCCCTTTACAGCCCGGTGGGGCTCTGGATCAGAGAACCTGGAAACACATGTTTCGGGAATCTGATGCACACTCTAAACACCGCATTTACTAACAATGCAACTAACAACAGCTGATCCTCTCAATACACTAAAAGTAGAGTCATGCCGCACCATTAACTGGTAGAGTGCTGGAAGCCCTATTTTGGGCTTTACTAAAAGTGACAGGCAATGACTGTCTGTAGCTACATTCTGCCTGAGGAAGCCTTTGTTGTCCCTGATATGAATCAGATTTTTTATACAATACCTTGCTCTCTGACATTTAATTGGATAGTGCCTATAAGGCACTATCCAATTAAATGTAAGAGAGCAGTATATGATGAGCTTTGATTTGTTGTCACAAAAAACTCAGCACTTTACCAGTTAATGACGAATGAAATTTGAGAGCAACGTACCGTCGGACCTTGACGTGCTAGCTTTTCAAATGACCCAGCCTTTGACATAACTCCTACAGGCAAAAGAGTGGAGGTACATTTCTAACCTGGAAACTGAGATATACGAATATCTCAGTAACCCGCTTCACAAGGACAAGCCTCTGTCCAACAACGGGCATGCTTCCCAGAATCCATCCACCGGGTGAGTTTACCAGTGGACACTACAATAGGTCCCCTGAACACACAGTGTCCACTATCCACTCACCGAGTGACAATACCCCTAGCCAATCAGAGGCATGCATATGGTGATCAGGCCATTGTGCTCCTACCAGCAATGCTCATTCATTCACAGGCCGTCATATACTTATACACCTCAGTCGCCGCCTCCACGCAAAGAGCTCGCAAGTGGCTTTACATGTCAAACGCATCCAGAATCAGCATACATGATGTCAGATGGAACGACATTCCAACCCTACTGCACGGGCTGACATGGCTAGCTATACTGAGCTCTGAACCTTCAACCTAATAAGGGCTGACATCAAATCTATCTATTGAAGCGAACCTAGGGTCTTCCTATGGTGACCATACATTAAAAGACTAATCCCGGTACCACTCTTCCATCTACAAACACAGGAGAACCAAAAACCACAAGTTAACCGAGAACCAACCAACTCCTTTCTAACATTTGTGGGTCTGGGCCATGTAATACCACAATATACTGAACATGGCACTCTGGGCAACCTGAACACTGACTGATGGTGTACTCCTAGCTCATATCACCTGGGGGCTGGGCTTATAGGGATGGGCTACCATGGCCCTCACCATCTTGCACCACTGTTAGATGACTGCACCCAAAGCTCGAGAGCGAACCTAGTGGCTACTATGTCCCTCCATAATCATAGTAGCTGTGACGATTGGAATCAATCTATAAGTGCTAGTCATTGCGAGATTAATTAACTGAAGATAGCATGGAGACATTTTATTTTGACTTGTGATATACCAGAAAAGTATCCCACTGTGAATCACCTTGGGCTAATTATCTAATTAAAACGTGTGCTAACAACACAGAGAAGAAATATATACATATATCAGAACTTGAAAGCAGGGGGAGGGGACCTCCTCCCTTTTAGACTGGCTTCCCCCTTCAAGAGAAACACACAGCGTTTCTCTAAAAAAACAAAGAGGGCAAAGCCACGTTCAGCCACCACACGCACATACTTATTACAGGCTTAGTATGTACACAACTCACCACTCACTCAACTACGCCTCACACGCCAGTAGATAGATTACCATATTGAGTATAGCCCTACTTTTTAAGACTTGTAACATACACTCTCTCTCTCTCTTGCCCATCAACGTTTAAGTTGTGTAATAATTTTAGGGTTTACAGCTGTGCAGATGTGTCGGTTATGTATAGCACGTGAATATTTCCCGAAATTTAGAGTCGCGCCAATACGCTGGTCTAATGTTAAAAAGCAAAACTTTCCCCATTTTGTACATCTATCCCTATATCTAGTAACTGGGACACCTTACCTGGCTCATGCCCATCGGCGGGTCACGTGTCCTGTTAGGCACTACCTTCAGTATTCCCATGTGCTGTGGAACCCTTATTATACCCCCCCCCCCCCCGCAAACAAAGTTTGGGGGGGTATATAGCAATCACCCTGTCCGTCCGTCCATCTGTCCTTCTGTCCATCCTTATAAGCGCAATTCCTAAACCGTTCGAAGAATTTTCATGAAACTTTACACAATGGAAGAACTCCATAAGAAGATGTGCATGAAGCAATATAATTCCGTTCTGACATTTCCAAGGGGAGATAATCTAACTTATACATTTCAATTGCTACATCATATGGTTGTGTCCTCGTAAGCGCAACAACTGAGGCGCGGGGGGTATCACTTTGTGAGCTTGCTCACAGTACCTCTAGTTATCTCCTGGAGAGCCTGTTAGCCTCCTCCATCAGGAACTATTTCTTGGGTGCGTTTTCACCAAGGACCCCACTCATCTCCACACCCAACACCCACAGTCCCAGGTGATGCCTGTCGTACTACAGTGTGCTGTCCCTGATGCAACGCTCTCTTGATTGTCACCTACTAAGCCTTCCTTGGGTGCCTCGTTCCAAGTCCCAGGGCTCCTCCTAACTATCCCTTTATGATGCCCTTGTGAGACTACCCCGGCCACCTCTTGCGGCCTCTCCTGGCCTAATGTACCTCCCCCAGCCAATAGCGCAGATTTAGTGTCCTTTATTTTTTGGCATATCCACAAAAACCTTGCGTGGTAAACTACTTCATCTATGTCCACTCTGTAATAACTGTTGCCCAATACTCTCGTCACTGTGTACGACCCTTCACACTGTAACCTTAGTCTACCAGATTTCATTGGCCGGAGCACTATCCCCTTTTGACCGACCCAAAAGTTCCTAACTCTTGTTTTACTCCCACACTGACCCTCGTACCGTCCCCTGACTCCACAAGCCAATCCAGTGATTTCACTGGCCACTTTATCTTCATGGTGGGCATGGGTGACGGCCACCGATTCCCCTTTGGGTGCTTTCCTCTCCGACCATGTCTTACCAGGTTCTGAACATACCCTGGGTATGTTCCCAATTACGAGGTCATAGATGGGAGCATCAACACACATTGCATCTACTGCACCGCTATAGAATGGAGTATCCACCCTCATCCTCGCAAGGGGGAACTTCCTAACTGTGCCATCTATCAGCACGCAGTTGTGGTCGTTCCCTGTTAGCTATCTGTTGGCACCGAGCTCCCTTTTTACAGCTACGCTACTGTACCTGATGTCACGTAGCATATGGACTGCTAGGTCACCCACATATGCCAGGTACACTGGCATCTATTCCTTTTTACCAAGGGTGTGGTATCCTTCACACTGTCCACAAATAATAGGCAATTATTTATTTATTTATTTATTTATTTATTGATGTTTATGGTCACATATTTATGCACAATGGCTAATCATGACCGTGACAGTTTTACGAGGGGAGGAAGCCGGAGTACCTGGAGAGATCCACTGAGCATCGACAAGCAACTGTCAGCTCCTCAACATTCTAACTGTTCATGCTTGGCTCTAGCAGAGTTACAGCGGTTGAAGACTTGTGCACCATCAATGTGCAGTATGTCTAAGAACACAGCGTTATCGTGCCCCCATGTAGGCAACTGGGATAAAGTGCCTTGCCCAAGGACACAACACGGGTCATCCAGGCCGGGTATTGAACTCGGGATCTCTAGCATAGAAATCCAACAGTCTACCACTGAGCCACCGTGCTCCCAATAATAGGCAATACCTCCCCTCATACCAGCCTGAGTTGCCCAGCCTTGAGTGCTTGGCCTAGTGGTCTGCCCTCTGGCCCAACTGTTTGGCAGAATGCCGCTGTCTGCCTCTTCTCCACAGGCTGTATTGCATAACCCCTCTTCTGTTACCAACTGGGGACTTGTCCCTTCCTGCAATTTTGGGTGGACCCCTGCTTTGTCTCCCCGTGACCGTCCTCCATCAGTCTCTGGTCAGACGCCCTCTCTTGCTGCATATAAAGAATGTTGTCTCTTTGGGAGTACCCCCATTTTGGCTACCTTCCACTTTGGGTAGGTTGGGGTGGATCTGCTTTGTGGGTGCCATTGCCAATCCCGCTTGCCCAACCCTAGCCGTTGTGAGTAAGCTCATGCTCCCAGCCTGGGCCTCAATGTTGCGCTCCTCTTGAGTCGCCATTTCATCAAAATTTGGGGTTAGCCTTTCCTTTATGAAGATACCCCATTCCATGGAGCAGGTTGTCCTGAGCTGCTCCTGGAGTAACAGATCTCGCAAAGCCTCATATGAGCCATTTACTTCTGCGAGATCTGTCCAGCGGTCAAAGTACCGCTTAGTATGGCCGCCTTCGGAATTTATGGCGGCATTTGGCAATGCCATCGCTTATATGGAGTGTGACGGTAAATTTCTGCCATCGCAAAATCTTTGCAAAGTTTGCCTCCACCACATTGCACGATAAGCATTACATTAAATGAAAGATATTATCAGTTTCACTACATGTAAAATCGACAACTCTCTGGCCTCATGATTGATGGAAATCGACATTGTTAACACTGTAGCAACTGCTCCTTGTGAAATCAACAAGCTGAATCAGGTACGCAGTCTAGAAATAAACTACGATCCAGGACCAGAGTTTTATTGATTTATGTTTTGTTTCACAATTCAATCAACATGGTGAAGAGGAAAACTGTTCAGGGATGGGGATTTCAATTGGCTGGCCTTGAGTGTGATGATCAGGACGCTGTAAAATTTATTTATTGCAAGATTTGCAGAAGTTTTATGGAGATAACTCACGTAGTTTGTTACTGGAACTACTGTTATTAAAAAGAATAACTTTATGGACCACTTTACTAGGAGTAATGCACATAAATGTGCTTTCACTAAACTTCAGGAGAGAGAACGCCTGAATATTCAAGGAAAGAACTCAGTGGCAGAAGGTGCCAGTCCTGTGGGTCCATCAGCATCCATGCAGCCAGAAATTCAAAACACCAGTGTCGCCTCTAATCAACTAACAACAAGTCACTTTCGCAAATTAACTGTATATCAAAAACCCCAACTCACTCGCAAATTTCATATTGCTTCAAGTGGTAAATCTTTCACGACCAACCAGCATTTTGCAAAGTTTGAAAGGACTGTCCATGGGGTAGATCTGGAAAACGCTTACGTAGATGAACAGTCGGGGGCAGAAATGGCGAAGTATTTGAGCATTTTAGTAACAGGACTAAAAATATCACTGAGCCCCTAAATTCTTCTTCAGTTCATTACTACAGTGTCATGTGTGATGGGTCAAGCAGCGCAAAGACTATGGATGAAAAAGAACTATATTCAATTAGAATGTGCAGGGACGGTGCTCCTAATATTTTTATACTGTACCAATGACCCAGACATAGCTGGTGCTAACTCTTAAAATATAGGGCCAAACACAAATTTTGCCCCCCAATCCCCAAAATTTGCATCTAAAACTAAAGAAAACATGTCCTGAAAGGCCCTCCACACTTCGCCCCTACTGCGCATGCGCAGTGTCAAGGACGTTCCGAAATTGGCGCCATTAATCATTCTAAGTTTGGCCCTTCATCAGTTAACATCTGACTGATCTTTGTGCTTATAAATCTCAGTTTAAATGATGCCAGACACATAAATATTAGTGAAATGGTGATTCTAAGGAGGATAGAGAAGGAGGAGAGGAAAAGAATGTGTGACAGAATATTATCAGGGCTGTAACTTAAAATTTTTTAATGAAATTATGTTAAGTTACCTATTTTCAAGGCAGCAGCCATTTTGTTGTCATTCTGATTATTTAGTTACACTGTTTTTTTTTTAAGTGTTTTCCTCTCTCCCTGTCCTTTAAGTTCCCCCTTGCTATTCTCCCATGCTTTTGGCATAGTTTTTGTAATTATTATTACCAAATTTTCTTGGGAGTTTTAGCTGAATAACAGAATGAATTCTGTTCTTTCCCCATGTTTACGTCTTCACCTACGGGTGGTTAGGCGTTGTGTTCTGCATCTACCATCTGATGTTCTGCAGTTTCTTCCCTGGAAGTCTCTGTTTTGCATCAGATAGTGTATTTTTGGTAACTGATTTCGGGCCTGGGTGCCTGGAGTCTTATTTTAGTGTTTTTACACTCATTGTTTACATTTACAACAGCCCTCTGTGTGAGGGGGGGATTTCTAAAAAATAATATCTTGATGTTATTTTAATCATAACTAGATACATTATTATTGTTCGTAAGTGTTGAATAAATTGTTTAAAATATTTTTAAAATTTTTGTCCACACTTAGGCTTGGGATCCATTGGGGCTCAATGTTACTTTTCAGAAACTTGGGCTGTTCTGAAAAAATATTTTTTCAAAATATTTTGATTTCAATTATTTTTTCTATATTAATGGATCATATTATTATTATGTATTTTGATTGCCAGGGGTTAATGCGAGTACCAGGACTTGTTTTCTTTTCACATTGAAAGGATATTGATCAATTGTTTTAAGAGGAAGTCTTCCTCTGACTTTATTATCATTCTATATGTGGTCAGTGTACTCGCATTAACTCCTGTTCTGTATCGCATGATTTCGATGACAATATGGGAAGCGTATGTCACGGTATGTTGTTGGGGATTTGGACACTCCGGTCCTTTCCCCGCAGGGTCACTCTACTTTATCAATTTCTATTTCAGACGATCAAGATTAGGGTGATGTATATGTGATGTCTTCCAACAGTGTGCCTCCGTCGTCACAATTAATGAAGGGCTAGCGGAAAAGTGCTCATGTAAATACGCCAATTGCCTAAGAGGACCCTAGTAGGTTCGACGGCCTTTGACGTCCGCTAGCTCGCCCGGTGTAGCGTCCATTCACCGAATGGTTCGGCAGCCGGGTTCGTCCGTTGCGGTCTAGAAGGAATTTTGGGGTGATGCGAGCACTATAAATTAACCTAATGCACACCCAGTGACGGCGGATCGGAGGGAGAACGCAGGAAGCCTTTTAGTCCGATTCATAGCTCGTTCCGGTCCATCCGGACGGCAAGCGAGAGAGGCCCCTCTCTCGTTCAACAACATCTGGCCCCAGATGTTGTGGTACAAAATGTGTCGTAAGCGGAGCATACGTCCGTCGCTCGGGACGCTCCGTTGTATAGGCAGTCCGCTGAGACTGCTAAGGCTTCCTCTTCTCGTCAGCGCACACGACCGCACCTTGGCTGCGTGACCGCCGATATATACCAGCTTTGCCGATCAAGGATTCTTCGGCGACCAGGTCACACCATCCGGTAGCCAGGGACACGAGGCCTGCAGACTCCGGACGTTCGCATAGGAAGTGTGCGGGAGTCAACGTACACGGAGCTTCAGGCGGCAATGCATCGTAAGACCGCTACTGCACAGGCCTCGGGAACAGACGTGCTTTCCTTAATAGCACAGTTTATCGCAGCATCCCAGCATCAACTGAATCTGTCGCATATATTTTATCCGACGATGCTGGGTCGGGACACTCCGCGGAAGCGGGTACGGACGTCCGAAAGTTTCATCCGGTCCGACGGGATACCGAAAGGGATTCGGAGGATTTCGAGCTTTCCCTTTCGGAACAACATATGCTGTTGTGTATGTCATCTGACTTGGTCTTCTACAGCTTCTTTCGTCGGACCAGAATGCTGCGATGCCGGATAAGAAACTGATAGCGTCGGTGGACTTAGAAATTTTTGGTTCGGTTCAGGGACATCGTCCCTCAGTTCCGACATAGTCCAATAATGTCACACAAACTTTCGAATTACTGAACGACGCTATATATATTATTATTTTATGCTTGCTAGCCAAGCATTTCTGGTTTCTTGTTCGAAGAGTTATGGAGATGTCTTTCAAAAGTGTGCCTCTGTCGTCATAGTTAATGAAGAGTTAGCGGCAATAAGTGCTCATGGAATATGTCTATCGCCTACGGAGTGACATTCGCTAGCTCACCCGGTGTAGCGTACATTCATCGAATGGTTCGGCTGCCGGGTTCGTCCGTTGCGGTCTAGGAAGGAGATTTGGGTGATGCGAGCACTTTAATTACTTTAGTACTCACCCAGTGACGGCAGATTGAGGACAGATCGGAGGAAGCCTGTTAGTCCGGTTCCTGGCTTGTCCAGGTCCGTCCGGGCTGTGAGCGAGAGAGGTCCCTCTCTCGCCCAACAACATAGGGGACCGCATGTTGTGGTTCAGATATTTTACATTCGGAGCATATGTCCGTTGGTCGGGACGCTCCGTTATATTGACAGTCCGAGAGACTGTCTTTAATGCTTCCTCATCCTCACAGCAGGGCACACGACCGCACATTGGCTACGTGACCTCGAGTATCCGATCAGTTTCGGCATTCAGTGATTCCACGGCGAATAGGTCGCGCCATCCGGTAGCCAAGGGACACGAGGCCTATACTCTCCGTTCGCTCGCATATTGGTAGTATGCACGGGGTAACGATCATGGAGCTTCCAGCGGCAATGCATCGTAAGACCGCTTCTCCTCAGGCCTCAGTGACGGACGTGCTATCCGAGTTAGCACAGTTGTTTCGCAGCATCCCAGCAATTGACAGTTTCTCGGTCGAATCAGGAATTATCCGACGGCGCTGGGTCGGTGCGGTCCGCGGTTGCATCAGGTACGGACGACCGAATGCTATAGGGTCCGACAGGATGGCGAAAGGGATTCGAAAGATTTCGAGTTTTCCATTTAGTAGTATCGGAAGATGCCTTTCATATCTTCTGGCATTATCTTCCAGTGATTATTATTTCGGACTTCATTGCTGCGATCTTGGATAAGAGACTTATAGCATCATTGGACTCGGATTTTTCGATCGGTTCAGGGACATTGTCCCTGACTTACCGACGCAGTCCAATATTGTCATTACAACATGTGTTTTATTTTTCGACGCTATATATATATATACAAGCCTGCTACTAAGCATGATAGTTTAGTTTCTTGTCCGCGTTGCTCATTTCTGCCATTTTATCATTTATACAAATAGTTTATTTTGGCAGAGCAGGGCATACCGAGAGTTCATATGCGTCTAGACGGTGTGATTAAAGACTGCATATATTCTTTTTCGCCGTTTATGTCTTTTCCAATTTCAATGTTGGGAACGACATTATGTATAGTAGACTTAACTTAGACGCTTTATTATACGTAATCCGCCTTACTGAGGCGTTATCATTACGTCTTCAAGAAAAGATTTATGGGATATTATTCTCAATGTAATTTCTTTTGAGGGCAGTAGTTTGTTCACGTATAACTCCGCCCTTCACTGGCTGATTGGAGTTAGTTAGACGTGACGCAGCCCTAGCTACATCCACACGCGTGGATAGTAAGGTTAAGAACTCTCTCAGAGTCGCTTCGTTCTCGGAGGAGCTTCTCTTCGACGGCAACTTTTCGGCAATCCATGAATTGCTCGATTTACACGTTCTCTTGTCTATCTAGTGTTACAAGAGATTCAGACTGGGGCAAACATTCGGTGGTTGACTCAGAGAGTGCCGCCGCAGTTGCCGGACCCGAGTGTGGCTGTTATGACGGTTGCCAGTCAAACAGATTGGGATATAATACTGATCCCTACGGATTCGAAGTGCCAGGGTCTTTGGGTTCCGCAGTCTTTTAGCAATCAGTTTTCTTCCGCGGAATAATGTTTTTTAGGCTTGCTTTATGTCATTGCATGAACATTATTCAGAAACGCATGCCCAAATTCCTGTCCTTTAATTCGACAGTAGTGGCGTATCTCCGGAACCAGGGAGGCACTCCTTCGTTTCCGTTATTCAATTTAATGGAAAGAATCCGTCTGTTGGTTTTAGTACACCAAGTTCAGTTTTGGTCCGTCATATTCCGGGTCGTCTGATTGTTTTATCGGACTCCCGTTCTCTTACGGGTCGCTTGTTGCTGTCAGAATGGACTCTCAACAAACAAGTATTCAATCAGATTTGCTATCTATGGGAGCGCCCAATGATGATTATTTATGACACAGCTTGCTAATCAATTGCAGACATATGTGTTGGCTTGTCCAGATCTCTGAGCTAATATTGTTAACGCTCTATTGATCTATAGGACGGAATGATAGGATATGCGTATCCTCCGGCGCTGTTGTTTTAGCAGGTCTTGCTAAGATAAACAACCACAATACATTTCTGTTGATAGCATCTCTATCTTCACAGAGATCATGAGTAATTTACTCTCTTGTCTACTGTGGGTCTTAACGTGAAATCTTCCTCTATGTGAGGATCTTTTTCACTGGGTAAATCGTGTCATCTTTATCACAACCAGCAAGGTCGCAACCTTCATGTATTCTGTTGTGTGGTCCGTATTGCATTGTAAGCACTGTACTGGACGAGCTTTGGACGCGATTTCTTACTATAGGAGATCCTCTTCTTCGCTATTCTATGCGGCTAAAGTGGAGGCTCTTCCGTCGTGGTGTAGGGATCATTATGTTCATATTGTTGATCCCTCCATACTACTCATTGCTATTTTTTAGTATACTTGTTTCACAAGATCTACTGCAGCCTGTTATTATTTAGGTTATAGGTTTATGTTACCTCATACCTATGCACTCTACGATAGTTTACAATTGAGTCTTTTGTCTCTTTATCTAAGTCAGTTAGTAACTTTTTGATAAATAGACTTAGAATCTTTAGATTAAATTCCTATACGGATTTTAACTTCGGTTCTTATTTAGCTAAGTAATCATTTGAGCCTCTGGAAACAGTAGTTTTCAAATTCTGACCTTTTAGACAGTAATTCTGTTGGTTTCTCTTTTACTGTAGAGTCAGTGAGTTTCATGCACTATCGATGGATGATTTTCACTTTCATAGTTTCGGAATCAATACTTCCGTTACTATTTAGGTTGGATTGTTGCAAAAGAGTTAGGCTCCTATTATCCGGAACCTATTATTTTAAGGTCCTTCCGTCTTCGTATGGGCATAGGCCTTTACTCTTTCCGGGTACAGTTTATGTATTTATAAACAGATATCTGTTTATTACTATGGGCGTAAGCTTCTTCTGTCTTTGATGTCTAGTAGAAGGACGTTACGCTCCATTTTATTGTTAATGGATTCTATTAACTATCGGTACTGCTTATCGTATATCATTGACTTAGCAGTTGTGCTTAAGATTTCGGCTCATGAAGTAAGAGTTCTTCTACTTCTTGGGCTTACATTAATAGTGTCGCTATTATAGATTTTTGAAGGCCGCTCATTGCGCTCAGCCATCCACATTCATGAATTTTATCTCAGAAATATCGAGTCCATTTCTGGAGGCCTCTATTGTTAGGTCTTTTATCTACTGCTCAGAATGTCATTCACTTAACAGTTGCTACTATAGCTAGGTAGGCTGTCTGTTTCGGCAGTGTCTCCGTTCGGCTGCCCTCTTCGCTCTGGGCTATTTGACCCAGGGCAAGAAAAAGGGGGGGGGGGGGGAGGGTGTTCCCTTGGGTCACCTGTTTTACTATGAAAACAAGGGGATACCTCCTCCGGAGTTAGTAATTCTGAGCTGTTATTGGGATGGTTGTTTAGTGAGAAGTTTAGGTTTTTAAAATTCATTCAAGTCTTAGTTTTTAAAGTATAGCTTTTGAATATTGCATATGTCAACGGACATGATTATGAAATCCTCAGACACTTTTAGGAGTATAAGAGTCTCTATTCTCTAGACTTACTTTATTTATTGGCTTACTTTAAAAATTATTACTATAAGGATTATATTGGATATTAATAGAGTACATGGATGTATGAAGCTCAATTTTGGAAGGTGTTGTATCTTTCTAATTTATCATAAATAAGAAAGATACATGTAAGGCCTATTACTTCTTTTTCCCTACAGGGGATGACTCTATTTTATTTTATTGAGCGTATTCCATTTTGCTCTATGTCCTTGGCCCTCCAGCCTTTTTACTATTCAGCTATGTCTGGGTCATTGGTACAGTATAAAAATGTTAAAAAATTTATAGTAATTTATATATTTTTTATACTTACCAATGACCCAGACGGGGATGGCCCTCCCAGGAGTTGGGAACTCTTGCCTCCCCGCTGAGTACATAGCGCTTACCAGGCACTGGTTATTAGAATGATTAATGGCGCCAATTTCGGAACGTCCTTGACACTGCGCATGCGCAGTAGGGGCGAAGTGTGGAGGGCCTTTCAGGACATGTTTTCTTTTGTTTTAGATGCAAATTTTGGGGATTGGGGGGCAAAATTTGTGTTTGGCCCTATATTTTAAGAGTTAGCACCAGCTATGTCTGGGTCATTGGTAAGTATAAAAAATATATAAATTACTATAAATTTTTTAACTTTCAAGTCATTAGCCTTGGAAGAACCTGATGAATGCAGTGTACGTGGACTGAAAAAATAATTTGACAATGCATTAAATAAAATGAATTTTAGTTTTGATTGCAAAGACCGAAAGCTTGGGATGTGCACTGATGCAGCTGCAATGAACATAGCTTTGTATAATCTGATCAAGGGGGAGTTGGGAAATCACTATGTTTTGACCTTGTGCCCTGCTCATAAGTTTGAGCTCGCAATAAGGGATGCGTTCGAGATATCCACATTAAATTTAAAATGCGAAGAGGACTACATAAGTATATACTATCTTTTCCAAAAGGCAAATTTGAAGTGGAGGCTTATGAAGCGCCAGTCAGTGTTTATGGGAGAAAAACTGTATCGTTAAGTGGCCTGCTGGTACCCGGTGGATTGAACACCAAGTTCAAACAAACAAATACCCTCTCTTAATCAAACCATGAAAAAATCTGTTCCAGCCATTCAAGGAATAAAAACCAACGTCAGCCATACTGACCGCATTGTGTTTGTTGCTGTCAAATATGATGATGTGTTGGTCATCTTTGCTCCATTAAGTAAAGTCCTACAAGATAAACAACTTATTACCACAGGGTTAATCACAATTATCGCAGCAACAATAAAAAATATAAAGAGAATAGGGATGGGACGATTCACCGATACACCGATGCATCGCGATACGACCTGTCACGATACGTGCACCGATACAGAGGCCAAATATCGCGGGATCGCGATACAGTTTTATCACCCAGACAAAGTGTGTGTTGGGGCCTCGTAGGACATAGTTGTATGTCAACTGGGAGCCTACATCACAACTAGGTGCGTGTATTCACTAATAAAAGCCAACAACTTTCGCCATACCTCCAGGCAAACCCAGGGAGACAAATGAGCAGTGTCGCATCACGAATCACGGCGCAAATTGCATTGATAATTTGACAGAAAAGCATTTTGTCATTTCGATTCGCGCACAGAGTCATTCAGTTATCATGGTTGCACATCAAGGGAGCTAATACACCGCGCCGACGATTTTGAAAACATCAACAATAGCAACCTCGTCAAGTTACGAAACTGCTTGTTTCCTATTCAATGTGTTTATGATGTATATACTTCATTACTTGGCAAAGTTGGCATTAAGCGACTCTGGCGTTTTCATTCAATGGAACGTTTTTAATAAGACTGACCAACAAATGAGACACTCTTGACATCTCTCAGAAAACTGACTTGAATTTTTTGTAAAAGATGTTATCCACTCCGGCGTTCTTATTTCATGGAAGCTTTTTATTAAAAGCAGACCAACAGGTGAGGCCCGGCCTCACTTGTTGATCAGGAGTGGCTGATGTGGGACATCATGCAAACCGGGTTCACTGTGACTGACAAGCAAGCTTTTCAGCTGCGATTTTTATCGAGGGAGGCTGTGGTTTTGGGAAGTTGGTGGGTCAGCTCACACAGGGGATGTAACTCAGGCTGTTACTGGCTGTTTCTCAGAAAATTCTGACGTTTCTAGAAACGTGTTTGAAGCATGACGAAAAAACCTAAAACTTCACAGTTAGGGTACGTCAACGTTGCATTTGTCCTTCTTACCTTGGTCCATGGAGTATTGGAGAATAAAAACACAAACACCAATAATGCGTATAAAGATTTTTTTCTTATTTTATTACACCGGTCAAACATAAAACAGACAATTTGATTTTGTTGTACATTGCATATCATCCACGAGACAACGATACGAACTGCCCCGACAATGAAATGGAGTGACAACTTCACTTGGGGGATGAGTCCAATTTGAGGTGCGCTAAATATCGCTCGCCATTGTTTCCCAAAATCGAAGGACTGTCCAGGTAGGCAGATACATATCAAGTATCATTGTTTCCTTGTTTCTGTTACTCTACGTCCATATATACGGTGACACAGCAATAGCAATAGGGAAACAATGATACTTGATATATATCGCGATACGCAATCATATCGTGAATGGTGTATCGAGATACGTATCGTATCGTGACCCAAGCGTATCGTCCCATCCCTAAAAGAGAATGGTGGAGGTTCACCAGAAAAAGGGGTTGATGCATTTACCGTAGAAGACATTTTCCCAAGAACATGTAAAATACTAAATGAAATAAAAAACGAAATCAATAAAATTACACCTGAGCGACATACTCGTCAAGACATCTCAGACAATGCACAGGGTAACTTCACTTTATACCATGATTACCTTTTATCTGTGTCTGTTGGTGATGCTTTCACGGAAGTTGTGTCTGAGATGCATTCCATTCTTGTCAAATTAGAAGATTCAATGGTCTCGCGATTTTTCACCATAATTGAAAATCCAGTGTTTCAAGCAATGGCAAAATTCCTAGATACAAGAGCATATGTTTTCATTGATGCTGAAAGCCTTTTTGAAAATATCAAACTTATTGCTGAAACATTCGATCATCAATTAAAGGCAAATGGGTATGACCTCACACATTTAAAACTGGAACTTGCAATATTGGTTGAACATGTGACCTGGTTTTTGTCAAAAGAATCATACAGTACGTGGAGAGTGTATTATCACTAAATCACTCGCAGAGTGGAGATTCCACCCAAGCAATAATTGCAAATTTGTTGCAAAGCATAACCAGCATAAGCAAAGTTTCAGCCAATGGACCTCCGGGTTAAACCCGGAGGTCCATTGGCTGAAACAATGCTTGTATTTTTTGTAGATATGTACAAAATTTGAAAGTTATAGCTTGGGTGGTAACTCCACTCCGCGGGTGATTTAGTTACAATCCACTCTCCCCGTACTGTATGTGAAATGCTGACCTCAGCTTTTCCAGATCAAAGAAACCCTAGAAATAACGAATATCCTTCACATTGCAGAAGTGTGCATTGCTTTGCCAATCTCAAATGCTGAATGTGAACGACTGTATTCCTTTTTATGGAAAATGTACACTAAAAACAGAATGAAACTCACAAATACTATTCTTGAACACATACTGAAATTCTGTTGCAACACAGATTACTCTCCTGAGCAGTATGGACATGCAATAGTCCAGTTTTTATCCACTTTCCCAGACAGAACCGTTAGAAAACAAAAACGTCATATTGAAGGCCACAATTACCCAACTAAACAAAAAGCAGTTGAACAAAAATGTAATGAACCCCCAAGTCTTTCCATGATAAGTGAAGCAATTTCATCTGCTCTCAGGTCGGATGATGATGTGGAATCGGCTTATGAGGTATCTGTGTCTAATCTGGACGTTGATTAAATTTCCGATGTCGAGTGGTCTATGTTCTCTGATGAGGAATGAGTATTCTTAAGTCTATCTCACCTGTAACTGTTAAATGACAAAGCTAATTGTTGGTGTGGGGGCAGTGGATTGTGCTTATTTGATTAACCCTTACCTAATATCACAGCCCAAAACGTCTAGTGCTACACATGAATGTCACCATATTTATTTTATTTGAATTTTTTGCTTAAAAAATAGCTCCTGACACTTCAACAATAATAGGAGGTGGTGGTGGGGGGGGCGCAGTCATCTCTTTTGAAGTGAAAAAATGAAAATTTTTAGTCATATGAGCAAATGACATCTCTTTTGGCTGAGTAAAGGGTTACACAGTCAGATATTCTGGGCCAGGGCAACATTAAGTTTGGGAGGGGAGGTGGGGGGGGGGGGGGGGGCAGAGGTACATCCATAAATATGACACACTATCACAAGAACCCCTGGAACATTTTCGGTTAATGGAGCTCCTACCAGATTAATCCCATAAGTCTGTTAATGGATCATAGCTAACACATTTTTTTCCTAAAACATATATGCGAGCGTTCATATAGTTACCCACTCTGCAAGCCATTCTTGTAACGTTTAATCATATCAAAGTATGTTATTAGTTAGGGGTGGGGGTAGGGTTCAATTGTGTCAAATATGAAATCTGTCCGGTTCTATCCAGATACCTAGGGAATTCTAGATTGGAGGGGGAGGGGAGAGGGTTAATTACTCCTTAAAACTTCAAGTGGGGTGGGACAGAAAAGGTCCTCGAATTTAGAGTCTCGGATTTCTCATTTTTGAAAATTGATTATTCTGGTTCCTCGTGGTTTGGGGGGAGGGGGGGGCTTGGGAGGGGGGTTAAGAGGACGCAACACCACAACACACGTAACCTCCATAATATATCCATCGCTCTGTACAGTCCCATATCAAGTCTGTAAGGCAAATTTTCTTTGCAAACCTAAGCCGACCATTGACCGACCCTTCACTGCAGTGATGATTTTTGCTCAGTCCATTCTAGTGAAACTAAAAGGACGTGTTTTGGTTCGGAAGGGAAAATGATAACGAATACTGATTTGTTCTAATATAAATCATGAATCAGAAGGCAGTACGGTCAATTCCAAATTAATAATCACTTCGTGCTGGTGTTGGAATTGTCCTCAAGTTTTGCAAGTTGAAGCCCTGTTGTTCAAAAGTTTCCTGCAGACCTCAGTTTTTGAATGCAGTACCATCACCATTCATTCACATTCATTGATTGACAGAAATAAAAATGTGTGAACGTTTACTTCTCGCATAATTTTCTACCCATTGTTCATCTGATGAGAGTGACGTATTTTTTTCATGGCATGCACATGGCCACAAAGGGGTGTTACCAGTCCTTGTGATTTGCATCAAATGAGATCTGCTGTGTTTGCTTGTATTGAGTGTTCTGTGATTGACTTTCACTTGGGCGGAGTGTAATTGAGGAAAAATGGGTGATCTTCATTTACAAACTGTGATTGGATATTATTTTATGAAATGCCAGTCTGTCTACACTAATTGACATCCACTTCCTAGTATCATGATACTGACCGCAATCAACACAAACAGTTGTGTCTGGTGATAGATAGAATGTTTCATTATACACTTGAAAGTCTAAAACAATTCAGAAATATCATAGTATGACGGATCAGTTGTGTCAAAAGTATAACATTGGAAATAAAGTATGTCATTCTCAACAGTATTTTGGATCCAATTTATTACTGAATGGTAAAAACTTAGTATCATTTTCTTCACGTATCATTTTATAGGTAAAGTTGAAGAATAAATAAAATATGCCGTCGCAATGCAAAATCTGCAGACATCATATCGATTTATAACAACCAAAAATTCCGGCGCATTTTTTTTATCTAAATTCCTGAGGCTGGTATGGGCAACAAACTGAGGTATGGTTTCTCCCCTCTCCTGCTTAATTTTTCAGAACTTGGTCCAGAATCCCTCCTCAGTTGGCTGGTATCTATGGAAGAGGCGTTCTTCAGCTCACTGTAATTTTCAAGAAGGGCAGGTGGCATACTGGCATAAGCCTTGAGGGCTATACCAGATGGCAAAGGGCTCAAACACATAGCCCATGTGTCTTCTGGCTACCTTTGACTGGAGACAAAACACTCGAACCTCTCCAGATCATCGGTGAGCTTATTAAAGGTAGGGAGCTTAGGACGGGGCACACACATTAATGATGAGCCGATTAGTGGTTCAGGTTATCGGTCACAGCCGATAAATGGCTTATCAGTATCGGCAAAAATACCAATTCTACCGATATTGGCAGCTTTTTTTTTTTTGCTGATAATCTCCACTAAATAGTAGTGGTTACTCAGGGGTGGCTGGGTGCAATGTTTAAACAGATATTTACCAATTACCTCGTGTGCCTCCTAAAACTACAGATAACAATGTATCTGACGGTGACAGCCAATCCTGAAAAAATGTTTCCAAACAGAAACAAACACATGGGACATCAGTTCATGGGTGTAGTCAATAGCTATCTATCAAAAGTGTATACCAAGGCCAAGTCCGAGCCCAGAATTGGTGTATACAGAAATCTCTTATTCAAATATCCTCCTAATGCCAAGGTTTTGACGAGATATTTTTATGTATATTTCGTATAAACCCATCTTCTTTCGAATTAGTGGATGAAAATCCAATTTTTTTACTGGAGTAATCAGACTTTGGAACATTCAGTACAGGAATTACTGTTCCGGTTTTCTGTGTGAGAACATTTGGTAACCTCTTGGCTCACTCTCAGCAAACATAACGCAAACTGCCGGAGAAATTGGAGTCAATTTGGAGAAAATAATGGGAAAATAAAATGTGTAGATTAAATATTTGTGTTGGTTATTTAACTTATTTGGAAAAAAAACCCTTCGCCCATTTTCGGCTGACTTCTTTTTAAGTGAATGTATGCCAGAATGCTGATTGGAAGATGGAAGTAAAAATAGGCTACCACTTTTACCGGTACCCAGTGACATGTTTCCGTTTTCAATAAGTTTACACCACTAAATCCACGATTCCATGCTTTATTTTTAGCATACTGGTGTCCCAGTTTTTTTTCACCCTTCCCGGTAAATCTTCCCCCCGGAGAAAAAAAAACCTAGATTTTACAGTATTTTCGTCCCCGTTTCCCCCCCCCCCCCCCCCTGCCCTGTCATATACAAAATAGTCTGTTCCTCAGGGAAATCCTTGTCGCTAAGAACCCTGCTCCTCAAGCATAGTTATGACTGCTCAGAAATAAATACCTCATGTCTTGAATTCCTGAAACCCTGTTTAGTAACTTTAGACACTGCTGAATTGGGGGCTGAGGTTTGATAGAATCATGAAGATTCCATGTCGTCAGAAGGATTACTGTATTATCAAAACTTCTTGGCATTTGGCAGCAGGCCTATTATATACTGCCCATATTTAGTGTCTTTGGTGAATATAAGACTTTAAAAAATATTTCTAGTTTTTTTTTCCCTCCTTCACATGGGGGGAAAAAAACTAGGTTTTTTTCCCCCGCCCTGTCGTATACAAAATAGTCTGTTCCTCAGGGAAATCCTTGTCGCTAAGAACCCAGCTCCTCAAGCATAGTTATGACTGCTCCTAAATAAATACCTCATGTCTTGAATTCCTGAAACCCTGTTGAGTAACTTTTTAGACACTGCTGAATTGGTGGCTGAGGTTTGATAGAATCATGAAGATTCCATGTCGTCAGAAGGATTACTGTATTATCAAAACTTCTTGGCATTTGGCAGCAGGCCTGTTATATATTGCCTTTATTTAGTGTCTTTGGTGAATATAAGACTTTAATAAATATTTCTAGTTTCTTTTCCCTCCTCCCCGTGGGGGGAAGAAAAACTAGTTTCCTCCCCCCCCCCCCCCTGCCCTGTCATATACAAAATAGTCTGTTCCTCAGGGAAATCCTTGTCGCTAAGAACCCTGCTCCTCAAGCATAGTTATGACTGCTCAGAAATAAATACCTGATGTCTTGAATTCTTGAAACCCTGTTGAGTAACTTTAGACACTGCTGAATTGGAGGCTGAGGTTTGATGGAATCATGAAGATTCCATGTCGTCAGAAGGATTACTGTATTATCAAAACGTCTTGGCATTTGGCAGCAGGCCTATTATATAATGCCCATATTTAGTGTCTTTGGTGAATATAAGACTTTAATAAATATTTCTAGTTTTTTTTTCCCTCCTCCCCATGGGGGAAAAAAGTAGGTTTTTTTCCCCCGCCCTGTCGTATACAAAATAGTCTGTTCCTCAGGGAAATCCTTGTCGCCAAGAACCCTGCTTCTCAAGCATAGTTATGACTGCTCAGAAATAAATACCTCATGTCTTGAATTCCTGAAACCCTGTTAAGTAACTTTCGACACTGCTGAATTGGGGGCTGAGGTTTGATAGAATCATGAAGATTCCATGTCGTCAGAAGGATTACTGTATTATCAAAACTTCTTGGCATTTGGCAGCAGGCCTGTTATATATTGCCCAATTTTAGTGTCTTTGGTGAATATAAGACTTTAATAAATATTTCTAGTTTCCCCCCCCCCCCCACCCCACCACCCTGTCATATACAAAATAGTCTGCTCAAGCATAGTCATGACTGCTCAGAAATAAATACCTCATGTCTTGAATTCCTGAAACCCTGTTGAGTAACTTTAGACACTGCTGAATTGGTGGCTGAGGTTTGATAAAATCATGAAGATTCCATGTCGTCAGAAGGATCACTGTATTATCAAAACTTCTTGGCATTTGGCAGCAGGCCTGTTATATATTGCCCATATTTAGTGTCTTTGGTGAATATAAGACTTTAATAAATATTTCTAGTTTTTTTAACCTTCAGTGGGGGCGGGGGGTGGGGGGAAACTAGTTCCCCCCCCCCCCCCACCCTGTCATATACAAAATAGTCTGTTCCTCAGGGAAATCCTTGTCGTCAAGAACCCTGCTCCTCAAGCATAGTTATGACTGCTCAGAAATAAATACCTCATGTCTCGAATTCCTGAAACCCTGTTGACAAGACAAGATTAATCGAACGTAAATTAAATTTTGTACGTAGTTTGTTGGGGTCATCCCTCCCCCAGAAGAAATTTGTTTAAATCTCATATTATTTGCTAATTTGGTGAGAAAACCTATCTTTGACCGATATTTTTTTTTTAACTTTGACATTGTCAACGTCAGTTGGAGGCCCACCTAACAGTGACCTTATCAAAGTTAAAAAATTTCTTTTTTTCAAAACGGAGGTGGGTGGGGGGGGGGGAGGGAGATTTCGGTAGCCAGGGGGAAAATTGCCCCCAACCTGACTTTGAACATTGTCAAACTAATTGGAAAATTTGCGTTAAAGAGGGATTTTCTTGCCCCATTAGCAATGATATGACATGGAAAAATTGCCCCCACTTGATGTTGTCCATTCAACATCAGAATGAGAAAACAAAGGGTAGAGGGTTTTACGCCATATAAGCAAATCATGCGGCACAAAAATTTTCTTTTTGGAGGTGGGGGAAGATTTTTGGTGGTCTATTGAAATTCCCCTCCTCCCCCCCCCCCACCCCCCCCCCACCCCATCCTTATGAAGGGATTTCATTGTAACTTCGTAGGATCACTCCAGTTGATGTCCAGATGAGAATGTCCCCTTTTGGTTGCGATCATTCAACCATGATGGCTGCCCGAGCCCAAAGGTTAACCATGTCAAGATTAAAACAAAACTTTGTCAAAGGTAGGTTTTCATGCCAAATTAGCAAATAATACAATAATACGACATTGAAAACATTTCTTCATTTAAATGGGGGGAAGATTTCTGTGGCCTATGAAAATTGCCCCCCGCCTGACATTGACCATGTAAAAAATTTGAAATTTTTTTTTTTTTGGTCAACGAAAGGTTTTCTTACCATATTAGCAAATAATATGACAAAAAAAATTGAGAAGAAAACAAATTCAGGTGGGGGGCAAGAAAAATTACGGTGGGAGTAAAAAAAAACTAGCTTTTTTTACCCCCTGGGGGGAGGGGACTTTGGTGGGGGGTAAAAAAATCAGTTACACCTGTACCCATTTCTGGAAATCACGTGAGTTTGTTAACTATTATTGTTTATAGACATTCTTTTCAAATTTCTTTAGTCTTTTTGATTCGTTGTTTCCCACAATTCTATTTAATTTTGAATGGGAAACATGCTCAATGGATTAAACCAGTGTTGTGTAACTGACTAACTCTGATGTTCATGCCTAAATGGATACAAATTCATCACACAAAAATGGTATGTTTAAATTGTTTATATCGAAATTCGAAATTGTATTGTCTGTGGGTAATGATATTGATACATTACACATGTACGTTATGTTGAGATCCACCCGGAACGTGTGTCGAGTCATGCTGACTGCTGAACAACCCTATGTCTTGTTCGTCCTGTCAGAATGTCCTTATACACAAAACTAATATCGATATTGGTATCTCTCCGATATAGAATTGAAATATCGGATATTGGCAAATACCAATAACACCCATATCGGCTCATCACTAACACACATTGCCTCCCCGGCACTCCCATTCATCGAACGCCGTATCTCTGTCTGCCTCTACTCATGCTCTTCGTAATTCCAACTCTCACTTGTGCCTCTGTCACTCAATTTCTCTTTCCTTGTCACATGCTTCCCTTTCTAACCTCTATCTCTTGTTTCAATTTGGCCTGTCTTTCTAACTGGACCTCTCTCTCCTTAGCCTTCTTCTAATCGGGCCTCTTTTTCCTTAGCCTCTCTTGCCTCTTTCTCACGCTCTCTTTCTAGTTGAACCTCTCTCTCTCTTGCCTCCCTACATGAGGCTAACTCCTTTTGTTCCCTCTTCTGTTCCTCTTTAACAAACTTTTGTAGTTCATCCTCCACAAGACTCATTTCTTCACCCAAATATACCAGTTGGGCGAGTGGGGTAACACTATCTATTTAAAAAAAAAAAAAAAATTTCAACTCTCATCAGACAGAATGAAGAAAGAAAGAAAAACAAATAAACCAATGGCAATTAATTCCGAATTCACTTGTATACGTTCATGCAATTAACACAACAAATATTTGGAAACTTAATGTGGTTATCGCAGACTATTCTCAAAGGTGCTATTGTACTCCTGATATTAAACCTTGAAGAGCATCAGATGCACGCAGCCATATAATTTTAAAAGAATTGTTCTTACAAAATCATTTTTCGGGCAACAGTTTTTACCTTTGAAAGAAATCCTGGTATGCCTCGCTAGTTAATGTCAAACACCTGTATCTGCGTGGGAGGGATGACATGGGGTTGTTTAGCCTTGCCATTAAAAATATTGCAGGATGAGCCATCAAGGAGGGTCGGAATTCAGGCTCATTCCAAACTTGGCTCGCAGAGCTGAGCTAGGACTGCACTATGATTTTCTTCTCTGCCAAGTAAACTTGAAATATAGGTTCGTTCTTAATTGGGTGTGATTCCTAATCACTTCAGGTTGTGGAAAGGAAACAATGATTAAAGTAACAACAATTCTTTTATTTACATTTAAAATAAATTCCTTTCCATATTCAACACATTTAACAGTTTGATCAACATGACAGATGATTTATCACAGGGGTTAAATAGTTTTTCATCAATTTCAGTTTATCTGTAGCCCTGTACTAACGCTATAGTACACTTTGAAAATGTCACTGTCGCGGACTCGCAACATGAGCTTAAAACACCGATTCTTAATCTTTTGCGTCTCTGCAGGTCTGCAGCTCTGACTAGCAATGTTAATTACCTTGTGGCCACTTAGTTCTGATTTGGATTCTGTTCATCTACTCTCAGCTAATTTAGCAAGTCTGCGTCACATACCTAATACATGTGTCCTTTGATAGAACTCTCCTTGAATGTTTCTGTCCTTTTGAAATTCACACAGTTCATGGTAGAACTCACAACTTCAAAATGCGCTTTCGAGCTTGTGCAAATTGTTACTTGTTGACTTTGAGTTGGTATTAACAACACTCTGATACTAAACCAGGCTACTACATGATCAACCTCTGCGTTCCCAAGGGTTAATACCACAATACTATAGTCTACACTTGAGACAGGTGCAAATCGATCCAAGCTGATGACATCTAAACTTAGCCTGTACTATTCTCTTATAGCTCTCCTACGTCCACCTAATCTGAAATATACGTCCACCTAATCTGACAATAGTGGCGTGCAATGGAGCTTCGTGGATTGCCCGGCAATCCCACTTGCATGAGACCCTATTATATGGCTGGCGTCGCATAAATGGCCAAACTGAAGTCTCCCTGAACTAGATAGTCCTCCACACTTTTATATCTGGTCTTAGGATGGTCAGATAGCAATATTTCAAGATGCCTAAACATGGCCTGCAACATTTCTGAAGATAAATTCACTGCATACCAATGCATATGCAATCAAGCGTATCTCGAAAATTAATATACTTGATAGTAGCCGTGACGATTGGAATCAGTCTATAAGTGCTAGTCATTATGAGATTAATTAACTGAAGATAACATGGAGACATTTTATTCTGACTTGTAATATGCCAGAAAAGTATCCCACTGTGAATTGCCTAAGGCTAATTATGTAATTAAAACGTGTGTATACAACACAGAGAGAAGAAATGTATACATATATCTGAACTTGAATGTAGGGGGAGGGGGCCTCCTCCCTTTTAGACTAGCTTTGCCCTGACACAATTAATAGGGAAAATGGTTGAATGTTAACATAAATATGGAATATTATTTTAGGCTTGTACAGTTTATTGTCAAATAGGACAAAACTGATTTACTGTAATCTTTCTCAATTCAGGTTAGAGATGTTACAAAAAAGAGTTTGGATTTAGTTGATGATATAGCTGATACACTGTTAAACAATATTCAGGAAGATGATGAGGAAACAGTCAAATATGAATTGGGTTCTATGACTTTAGAACTTGAGAAAATATCAGTTAATAAATTGAAAAACAGAGTGTATGAACCATCCTCATCTGGACAGACAAGGGGTGCTTTGTTTTTGTTTCCCAATATGTCCAGTTTAGCAGTGGATGAAGATTTGTCTGAAGTTAATGTGAGGGTATGTATATTTTTGACTGCTTTCACTGAAAAATTAGAAGACCCTTTACTGGAAATTTTTCTGCTTCCTTATTTTTTTATACCCCCCACTTTTTTGCTCACCTGACTGAAAGTGATCACTTTCTGTCTGTTGTCCGTCCTTATGGCGTGAACTTTAATTACATTATCGACTTCTCATAAACCACTGGACCAAATTCAACCAAATTTAATATGCATATTCCTTATTATATGTCAATTCAAGTTTGTTCAAATAAAGTTGCCACACCCCATGGGACGGAGTAGGGGAAAATGCTTCAAAATTTTAAAAAATCTTCCCATGAAACAGTGGGTACAAAGACTTAATATTTGGCACAGAGCTTCCATTTGGGGTGTAGAATCAAGGTAGTTCAAATGAAGTTTGTGGAGAAATATTTGCCTTTGTAATAGAGGGGCAAGGTTTTTGCCTCCACCTGAAATTTCTATTTTCTGAACCGATGAGCCAATGTGAACCAAATTTGAAATGTGGCATTATTGTATCATAAGTACTTGATTCATGCAAAAAAATAATTTCCGTGTCCCTGTGGAAGCACCAGGAGCTAAAAATGGAAATATTTTCAAACTCTCATATTGCTCACACCACACAGAACTGAGAACTGTTATTTGGTATGCATCCTTAGGACCAATAGAAAGAATGGAATAGTAAAAAATGCTTGCCATTGGTTGTGTTGGGGTGATCTGTGGGAGATGGGCCTCAGGCATCGAAAAAATGCAGAGTCAGCATATTTGCAGAAATTTTAAAAAGATTTCTTCCCCAGAACTATTGATCAGACAATTTTGTTACTTGGTATTCAACATTCATAGGGAGGTCTGATACAAGTGTGTTCAAATTAAGCCCCTTGGTTCATATTTGGGCTCAATACAGGAGCCTGAATCTTAACTTAGGGCAGTATTGGAAATAAGTTTTGTATATATCATTGTTAGGGTCAGATTCAAGTTTGTTCAAATCAAAATTCCTCCAATTAATATTTGGCTTCCTATGGGGACCCGAATTTAAACTTAGTGCAATATGAGGAGATTTCTTTAAAAATCTTCTTCACATCCACCTGTAAGAATCCTTTCATATCATATTTGGTATGAAACATCTCTAGGGCCGTCAGATTCAAATTTCTTTAAATTGGGTTCCTGGGTGAATATTCAGGCTCTCTGTTGGAGCCCAAACTTCAACTTATTGCAATATAAGGAAATTTCTTTAAAACTCTTCTTCTTCATATCCACCATTCAGAATCCTTTCATATTCGCTATGTGACATCTCCAGTGGTTTCAGATTCAAGTTTGTTCAAATTTGGTCCCTGAGTAAATATTTGGCCTTTATATTCTGGCCCAAAGTTTAACTTAGTGCAATATGATGAAATTTCTTTAAAAATTCTTCAGATCCACAAGTCAGAATCCTTTCATATTCATATTTGGTATATAACACCTTTGGAGGAGGAGGGGGGGGTCAGAATGAATTCAAGTTTTCTCAAATTGTGGGGGGGGGGGGGGGGGGGGGGGGCAGAATGAATTCAAAGTTTGCTCAAATCAGGTCGTTTAACCTAGTGCAATGTGAGGGAATTTCTTTAAAAATCAGATCCACCAGTCAGAATCCTTTCCTATTTGGTATATAACATCTCTAGGAAAACCAGATTCAAGTTTGTTCGAATCGTATCCCCGAGTTAATATTTGGGCTCTCTATCGAAGCCCAAAGTTCAACTTAGTGCAATATGAGGAAAATTTCTATAAAAATCTTCAGATCGACCGGTCAGAATCTTTTCATATTTCGAATATAACATCTCTAGAGGGGTTGGGGGGGGGGGGGGGGGGGGGGGGGGGGGAGCGGGCAGATTTAAGTTTGTTCAAATGGAGTCCTTTGCTTAAGACTTAGGGTCTCTATGGGAACAGAAGGTTTAACTTGGTGCATTATGTGGAATATTCTTTAAAAATCTTCTTCATCAGATCCTCCATGAAACTATTTTGATATTTGGTTTACAGCATCTCTAGGGGGGATTGTCAGATTCAAGTTTGTTCAAATTGGATGCCTGAGTTAATTTTGGGGCTCTATATTGGAGCCCAAAGTTCATATTTCAGCAATATGAGGAAATTTCTTTAAAACTCTTCTTCAGATCCACCAGTAAGAATCTTTTCATATTTGGTATCTACTGCTAAAATAGGTCCCAATAACCAATACCTGTGTTGGAATTCCTTTAAAATGTGCAACATGGGTATAAACGATTGGCTGGACTTGACATTATATCCATGTTGTGGTCACAATTAACAATTATGGAGAAATATGTGACATTAAACACCAATAAATATCCCATTAACATGTTTTTTTTTCTTTATAATGTACATGCAGTTAACATGTCAAACTTGCACTGAAGGTATGGTATACAAAATATCCATTTTAGCAAGCTACTCTGTAACTACAGACTTTGAAAAGGGTAATTAGAAACTCCGTGCCATTAATATCCAGTTAAGTTGGCATCACTGTCACCACAGACTTTTAAATCATTTTATTGAAATATTTTTTTTTTTAAATGCCTGTAGAATGATATTTAGTCCAGTTTTAAAACTTGACGTACATTTTAATGAAGTCAGTTGGTGAATGAGCATTTGTTTTGGCATTCCAGGACTGTTAGTTAGCATTATAACTCAAACAATATATGTGAATTTGGTTCCATAATATCCTTATCCAATTTGAAAATCTGTTTTGTCTTTGCACCCCTTAGTTTGTTGATTCATCATGAATGGATTTCAATATTTATTGATATGTGAGTTGCCCTCTACAGTATCTTGATGAAGTTTCAAAACCACTTTTGTCTGATATTTCTTTCTAGAGTTGGGCCCTGAGTTTGTCAGTTTATCTGGATTTTTAGTAGGTTATCTTGATATCTAAAACAAAGTTCAATAGATTTCAACAATTTTCTTTATGTCAGACTGCTGATAAAATATCTTGATTGCATTTGTATACAAGCTCCATCCAATGTTTTCTCATTTCAGTTATGATCCTTAGTTTATTGACTTTTCATGATTATCCCCACATTTTCAAAAATGCGAGGATATAGTCGTGATCTCCGTCTGTATGTCCGTCCGTACATCGGTCCGTCCATCACACTCTGAAAGGCTCCTAGGGTATTTAATTCGAAACGTTTTAACTATGCTAATGTGTTCAGGTAGCAACTCCAGATGTGCATGAAGGTTTCAAAATTTTGATTTAGCCCCAGGTGGTTCCAGTGGAACCACTTTTATCGTTAGAAAATCAGTTTTTCTCGAAAGGCTCCTAGGGTATTTAATTCGAAATGTTTAAGCTATGCTAATGTGTTCAGGTAACATCTCTAGATGTGCATAAAGGTTTCAGAATTTTGATTTGGCCCCAGGTGGTTCCAGTGGAACCACTTTCATCGTCAGGAAATCAGTTTTCATCGAAAGGCTCCTAGGGTATTTAATTCAAAACATTTAAACTATGCTAATGTGTTCTGGTAGCAACTCAAGATGTGCATGAAGGTTTTGGAATTTTGATTTGGCCCCAGGTGATTCCAGTGGAATCACTGTTATCGTAGGGAAATCTGTTTTCATCGAAAGGTTCCTAAGCTATTTGATTCAAAACATTAAAACTATGCTAACGTGTTCAGTTTGCATCACTAGATGTGCATGAAGGTTTCAGAATTTTGATTTGGCCCCAGGTGGTTCCAGAGGACCCACTTTTATCGTTAGAAAATCAGTTTTCATCGAAAGGCTCCTAGGGTATTTCATTCGAAACGTTTAATCTATGCTAATGTCCTCAGGTAACATCTCTAGATGTGCATAAAGGCTATGGAATTTTTGATTTGGCCCCAGGTGGTTCCAGTGGAACCACTTTTATCGTTAGGAAATCAGTTTTCATCGAAAGGCTCCTTGGGTATTTAATTTGAAATGTTTAAACTATGCTAATGTGTTCAGGTAGCAACTCTAGATGTGCATGAAGGTTTCGTAATTTTGATTTGGCCCCAGGTGGTTCCAGTGGAACCACTGTTATCATTAGGAAATCAGCTTTCATCGAAAGGCTCCTAGGGTATTTAATTTGAAACGTTAAAACTATGCTAAGGTGTTCAGGTAACATCTCTAGATGTGCATGAAGGTTTCGGAATTTTGATTTGGCCCTAGGTGGTTCCAGTGGAACCACTTTTATCATTGGAAAATCAGTTTTCATCAAAAGGCTTCTAGGGTATTTAATTTGAAACTTTTAAACTATGCTAAGGTATTCAGGTAGCATCACTAGATGAGCATGAAGTTTTCGGAATTTTGATTTGGCCCCAGGTGGTTCCAGTGGAACCACTTTTATCGTTAGAAAATCAGTTTTCATCGAAAGGCTCCTAGGGTGTTTAATTCGAAACGTTTAAACTATGCTAATGCATTCAGGTAACATCTCTAGATGTGCATGAAGGTTTCAGAATTTTGACTTGGTCCCAGGTGGTTCCCGTGGAACCACTTTTATCGTTGGAAAATCAGTTTTTATCGAAAGACGTCTAGGGTATTTAATTTGAAACGTTAAAACTATGCTAAGGTGTTCAGCTAACGTCTCTAGATGTGCATAAAAGTTTCGGAATTTTGATTTGGCCCCAAGTGGTTTCGGTGGAACCACTTTTATTGTTGGAAAATCAATTTTCATCGAAAGGCTCCTAGGGTATTTAATTTGAAATGTTTAAACTATGCTAATGTGTTCAGGTAACATCTCTAGATGTGCATGAAGGTTTCGGAATTTTGATTTGCCCCAGATGGTTCCTGTGGAACCACTTTTATCATTAGAAAATCAGTTTTCATTGAAAGGCTCCTAGGGTATTTAATTCAAACTGTTTAAACTATGCTAAGGTGTTCAGATACCAACTCTAGATGTACATGAAGTTTTCTGAATTTTGATTTGGCCTCTGGTGGTTCCAGTGAAACCACTTTTATTGTTAGAAAATCTGTTTTCATCGAAAGGCTCCTAGGATATTTAATTCGAAACTTTTTGACTATGTTAATCTGCTCAGGTAGCATCACTAGATGTACATTGTACATGAAGGTTTCAGAATTTTGATTTGGCTCCAGGTGGTTCCAGTGGAATCACTTTTATCATTAGAAAATTTGTTTTCATCGAAAGGCTCCTAGGGTATTTAATTCGAAACATTTAAACTATGCTAATGTGTTCAGGTAACATCTCTAAATGTGCTTGAAGGTTTTGGAATGTTGATTTGGCCCCAGGTTGTTCCTGTGGAACCACTTATCGTTAGAAAATATGTTTTTAATGAAAGGCTCTTAGGGTGTTTAATTCGAAACTTTTAAACTATGCTAAGGTGTTCAGGTAGCATCTCTAGATGTGCATAAAGGTTTCAGAATTTTGATTTCGCCCCATGTGGTTCCAGTGGAACCACTTTTATCGTTAGAAACTCAGTTTTCATTGAAAGGCTCCTAGGGGATTTATTTCGAAACGTATAAACTATGCTAATTTGTTCAGGTAACATGTCTAGATGTGCATGAAGGTTTCGGAATTTTTATTTGGCTCCAGGTGGTTCCAGTGGACCCACTTTTATCGTTAGAAAAGCAGTTTTCCTCGAAAAGCTCCTAGGGTATTTAATTCGAAACTTTTAAACTATGCTAAGATGTTCAGTTTCAGGTAACATCTCTAGATGTGCATGAAGGTTTTCAGAATTTTGATTCAGCCCCCATGTGGATCCAGTGGAACCATTATATCGTTAGAAAATCAGTTTTCATCGAAAGGCTCCTGGGGTATTTAATTTGAAACATCTAAACTATGCTAAGATGTTCAGTTTGCATCTCTAGATGTGCATGAATTCGAAATGCTAAAACCATGCTCAAATGTTGCAGTGAGGTCTGTAGATGTGCATGAAGGTTTCAGATTTTTCAGCTGCCACTGTTACCACTTTCGTGTTTTCTTAGACCGTTTCCGGCAAAAGGCTCCTAGGGTATGTAATTCGAAATGCTAAAACCATGCTCAAATGTTGCAGTAGGGTCTGTAGATGCGCACGAAGGTTTTGGATTTTTCAGGTGCCACGTGGCTGTGCCACTGTTGCCATTTCATGTTTTCTTAGACCGTTTCTGGCGAAAGGCTTCTAGAGTATGTAATTCGTAATGCTAAAAGCATGCTCAGATGTTGCAGTAAGGTCTGTAGATGCGCAGGAAGGTTTCAGATTTTTTGGGTGCCATGTGGCTGTGCCACCGTTGCCACTTTCGTGTTTTCTTAGACCGTTTCCGACGAAAGGCTCCTAGGGTATGTAATTCGAAATGCTAAAACCATGCTCAAATGTTGCAGTGGGGTCTGTAGATGAACACGAAGGTTTCAGATTTTTCAGCTGCCACGTGGCTGTGCCACCGTTGCCACTTTCGTGTTTTCTTAGACCATTTACGGTGAAAGTCTCCTAGGGTATGTAATTATCCCTGCATTTTAAAAAAATGATCTCTGTCCATGCGTCTGTACATCCGTACGTCTGTACTTCCGTACGTCTGTACGTCTGGTTTTGTAATTCGAAACGCTGTAACTTTCAACAGTTGTTCAATATGGTCTGTGCAATCCAAAAATACCACTTTTAAAGTTTTGCGCCACTGGGTGGCTTCTGTGGAGCTACTTGAAAAATGAGCTAATTTTTCACTTTTCTTTCGAATAATCCCAACCTATGTAATTCAGAGTTCTATAACTGCACTAGGGTGTTGCTAAATGATCTGTAGATGTGCACGAAGGTTTCAGATTTTTCAGGTGCCCTGTGGCTGTGCCACCGTTGCCACTTTCGTGTTTTCTTAGACTGTTTCTGGCGAAAGGCTCCTAGGGTATGTAATTCGTAACGCTAAAACCATGCTCAAATGTTGCAGTGGGGTCTGGAGATGCGCACATAGGTTTTGTATTTTTCAGCTGCCACGTGGCTGTGCCACCGTTGTCACTTTCATGTTTTTTTAGACCGTTTCCAGCGAAAGTCTCCTAGGGTATGGAATTCGAAATGCAAAAACCATGCTCAAATGTTGCAGTAGGGTCTGTAGATGCACACGAAGGTTTCGGATTTTCCAGGTGTCATGTGGCTATGCCACTGTTGCCACTTTCATATTTTCTTAGACCGTTTCCGGCGAAAGGCTCCTAGAGTATGTAATTCGAAACGCTAAAAGCATGCTCAGATGTTGTCAATGTCATGTTACTTTATGTATATCTTCAGGTTACTGATGTTCCGAGCTGTATAGTTTTTGGTGTAAATCTGTTATTTTGATCCTGAGATATTAACCCTTTATCCTTCAAATTGAAAATTCCTCCCATTCCTTTGGCATTCGATAACTTGAAAAATATTGCTTGGATTGTCAAGTTACTTTATATTTATGTACAGGTTACTGATGTGCCGAGCTGTATAGTTTTTGGTGTAAATCTGATAATTTGATCCTTAGATGGTAACCCTTTATCTTTCAAATTGAAAATTCCTCCAATCCCTTTGGCATGAGATAACTCAAAAAATATCAATCCGATTGTCATGTTACTTCATATATGTGTTCAGGTTACTGATGTGCCAAGCTGTATAGTTTTCGGTGTAAATCTGATAATTTGATCCTGTGATATTAACCCTTTATCCTTCAAATTGAGAACTCCTCCAATCCATTTCTTTGGCATGCGATAACTCAAAAAATATTAATCTGATTATCAGGTTACTTTATATATGTATTCAGGTTACTGATGTGCTGTGCTGTATAGTTTTTTTTTATGTAAATCTAATAATTTGATCCGAAGATATTAACCCTTTATCCATCAAATTAGGAACTCCTCCAATCCATTTCTATATGTACCCATACCATGTATGGTGTACATAATGTCGGCATCCGGAGTGGCCCTCCGTCATACAGCTTTCTACTAGTTGTGCATATGGGTACACATCTGACGATTTAATCGGCCTATTTTTTATTTTTTCATTTCATCAAAGGTATTCACCCTCTCACAAATAACAATCCACTGCATATTTAGGTCCTCCTTAAACGTTTGCAGAGCTTAAACTGTAAATCAGGATAAGAAAATGGATACAGAATCAATAAGAAATAAAAATAGGTTCTCTGATAACTCTTGTTGGAACACAAAAGTAGGTTCCATGGGGTTCCCAGACATCAAATGCACAGAACCTGTTTTAAGATTCCGAGAATTTCTGAAATCTGCATGCCTGCTATTGATTATCTTCCATTTCTGTCAAAAAATGTTGCCGACGGCAATGACCTTTGATGAACTTAGTGCAGTTATGCATCATTATTTTTCTTTGGCACACCCTGCAGGGCACCTTTTTAATCAGATTGCTTTGGAACTTGGTATGCTTGTTTGGGGTGACCTCTAGATTGGAGCTATTGATTTTCTTCCATTTCCATTTCCATCAAAACATGTTGCCACTGGCAACAGCCTTTGAACTTAGTTTAGTCAGACCTCAATATTTCCCTTTGGCCCACCCTACAGGGCACATTTATCATCTGATTGCTTTGAAACCTGGTATGCTTATTTGGGGTGACCTCTAGATGGGAGCTATCGATTTTCTTCTATTTCCAGCAAAAAATGTTGCCGCTGGCATCAACCTTTGAACTTAGTTTAGTCAGGTATGATATCAGAATCTTACTTTGGCACGCCCTACAGGGCACATTTATTATCAGATCGGTTTGCAACTTGGTATGCTTGTTTGGGGTCACCTCTAGATGGGAGCTATCGATATCCTTCCATTTAAAAAAATGTTGCCTTTGGCAACGTTCTTCAATGAACTTAATGCAGTTATGCATCAATATTTCCCTTTGGCACCCCCTGCAGGGCACATTTATAATCTGATCACTGAAACTTGGTGTGTTTGTTGGGGGTGACATCTAGATGGGAGGTATCAATTTTTTTCCTTTTCCATCAAAAAATGTTAAAATGGTGCAGCTGATAATGACCTTTGAACTTAGTTTCGTCAGACCTCAATATTTCCCTTTGCACTCCCTACAGAGCACATTTATAATCGGATTGCTTTGAAACCTGGTAAGCTTGTTTGGGGTGACCTCCAGATGGGAGCTAACAATTTTCTCCAATTTCTGTCAGAAAATGTTGCTGCTGGCAATGACCTTTGAACTTAATTTATTCAGGTATCCATTTATTCCTTTTTCGCTTTGAAATTTGGTATGCTTATTTGGGGTTACCTCTAGATGGGACCTATCAATTTTCTTCCTTTTTCGTCAAAAAAGGTTGCTGTTAGCAATGACCATTGAACTTAGTCTTTCTAGGCATTGATATTTCCCTTTGGCACACCCTACAGGGCACATTTATGATTGATTGCTTTGAAACTTGGTATGCTTGTTCAGAGTGACCTCTAGATGGGAACTATCGATTTCTTCAATTTCCGTCAAAAATAGTTGTCGTTGGCAATGACCTTTGAACTTGGTTTAGTCAGGCATCAGTATATTCCTCTGGCATGCCCTACAGGGAACATTTATGATAGGATTGCTTTGAAACTTGGTATGCATGTTCGGAGTGACCTCTAGATGTCAGTTGTTGATTTTTTTTTTCATTTCCATAAAATATTATTGTTGTTAGTACCAGCCTTTGGACTTAATGCATTTGTGTAGCAACTTTTGCACTCTCTACAGGGTGTATTTATGAATTTCCATAAAAAAATAAGAAGACCATTGCCACCAGCAATAACCTTCAAACTTAGTGCATCTGTGCATTAGCATCTTCCTTTGGCATGCCTCAGAGGGCATATTCATTATCAGGTTGTTTTGAAACTTCATATGCTTATTCAGGGTGACCGAGTTTGGAGCTATTGATTTTCTAACGATCTTTGAATCTATTGCATCTGTGCATTTACATTCTTTTTTGACATGGCCTACAGAGCACACTTATCATAGGATTGCTTTTGAACTTGGTGTGCTCAGGCGAAACCTCTACATGGAGATTCATTTCTGTGAAAAAAGTTGCCCTTTTACAATGACCTCCGAACTTACTTCATTTGTGTATCAACATTCTTCCTTTAGCCAGCCTTACAGTTTACATTTAAAAATGTATGGATTGCCCTGACATTGTGCACACAATGATGTTATGTTGAAGTTTCACCAAATAACATTGGAACCAATGATCTTCAAATTTACCATTTCACTTATAACTTACCAATTTCAAATTTGTCAAGTTGTGCTACAGTGTCATTGACACTTTCCTTTGATACATCAACCAAAGCTTACCTCAGTACATCTTGACTTCACAAGTATCTACCATGCCCATTTATTGTAAGAATGTGAACCCTCAGTAAAGTCAACATTGTCTGATAACATCATTACATTCAGCGTACTGTTTGGGTTAACCATTGATCAGTGTATTTTGAATTTTTGCCAATAATGTCCTGGAATGTCCTGATATTTTGTCGGGAAAGGATCATGAAAGACCTTTTCTGATTTGCTATTTAATAAGTGGAGGAAACTCTGCAGAATAATTGCTTACTGTTCTCCTTCGATATGAAAATATGATTGAATCTGATGATAAAACAAAATGTGGATTGGAATATTTACCTAATTCATAAGCCAGGTGAATCCTGGAACATGTCTGAGGTTAAATTCAACACAGAACAAGAATCTTGCCACTGCTCTAAACAGGAAAACAAAAGTAGCATTTTTAGCTCAACTTGACAAAGTCAAGCTGAGCTATTGCCATCACTTCTCGTCCGTCAGCGTATGTACGTACGTTAGTACATACGTCCACAATTTCCTTTGGCACACCCCACAGGTCGCATTTATGATCAGATCGCTTTGAAACTTGGTATGCTTGTTTGGGGTGGCCTCTAGATGGGAGCTATCGATTTTCTTCAATTTCCGTTAAACAATGTTTCTGCGGCCAACGTTCTTAGAACTTAGTTTAGTCAAACCTCAATATTTCCCTTTGGCACACCCTACAGGGCATATTTATGATTGGATTGCTTTGAAACCTGGCATACTTGTTTGGGGCGACCTCTAGATGGGAGCTATTGATTTTCTCAAATTTCCATCAAAAAATGTTGCTGCGGCCAGCATTTTTAGAACTTAGTTTAGTCAGACCTCAATATTTCCCTTTGGCACACCCTACAGGGCACATTTATGATTGGATTGCTTTGAAACCTGGTATGCTTGTTTGGGGTGACCTATAGTTGGGAGCTATTGATTTTCTTCCATTTCTATAAAAAAATGTTGCCACAGCCAATGTTCTTAGAACTTAGTTTAGTCCGACCTCAATATTACCCTTTGGCACACCCTACAGGGCACATTTATTATCGGATTGCTTTGAAGCCTGGCATGCTTGTTTGGGGAGACCTCTAGATGGGAGCTATCGATTTTTCTTCCATTTCCGGCAAAATTTTTTGCCACGGCCAACGTTCTTAGAACTTAGTTTAGTCAGACCTCAATATTTTCCTTTGGCACACCTTACAGAGCACATTTATGATCGTATTGCTATGAAACCTGGCATGCTTGTTTGGGGAGACCTCTAGATGGGAGCTATCTATTTTCTTCCATTTCCATCAAAAAATGTTGCCGCGGCCAATGTTCTTAGAACTTAGTTTAGTCAAACCTCAATATTTTCCTTTGGCACACCCCACAGGGCACATTTATGATGGGATTGCTTTGAAACCTGGCAAGCTTGTTTGGGGTGACCTCTAAATGGGAGCTATCGATTTTTGGCAATTTCCATCGAAAAATGTTGCCGCAGCCAACGTTTTTAGAACTTAGTTTTTAGTCAGACCTCAATATTTCCCTTTGGCACACCCTACAGGGCATATTTATGATTGGATTGCTTTGAAACCTGGTATGCTTGTTTGGGGTGACCTCTAGATGGGAACTATCGATTTTCTTCCATTTCTATAAAAAAATGTTGCCGCGGCCAACGTTCTTAGAACTTAGTTTAGTCAGACCTCAATATTTCCCTTTGGCACACCCTATGGGGCACATTTATGATCGGATTGCTTTGAATCCTGGCATGCTTGTTTGGGGTGACCTCTAGATGGGAGCTATCGATTTTCTTTCATTTCTATCCGTCAAAAAATGTTGCCGCTGGCAACGATCTTTGAACTTAGTATAGTAAGGTATCAATGTATTCCTTTGGTTTGCCCTACAGTGCACATTGATAATCAGATCGCTTTGAAACTTTGTATCCTTGTTTGGGGTTACCTCTAGATGGGAGCTATCGATATTTTTATACTGTACCAATGACCCAGACTTAGCTGGTGCTAACTCTTAAATTCTAGGGCCAAACACAAATTTTGCCCCTCCAATCCCCAAAATTTGCATCAAAATCCAAAAAATATATGTCCTATGTGGTCCTCCATACTTTTATCCACGGAGTATGCTCAGTGTCAAGGAAGTCTGAAATTGGAGCCAAATCCTCATTCTTTGTTTGGCCCTTCAATCAGTAACATCTCACTGATATCTGTGCTTATAATCTCAGTTAAAAATGATGCCAGACACAAAATCATGAAAGAAATGGATCTGAGGATGAAATAAGAGGATGAGAGGAAGAAACAGTGGAAGGATGTGTTCAGGGCTGTAACTTATAATTTTTATGCAAAATTATTTCATGTTCCCTAATTTCGGGGCATAGGCCTGATGTTTACATTCTTGTTATGAAAATTCCACAGTTTGTTCAGAGTTTCCTCTCTCCCTTTCCCTTATACCCCCCTTGCTATTCTCCCATGCTTTTGGCATAACTTTTGTAATTTTTTTACTGAAATTTCTTGGGAGTTTTGGCTTGGTAACAGAATGTTTATTCTGTTTTTCTCCATGGTTACGCCCTCACCCTAGGGTGGTTAGGCGTTTTGGTCATGCATCTACCATCCGATGTACTGCAGTTTCTTCTCAGGAAGCCTCTGTTTTACATAGGATAGTGTTAAAATTGGTTACTGATTTTGGGCCATCTTTTCAGTGCCTGGTGTCTTGTTTCCAGTTTTTATTCACTTTTGTTTATGTTGACAGCGGTTACTTCTGACAGTGATTCCTTGTCTTCTGTTAGTTCTGCTCATAACCAGATACATTAATATTGTCCGTAAGTGTAACATTAATTTTTAAACATGTTTTAAAAAATTTTGTCCACACTTAGGCTTTTTTGGGATCCATTTGGGGCTCATCGTTCCCATTGGGAACTTGGGCTCATCCTGAAATTTTTTCGAAAAATTTGTTTTCTTTTGAATTAATTTTCGAAATGTTTGTAATGGATTATATATTATTACGTATCTTTGTTTTCAAGGGTTGGTGCGAGTACGATGACTGTTTAATATTTTTTCAAAATGAAAGAATATTGTTCAATTGTAAATCGAGGAAGTCTTCCTCTGATTCTCATGTTCATTGTATTTGTTGTAGTCTGTGTACTCGCACTAATTCTTGCTCAGTGTGTGCCAATTCAGATGACAAATGTTAGAGAAGTGTGTCACGGTATATTGTTTGTGGTGAGAGGTCCATTCCGGTCCTCTCTCCACAGGGTCACTCTAGTTTTTTCAGTTTCTTTTTCAGAGGAACAAGAACAGGGTGATGTTTCCGTGATGTCTTCAAAAGTGTGCTTCCGTCGTCGCAATAATGAGCTAGCAGCTAAGTGCTCAAAGGAATGCGGCAAGTGCCTAAGAGGTCCCACGGAGGATCGATGGTTACTTGTCGCCCGCTAGCTCCCCCGGTGAAGCAATCATTCACAAAATGGTTGTGATGCCAGGTTCGTCCTTTGCGGTCCAGGAGAGGAGAAAGGGGTGTTGCGAGCACTATAATCTCGGATCACGCACGCCCAGCGACGACGGAGACGAAGCCAGTCAGTCCGGTAGCTAGCTCGTCCAGGTCTGCCCGGATCACGAGAGAGAGAGGCCCCCTCTCTCTTACAACAACATCTGGCCCGAGATGTTGTATGTAACGTTCGTTAGTCGGAGCATACGTCCACTCCTCCTTCTTGGGATGCTCTGTCGCATAGACAGTCCGACGCGGCTTGTCTATTGGCTTCCTCATCCTCACATCAGCACACACGACCGCACCTTGGCTATGTGACCGCAGATATCCAACTTGCTTCGCCGACCAGGGAGTCCACGTCGACCAGGTCATGCCATCTGCTAGCCAAGTACACCAGGCCTTTCCAGTCGGGACGTTTGCATATCAGAAGTATGCAGGAATTAATGTCCCAGGAGCTTCCAGCGGCCAATTTACGTAAGACTAGGGCTCCACAGGCCTCTGTGACGGACTTGCTATCACAGATAGCTCAATTCATCGCAGCATCCCAGCAGCCATCAGAAACCTTTTCAGTAAAGAAACTGTCTGAGGAAGCTGGGTCGGTTCGCTCCCCTGCAGAGTCAGAAAGGGGTGATCGAGATTCTTATGTGGTTCAGGCGGATGGTAAAAGGGAATCAGTCCAGCTGAAATTTTCCCTTTCCGAACAACTTAAGGTGGCCGTAGATTTCATCCGGCAACACCTTTTAGAAGTTGTTTCTCCGGACCAAAATGTTGCGTTACCTGATAAGAAACTGGAAGCGTCACTGGACACAGATTTATTCGGCTGGAATAGGAACATTGAGCCTGACTATCCGACCCAGTCCAGAAATGTCACGGACATTTGTACTTCTTAATGACGCTATATTCAAGCTAGCCTTTAAGACTGGCAAATCAGGTTTCTTATCGTTTCATGCTCTACAGCTGCCTTTCATCAATCATAGAAATAGATTTGAAACGGCAGGACAGGGCGTGCCGAGAGTTCCACTGCATTTAGACGACCAGGCAGACGACTTGGAATTGTCATTGCCGGTGTCTATGTCTATTTATCCAGTACGCTGGTGACGACTATCTTGTCTAACAGAAAAATCAGTTTAGACGCATTATCTTACGCAGATCACCTTACCAGAGCGTTATCATTATGTCTCAAAGGAAGAATCCCAGGATGTTCAAAACTTCCTTGAGAGTTTTTTTGAGGGCCATAGCATTTTCTACGTATAATTCTGCCCTTTCAGTGGCAATATGGAGTTAGTCAGACGTGATGCTGCCCTGGCTGCATCCTCAAGAGTGGATAGTAAGGTGAAAAATTCTCTTCCAGTCGCTCAGGTCTCAGAAGAGCTTCTCTTACGGTAAGCTTTCTACAATCTATAATCAGATTACTAAGAAAGCTTCGGATTCTCTGCTTTTAAATCCGCTTTGAAAAAGTCGGATTCACCAGGGAGGAGTAAGGCAGGCACTTCGGGGGCGAATATGTCCATTGGAAGTTCCTATAGAGGATCTAAGAAAGCCTCTATGTCTTACTCCGGAGACCGTCAGAGTAGCGACTCAGATAGGGGTCGTAATGGTGGCAGAGATAACCGGTCAGACGCCCCTAGGTCAACTGGACGAGGTGCAGGTCGTGGAGGACGTGGTTTCTCCTCCCGCAACCCTCGCAGGGCCAGGAGGTAATGGTCTAAACCTCTATTGCGTCCCAGTGGGCGGAAGGCTGTCGAGATTCTTAACCAATTGGTTGTCAATTACGGACAACCCATGGGTACAAGGGGTTATTTCCGAGGGTCTAAAACTGTCCTTTAAGAAAAAACCTCCATTAACTCGAAGTCCACTCTGGTCTCAGCTTCCGTTAAACGTTCAGAAGAGAAATTCGCTTCTATCAGAAGTTCAATCTCTTCTGGACAAGAACGCTATAGACGCCGTAGAAAACCAGGAATCTCCAGTTTTCTACAGTTTTCTACAGTCAGCTGTTCTTGGTTCCAAGACCAGGTGACTCGTTTCGTCCAGTTATAGATCTGAACTGGATAAACAAGCTGACCGGCTCCAAAATTTTATATGGAGACGATCTGATCGGTCAGAGCGAGCATTCGAGTGAACGATTAAGCTGCGAGCATAGATCTCAAAGATGTGTACTTTCCCGTCATGGTACATCCGGCGTTTAGAAAGTACCTTCGCTTCGCTGTCCCAGGAGTTGTTTTCAGTTCTGAGCAATGATGCTCCGTTCTGAATCTAGCGCCCTGGGCCTTCACTCGACTAATGATCTCGGTAATGACTTATTTCCGAGCTCATTCGTCTGTGGTAACGTCGGCCTACTTGGACGACATTCTTCAGAGTTACGTCAGCAAGTTAATGCTTCAGAACGATGTTCATAGTTTGTTTCAATTGCTCCGACGTCTCGGTTTCATAGTAAATGAAAAGAAGTCGGATCTTTTGCCGTCCAAGTCATTCACCCACGTGGGAATGAGCTTAGAGACGCACAACATTCTCGTTCGTCTGCCGTTAACCAGAGCGATATTAGTCAGTTGTTACGCTCGCTTTTGTCTTCACTCAGATGTAGTAACAGCGAGAGAATTTATGAGACTGACAGGTTTGTGTGGAGCCGCTGTGGATCTTATTCCAATTGCTCCGACGTCTCGGTTTCATAGTAAATGAAAAGAAGTCGGATCTAGTGCCGTCCAAGTCATTCACCCACGTGGGAATGAGCTTAGAGACGCACAACATTCTCGTTCGTCTGCCGTTAACCAGAGCGATATTAGTCAGTTGTTACGCTCGCTTTTGTCTTCACTCAGATGTAGTAACAGCGAGAGAATTTATGAGACTGACAGGTTTGTGTGGAGCCGCTGTGGATCTTATTCCTATGGGGCGGCTACGCACTTGTCCACTCTAGATATTTTTTACACAGAATTGGAGTGTGAAGACTCATTCGCTCGAAACAAACATCGTCTTGTCGAATCATGTGAAACATGAGATTCAGACTTGGGCAGATATTCAGTGGTTAACTCAGGGAGTACCACTGCAACTGATCTGATTTTTATGATATTGACGGATGCGAGTCAAATAGGTTGGGGCACAACTTTGAGCCCATCAGATTCGAGGTGGCTGGGTCTTTGGGATCCGCAGTTCCTAAACAAGCACATAAACATCAAAAGATGATGTCAATTGGCTTGCGCTACGTCAGTGGTTGAACATCATTCAGAATTCGCATGTTCAATTTCTGTCTGACAATTCGACTGTAGTAGCGTATATTCGGAACCAGGGAGGCACTCATTCCATTCCGTTGTTCAATCCAACGGAAAGAATCCTTCTGTTTGTCCTAGAGCATCAAGTTCTTCTATCGGTCCATCTTATTCCGAGTTGTCTGAACGTTCTAGCATACTCCCTTTCTCGGAAAGGTTGTATGTTGCTGTCAGAATGGACTCTCATCAAACAAGTTTTCAATCAGATTTGCTACATATGGGATCGTCCTATGATAGACTTATTTGCGACGCATCTCAACAATCAGTTGCAGACGTATGTGTCGTCATGCCCAGATCCTCGAGCGTTTGCAGTAGACGCGCTCTCGATCTCTTGGGATGGAATGATAGGATATGCGTATCCTCCAGCTCCGTTGATTCAGCTGATATTGCTAAAATCAAGCAATGTCATTGCAAGATCCTATTGGTAGCATCTCTGTCACCCCAGAGACCATGGATAAATCTAGTCAGGTTTCAGTTGTGGGACATTCCGCGGAAGCTTCCTCCACGGGAGGACCCTCTTTCGCAGGGAAAATCGCGCACACTGCATCACAACCCTCTAGGTCTCAGCCTTCATGTATTTCCGTTGTGCGGTCCTTCTTGCACGGCAAGTATTTTACAGGACGAGTAGTGGACGCAATTTCTAACTGTAGGAGGACCTCCTCTTAGCTAAATTATGCTGCTAAGTGGAAGGCTTTCTCTCGATGGTGTAGGGATCATTCTATTGATTTTATGATTCCTCCATTCCAGACATTGCTAATTTTTTGGTCTACTTGTTTGACGGGATCAAACTGCAGCCAAATACTATTTAGGGTTATAAGTCTCTGCTATCGGATACCTATCCTCATTATGATAGCTTACAGATTGGCTCTAATGTCTCTTTATCTAAGTTAGCGTAAAACTTTTCGATAAATAGACCTAGAACCCTTAGGTTAATTCCTAAGTGGAATTTAGCTTGGGTTCTTCTGAAGCTAAAAGAAGCACCATTTGAACTTCTTGATACAGTGGACTACAAATACTTAGCTTATAAGACAGCTTTTTTCTTAACCTTCTCTTCTGCTAGAAGAGTTAGTGAGCTTCATGCACTATCCGTTGATGATTCTCACTAGCGTAGTTTTGGTAATACTATTACATTGACTACTTATGTTGGATTTTTAGCTGACAATCAGGCTCCTAATAAATACCCTGAACCTATTGTTTAGGCTCTTCCGTCTCCAGACGGTCATAGGCCTTTGCTTTGTCCAGTCAGAGCTATGCGTATTTACATTGTAGATCTGAGTTTATCAGAAAGGAACATAAGCGTTTCTTTCCTTCTTTGCTGCCTAATATAAAGGACATTACGGTCCATTCTATTGCAAGGTGGATTCAATTAACTATCCGTACTGCTTATGATAAATTATCTTCATCTCAGCAGTCTGTGCTTAAGATTTAGGCGCATGAAGTAATAGCGCTGTCTGCATCTTGGGCTTATGCTAATAGTGTTGCCATTACCGATTTGATGAAGGCTGCATATTGGTCTCAGCCTTCCACTTTCACAAATTTTTATCTTAGAAATATTGAGTCTATTTCTGGCAACCTGCGTTGTTTAGGTCCATTATCTGTTGCTCAGAATGCCGTCCACTAAACAGTTGCAACTATAGTTATGCAGGCTTTCTGTTCCGGTAGTGACTCTGTCCTGCGGCCCTCTTCGTTCTGGGGTATTTGACCCACAGCAAGGGGAAGGGGGTAGAGGGGGATGGTGTTCTCTTATATCACCTGCTTTATAGTGAAAAGCAAGGGAATACTTCCTCTGGAGTCAGTATTTCCGAGTCTGTGCCAGGATGGTTTTAAAGTGTAAGGCTAATGTCTATCTCATTTATGTAATATTTTTAAAGTGTAGCTCGGTGTGAAGCATTTGTATATGTCACGTGTCATACGACCACTAATATACTATCCTCGAACACTTTTAAAAGAGTATAAAGAGTCTCATTCTCTGGACTATATTTATTGGCTTTCCTTTAAGAAGATTAGTTTAATGGGTTATACTGGATGTTAATGGAGTTCATTGATGTTATTGTGCTCAATTATGGAATGGTATTGTGTCTTTCTTTTTTGGTATAAACAAGAAAGATACATGTAATGCCTATTCTCCTCTTCTCCCTGAGGGGATAATCCTGTTTACATGTAATTGAGTCTATTGGATTATCCTTTATGTCCTAGGCCCTCCAGCCTTTTTTCTATTCAGCTAAGTCTGGGTCATTGGTACAGTATAAAAATGTTAAAAAATTTATAGTAATTTATATATTTTTTATACTTACCAATGACCCAGACGGGGATGGCCCTCCCATGAGTTGGGAACTCATACCTCCCTGCTGATTACATAACTCTTACCAAGCACTGGTGGTAAGAATGAGGATTTGGCTCCAATTTCAGACTTCCTTGATACTGAGCATGCTCTGTGGATAAAAGTATGGAGGACCACATAGGACATATATTTTTTGGATTTTGATGCAAATTTTGGGGATTGGGAGGGGGGGGGGGGGGCAAAATTTGTGTTTGGCCCTAGAATTTAAGAGTTGGCACCAGCTAAGTCTGGGTCATTGGTAAGTATAAAAATTATATAAATTACTATAAATTTTTTAACTTTCTTCGTTTTCCATCAAAAAATGTTGCCACTGGCAATGACCTTCCATGAACTGAGTAAAAACTTAGTGCAGTTAAGCATCAATATTTCCCTTTGACACACCCTGCAGGGCACATTTATGATTGGATTGCTTGCAAACTTGGTGTGCTTGTGTGGGGTGACAACAATATGGGAGCTGTCGATTGTCTTCCATTTCTGTCAAAACATGTTGCCGCTGACTTTGAACTTAGTTTAGTCAGACCTCAATATTTCCCTTTAACACACCCTTCAGGGCAAATTTATGATCGGATCACTTTGAAACTTGGTATGTGTGTTGGTCGGGTGACCTCGAGATGTGAGCTATTGCTTTTTTTTCATTTCCAAAAAAATTATTGTTGTTATCGCCAGCCTTTGAACTTACTGCATTTGTGCATCAACCCATCCCTTTTGCACTCTCTGCAGGGTATATTTATGAATTTCCATAAAAAAACCAAAAAAAAACCCATTGCCATAAGCAATGACCTTTTACTTAGTGCATTTGTGCATTAACATCTTCCTTTGGCATGTCTCAGAGGGCACATTCATTATCAGGTTGTTTTGAAACTTTGTATGCTTATGCAGGGTGACAAAGATAGGAGCTATTTATTTTCTTTTCATTTCCATCAAAAACTGTTGCTGTTAGCAACAATCTTTGAATTTATTGCATTTGTGCATCAACATTCTTTGACATGACCTACAGGCCACATTTATCATAGGATTGTTATTGTTTTTGAACTTGGTGTGCTCATTAGGCAAGAACTTTAGATAAGAGCTATTGATTAGCATTCATTTCTGTGAAAAAAGTTGCCATTTACAATAACCTCTGAACATACTGCATTTGTGTATCAACATTCTTCCTTTCATTACGTGTACAGTACCCATATGAGACTGGTCAATAAATACCCCAGTTATTGATGCTAAATTTAGATTAGTGCTGTCTATTTATAGAGGAACTATTTATGAGTGGGCGTGTACAATTAATTACTTATCTTCACTGACAACAGGGCGACAATAACAAGAACATTGGCCTTGATATATTTTATTTCATTCAAGTGTTTCAACTTTTAATGAGCGATAAACTATAGAAACATAATACACTGCACATAGATATTAACATAAATAAGTTTGTTTTTTGCACATTGATATTTACATAAATGAGTTGTCATTTTTTAATCTTTTAACTTCATTTGGTTTCTTATAACTAACATTGCAGTACGTTCAACGTGGATTGAAACAAAAACGCCGCCGCGGTGTGTTCTCCTCCGTGGAGTTCCAGTGGACCGCAGTGTTTGATCAGTGGAAGACAGTTTTCAAAACACTGTAACCCACCGTGGTCACGAGCGTTAACGATTAGTTTAATTGCTTTCGCATGTCCGTTTCTCTGCTGATTAATAAATACTGTCTCGTGACGTCAACTGGCAAGACAACTGCATTTGTTACTGGTAGAAGATAATTTATTTTAAATTAAAATTGGAATTTGGAGGAGGCAGACGGCAACTATTGCTGTGGTTTGAAATTGTAAATTGGGAATAGAACAGTCAGTTCCATTTGGTTAAATACAATAAAGTCCTCGTCACTTTCGAAACTAAACTGTTGTGTTTGCGCGATCGATTTGATCGAGGAAATAAATAAACCAGACTTGAGAGAAACAACTGATATTCGCGAAGTTCCCAATTTCACATTTTGTTTACAGCTGTATGCCAACAGGTGATGAACCGTGTTTTTCTTGGGTGGGAAGTGGGGGCGAAAAAGCCTCCTGCGCCCATGGCGCACGGCTAATGATCGAAGTGATACCAGTTCACGACATTGGGTCAACTCGACGAAGTGATACCAGTTCACGACATTGAGTCAACTCGACCAGCACATCCTCTTTCCTGTCTTACTCTTGTCGGGCAACGCAATTAATGATTCTTATAAAAAGGATATAGTAAAAAGAAAATATAGTGTTTTTGAATGGATACCAAAAAGTATCTCACTCGAGACTGAAACTAATGATTATTTCACAGGGGGGGAGGTGGGGGGGGGGGACGGGAGATATTTGCATACAGAAATAAATATCCTTCATCCAATTCTGTAGGGGTTTGTACATACTTTTATACTCTTTGCATTTGCAGATTTTTCAACGTTCCTCTACATTGTTGTTATTTGTATTAACAATTGAAATAGCTAAGCCTGTGTGTATGTCAAAATACGTGGGTGAATATAAGGGAGATGCCGAATTAAAATATCTGCGAATGTACCATTCTAAGAGAGAGTACGCTTCAGTGGGAAAGAGATAGAGAGAGACAGATATACGTGATGGGGGGGGGAGAAAATAAGAAAAAGTGAAAGAAAATTAGTACATGAAAGTATACGCAAGTGCATGTGGGCGTATGTCTGCATATTACTCTCTGTGTGTTTGTGTGGGGGGGGGGGGGGGGGGGCACAAGGGTGTGTATTTTGGTGTGCGTGCATGTGTTTTGGTTTTTCGGGTTTGGGTTTTTTTTTTATGAACTACTGTAAAAAAAGACCTCCCTCTGATGAAAATGTGTCTCATAAGCCTTCATAGGCTGGATTTCATATAGATATTTTGAACATACTCTATGTATATTATGCATGTGTGTTGAAATGTGACACTGAAATAAAATATTATTCTACTGCTACTACATTAAAGTAGACGGGATTGAAGTGATTAATTAGGTACAGTAGATTAAACTATCACTTGCACAAGGTGTGAAATGACATTTGAGTGGTGCGACAAAGCACAGAGCTGTCCTTCAAACCAACATCTGTTTTAACACCTCTGCACATGACAAGCTTGAGAAAAAATAAGAGACAAATCAATATAATAATTACTTTTTATTAATTCAGTAAGCATAATTATAACCATATGTAAATAAAATCAATAGAAAATAATATTTTTTTTTATTTCCAATAATGACATGGCGATCGACAAGCCAGACCACCATACATCGTAACCCTAGCTCAAACATGCCCCGAAATTTCGTATTATAACTTTTTTGTTTTGAACCCCCCCCCCACACGTGTCTTGAAACCCCAAAAATTAAAATACGTCTTTCAGACAGGAGAGTTTAGTTCCTCTATCGGAGATTTTCTGGCGCCACCCCTGATTTTTGCATGCAGCCAAAATTTCAGTGTCTTGGCAGTGTAAGATTCAGTCATCCATACCACTCCTAAATGGTGAAGTAAATAGCCCTCCCTCCTCCCTCCCCATCCCCGAAATGAGGCAATTGGACCCCAGACTCCCATAAACCCACACGTACAAATAGGCCTATATCATTGATTGCTTGCCCATCTGCCCCCCCCCCCCCCCCCCCCCCGCCCCCTCCCCCCATCTTGGCCAGTTTTCTTTGCTAGTACATGCAGGCGCTTCAATATATGGATTCCGATTCCGAAGCGTCTTGGGCTGAAACGTCCCAGGGCCACCACAAGCATTCCTTTTTCGTTAATGTAGTTTATTTAAGTTAATTCCACCAGATGTGTAACTTGGACATGGTGGAGACCCTGGAACACTTTCTTCTAGAATGCCCAAAGTATCAGTCTAAAAGAATGAGATTCACTGGGAGTATAATGGGGAAGTGGGATGGGAGAATGAAGGACATGTGGGTAGGGGGCGACTCAAAGGAGAGGGTTAATATGCTAATAGGAGAGATTGGGAAGAATGGGACAAGGGATATCTCAAGCAGTTCGTCTCCGAGTGTTGGGAGGAGAGGAGAAGCGTGGGAATAGGGAGGCAGTTGGGAGTACAGGGGTAACCATGGCCTTCTCGTCCAAGAACCGCGACGAATCAGCAGCTGGCCAACGTGTTATTATTATTATTCCACTCTCAACATTTACATTTTGACATTCCACTCTGAACTTAACTTTTAAAATCGTAAATCGGATTCCCTTCCTCCCCAACCCACAATTTATTCAAAATTCAGTACCGGTAACATGATTCTTCTCCGTCAATAGCTACAGTTAGGTAAAAGACCGTCGGGGAAATGTCCAGATATTGTACTGGTCAAGTTATAATTTTTTCAACTCACATCCATGATTTCAGTACGGTATAATATTTATTTTTTCGTAATTCCTCGAGTTCTAAATCGATTTTGATGAACAACATTCCGAATCGCAATAGCTTTCAATAACCTTTTCAAATATTGAACTATCTTTTTAATATTTCAAGTAAAAGTAATATTTCACAGACTGTGTAAAAAATTTGATCTAATTAAGAACCGGTGACTGAGAGATCAAAAGATAAACCGACGTCAGCCAAACATCCCATAACACAGTTTGACATATTCATGCGAGATTAAAAACACAATTCAAACTCCATATTTTGATCGTTTTTTCTGCCATATTAATGCTTTTTATTATCAAAAAACATGTATGGAGCATACATATTCAATTTATACTTAAGTGCAATACCTAACAATCACTAAACAACAATGAACTGAACTATTTTTGGTGGAAGAATAAACCTGATTACCGCACTTGCAAAAAACACAAGTTAATTATAGATAAATTGAAGTCACGTGGTGGGGTTTTGAGACCCCACCTCGTAGTGTAATTAGTGGGGTCTCAATTTCTGTGTTCATATGGGCAGCGTACACGACATGTTAGCCAGTCGTACAGTTTACATTTAAAAATGCATGGATTACTCTGACGTTGTGCACACAAAATGCTGTTATGTTGAAATTTCATCAAATAACATTGGTACCAATTATCTTCAATTTTGCCATTTCATTTATAACTTACCAAGTTCAAGTTTGTCAAGTTTAGCTGCAGTGTCATTGACACTTTCCTTTAGATGTGTACTAGATGTATTATTGTACCAATAGATCAAGATGAAGATAAATGGCAGGGAACATATAGCATATAGGTTTCCGCTAGGGGAAAGGGAATGAGGCTGTTAGCGTGGCGACCGATAATCGTCGGTACGATGGGCCGACCATGGTTTGGCCCGTGGTGGAAAAATTTTTTTGAATTCCAGAATCCCAAAACCCCCATTTCCTTGCATCTGAGAGGATATTTTGCGTCTTTTCACAAGATATATCTGTCCAATTTTATACATTGACAGCCAGTAAATTCCGATGAATAAGACGTAAATAAGAGAAAATGGTTGCTCAAACGAAAAATAATTTGTTGTATTAGGGGTGTAAAAATACAGCAAAAGTCACTTGCCCTGCAGGACTAGTAAACTTTAAAATGTACTCGCCCACCCTTATTTTCTACTTGACCCACTTTTTGTCACTCACGGTTTCAACTTTCCCTGCCGAGCATCAAAATGACCCTGGGCAAGGAAAGTTGAAATGGCGTGTTAGTTACTAAAAATAAAATTGTGCGAATGTCGGGCTTTAACACCGAATTCGAGCTCCCATACATGCTGATGAGTGATACATCAATTTGGCCTACCTTCACTCTTGAGACTCTTCAATCCTTGGCATTCAAATTGAAGTGTTCCGTTGTCCTATGAATTGATCTCACCTAAGTGCTTGCAGCTAATTTGAAGACTGTAATTTTTTAAACCACAGATTTATTATCTCCGAAGTCTCAGACACACAGTTAGCGAGTTGGAATTTTTCAAAGTAAAACTATTTGAATCACATGTAGAATCAGTTGTTTCCATTGACGTCATTTCAGAGAAATACCATCAACGGGAAAAAAACCCCTCTGATTCTAAATTTCATCTGTCTGTGTTTTCAAAGCCAGGCTGTTATCCAGAAGCGAAGCTAGGATTTCTTATTGTGGATGGGGTGGGGATTGTTTATTTTGGTGGGGGGGGGGGGGGGGGGGGGGTAGCCAGTAGCCAGGTCGATATATGCCACATGCATATCCGATGGTCATAGGCCTGAGGTGGATGTGGCCTTCCTGCTGTTGGAGCTTCGATAGAATTGTAGATCAGTCCTACGTCACTATTTTTGAAAGTGCGAAGTCTCTGATGGAACTTTTATTTATTTAACTGCAGGGGATGTAAATATACCAGGTGCACAGTCAGGGAATGGGGGCAGGGATCTTGCATAGAGTCAATGTTATTTTGGGGGGGAACAACAACACTGAATTTTACTGGTTATCTGCCCCCCCCCCCCCCCCCCTCCCTTCGCCGGTTTTCTACACATGATATTGTAGATTCTAGGCAACGTACCTGAAAAAGACTTTGGATTTGGACCAGGACTGTGCGTGAACCACCAACATTAGCATTGTTGATGCAGTGCTCGTCTGTGCATGTTCATGATTCATAATTGCCATAATTTCCATACAGTACACCCTGAGTGGCTGGGATTAGAAGAGGGGTAAGTATTGGTTGATACGACAAAAACACTCATTTAGTGAGGTTTCCACTCACACAGTGTGCTCAGGTTTTGTGAAAAAAAAAGCTTACAGCACACTGGAGACATACTTCAACTTGAACACGACTCCCGAATTCATTTCAAAGCCTCTAGACCAAAATACTAAGTTATGTTACTTTAATTTAACCCGGCGGGGCAAACTGTGCGGAGCGAAAAGCATTCAAACGATAAAATGGCTGACTCCTCATACACGTGTTGTTTGAAAGTTGTGAAAAAATAATGCCCTCGTATTTAAAAAACACACTTTCTGGCGTGTTCTTTCATATGATATTGATGAATAAATAGTCAAAATGTACAATCACTGTTTTTCTTTCATTCGAATGCACTTTTCTTTAACCATTTAACTCCGAAATGCATGTCCGATCAGAATATCGATTCACCCCAAAACAGCCGACTTTGTGGTGGGAGAACGTCCAACCGTCAAATTTGCTTTTGACTGATTTCTGATGTTGGGTAACTTCTGTTTGAAGTAATTTGGATATCGCCGATGGACATGGCTGCCTTTTTATTTGTTTATTTTTGTCTCCCGCTTTTTGAAAAAAATGGGAGATATTAAATTCGGGGTGTTCTTCCGTCTTTCCATCCTGCCGTCCTTCCGTGTTTTTCGTTTCCAGACTAACTTTCCTTACAGTGACCGGATTTTGATGAAATTTGAGTAGTACATCTCTTTCATCAATTGTTGATACAAGTTCGAATATGGGCATTTTCCATGCGTCTTTAATTAGGTTGCTGATATTTGATTGGCTGACGGTTTCCAGACTCAAACTTTCCTTAAAATCAACCAATTTCGATGAAATTTCATATATGGATAACTTTTATCAATACCTAGGTCCAGTTCGAATGTGGGAAATTTTGTACCGAAAATCTGTCCGTCTACCTGTCTATCTGCCCCGTGCATCAACGCACCTTGGACTAAAAGCCGTATTTATGAACCGATCTTCACGAAACTTCTTGGGTATCTTTGTTATCATTGTGAGAACAGAATATGTGTTTTGGGGTTTGGTCCAAAATTCAAGATGTCTGCCAGTGGCCATTTTGTTCCGAAATTGGGTGTAATCAGTTTTTTGTACAGAACTTCTATATGAAAGTTCGGATTTGAATAAATTTTTGTATGAATGTTTAGTAACATGCAATACATCACATATAATACGGGTTTTGTTCTTGTGCAAAAATTATGCAAATTAGGGAAACTTTGATTTATTCAGTGCTACTACTAATACACAGTAAGTGCACACCTGTGTTTTTCTTTTCCAGACTCAAACTTTTCTTACAGTCAGTCGATTTCGATGAAATTTGGGTATTAGATCACTTTCATCAATTGTGTGTCCAGGTTCGAACATGGGCATTTTCTGCGCATATTTAATTAGGTTGCTTAAATTTGATTGGCTGATGGTTTCCTGACTCGAACTTTCCTTAGAGTCAACCGATTTCAATGAAATTTCATATATGGATTACTTTTCACATCAGTTTAATGTAATATGTCTTATCATACAGTCTTAATTTTTAGTGATTCTCACAGTTAAACTCCACATCACTTCACTTGCTTTGACAGTGACCTCCGTGAAAATAAATCTGATAACCACTGTCTGAAGCACTGTCTGTTCTGTCTCTTCTAAATAACTTCCACTTGCAACTCAACTATATTCAACTGGATGCATTAATTCCCCTTGAAACTGCTGACCAGCGGGAGACATGAATTCACTGAATTTGCTTGTTTATAATAATTTTACCAATTGACAGTAATATTTCTATCGACACCCAAACAGTGGAGCAATTCAGATACAATTTGTTTTGCCCAGCCCCCACTTTTGAAAACGGAAGTAGTTTTAATCATTTCATTATTTGTTAACCCTTGGCTGCATTCAATGACAGATAGTTCTGTAAAAAGCTCAGCCAAGTCTAACCGAAAAAAAATCTATTTTTTTTGCATCAACTTAATTATAGCTCAGGTCGTGAGCTCTCGTTGGACCGAGCGCGTTCCAGTTAGCAGTCAAATTTACATACAATTTTTTTTGCCCAACCCCCACTTTTGAAAATGGAAGTAGTTTTAATCATTTTATTATTTGTTAACCCATGGCTGCATTCAATGGTAGGTTAAACAGATAGTTCTGTAAAATGCTCAGCCAAATCTAACCAAAAAAAATCTTTTTTTTTTTGCATTAGCTTAATTATAGCTCAGGTTGTGAGCTCTCGTTGGACCGAGCGCCTTCCAGTTAGGAGTCTAATTCAGATACAATTTTTTTTACCCAACCCCCACCTTTGAAAATGGAAGTAGTTTTAATCATTTCATTATTTGTTAACCCTTGGCTGCATTCAATGGTAGGTTAAACAGATAGTTCTGTAAAATGCTCAGCCAAGTCTAACCGAAAAAAATCTTTTTTTTTTTGCATCAACTTAATTATAGCTCAGGTCGTGCGTGAGCTCTCGTTGGACCGAGCGCCTTCGAGTTAGGAGTCTAATTCAGATACAATTTTTTTTACCCTACCCCCACTTTTGAAAATGGAAGTAGTTTTAATCATTTTATTATTTGTTAACCCTTAGCTGCATTCAGTGGTAGCGTAAACAGATAGTTCTGTAAAAAGCTCAGCCAAGTCTAACTGAAAAAAATCTACTTTTCTTGCATCAATTTAATTATAGCTCAGTTGTGAGCTCTCGTTTGACTGAGCGCGTTCCAGTTAGGAGTCTACAGACATGTTTTTTTCAGGAAATCATTTTTAAAAAATAATTGAATATGCCTAGGGATTGGGCCATCACTTTCTGAATTTAAAAAAAAAAAATTAAGCCCATATGATTTCATTTTCACTTTTAACCGAAACTCGGGGCAAAGTAGGCCTGTATGGCTACACCAAACTATATTGGAGGACGTTTTGTTGGGGGGGAGGGGGAACTTATCTTGCTGAACCCTTCATGACATTCATTGATGGACCTTGAAATACTCTGCTTCTCTTAGCTACCAGGGATTTCGCAAGGTACCATTTTAGGTATATTTCCATAAAATAAAAGACGGGTGGAGTTAAGACTGGAGGCTTAATACTTTTCATTCTCAGTTAATGCGCTGAGGATTTACCCGCACAGACCAGGTCTATTCTTGTGATAGTGTTGACCTGTTCACATTAGTGCTGCCGCGGTTATCCGGTTAACCTGTGGTTAAAACTTTGACCGGTCAAGAAAATGTTTTAACCGGTTAACCTTACATTCACTATACTCACCGTATATGTCCGTGTATAAGTCGCACCCCAAACTCACACCTGGAATCTTCCCTTTTGCCAAAAGCCCATGTATAAGTCACACCCCCCATTTTTAGCTCACCTGACTTTCAGTCAGGAGAGCTATAGTGATCACTCACCGTCCGTCGTCTGGCGTCCGTCCGTGAACATGGTGTTTGCGTCTTCTCCTCCCAAACCGCTGAACCAATTTAATTGATATTTGAGATAATAGTTTGTTATGACATCGCAATTTGATTTTGTTCAAATCAAGTTGCCCTGCCTGTGGGTAGGGCCACACCCAAAAAGTGAGCTGAAATCTTAAAAAATCTTCTTCTCATGAACCAGCAGTAGCAGAGACTTGATATTTGGTGTGCAGCTTCCTTTTGAGGTGTAGACTCAGATTTGTTCAAGAGAAGTTTGTGGGGCTATACTTGGCGTCCTTATGGGAGGGGTAAAATTTTTGGCCCCGCCCGAAATTTCTATTTTCCAAACCGAGAGGCTGATTTGAACCAAATTTTATGTGAGGGCTTATTGGGTCATAAGTACCTAATTTATGCTGATTTTTTTTTCCCGTAGCCCCATGGAAACCGCAGGAGCTAAAAATAGAAAAAAATTAAAACGCCCATATCTCCAAAACTGCATGGCACCGAGAATTTTTATTTGGTGTGAAGCTTCCTTAGGACCAACAGAAAGAATTGGTAAAAAAAAATTGCCATCGGTTTTATCATAGGGTACAGTTTCGGGACTTTGAAAAAGTGCGGAGTCAGCACTTTTTAACACTGTAGGCAAACATTAAAAAATCTTCTCCAGATCCAGCAGGCAGAATCTTTTGATATTTGGTATGCAACATTGGAGGGTGGATCTGATTCAAGTTTGTTCAAATCGGCCCCCTGGGTTCATATTTGGGCTCAGTATAGGAGCCCGATTTCGAACTTACTGCATTTCAGGCAAATTTCTTTGAAAATCTTCTTCTCCAGATCCAGCAGGCAGAATCTTTTGATATTTGGTATGCAACATTGTGGGGTGGATCTGATTCAAGTTTGTTCAAATCGGCCCCTTGGGTTTATATTTGGGCTCAGTATAGGAGCCCAAATTTGAACTTAGTGCATTTCAGGCAAATTTCTTTGAAAATCTTCTTCTCAAGATCCAGCAGGCAGAATCTTTTGATATTGGGTATGCAACATTGTGGGGTGGATCTGATTCAAGTTTGTTCAAATCGGCTCCCTGGGTTTATATTTGGGCTCAGTATAGGAGCCCAAATTTGAACTTGGTGCTTTTCAGGCAAATTTCTTAAAAAATCTTCTTCTCCAGATCCAGCAGGCAGAATCTTTTGATATTTGGTATGCAACATTGTGGGGTGGATCTGATTCTATTTTGTTCAAATCGGCTCCCTAGATTCATATTTGGGCTCACTATAGAAGCTTGAATTTGAACTTAGTGCATTTCAGGCAAATTTCTTCAAAAATCTTCTTCTCCAGATCCTGCAGGCAGAATCTTTTGATATTTGGTATGCAACATTGTGGGGTGGATCTGATTCCAGTTTGTTCAAATCAGCCACCTGGATTCATATTTGGGCTCACGGTAGAAGCCCAAATTCGAACTTAGTGCATTTCAGGCAAATTTCTTTGAAAATCTTCTTCTCAAGATCCAGCAGGCAGAATCTTGTGATATTTGGTATGCAGCATCCTTAGGGGGGTGAGATTCAAGTTTGTTCAAGCCATGTCCCTAGGTCCATATTTGGGCTCACTGTGGGAGCTTGAATTGTAACTTTGTTCGAAATGAGGAATTTTCTTAAAAAATCTTCTTCTTCAGATCCAGCAGTCCGAATGGTTTGATATGTGGTGAGTAGCATCCTTGGGGGGGGGGGGGGGGGGGGGGGGGGGGGGAGGGGGGATTCAAGTGTGTTAAAGCCAAGTCCATGGGTCCATATGTGGGCTCCCTGTGGGAGCCCAAATTATAACTTAGTCAATATGAGGAATTTTTCTTTAAAAATCTTCTTCTTCAGATTCAGCAGTTGGAATGTTTTGATATTTGGCATGGAGCAACCTTGGGGGCTGAGATTCAAGTTTGTTCAAGCCAAGTCCCTTGGTTCATATTTGGGCTCACTATGGGAGCCTGAATGACAACTTAGTTCAAAATGAGGAATTTTCTTTAAAAATCTTCAGATCCAGCAGATGAATGCTTTTGATATTTTTTATGCAGCATCCTTAGGGGGGTAAGATTCAAGTTTGTTCAAGCCATGTCCCTAGGTCCATATTTGGGCTGATTGTGGGAGCTCGAATTGTAACTTGGTTCAAAATGAGGAATTTTCTTTAAAAATCTTCTTCTTCAGATCCAGCAGTCGGAATGTTTTGATATTTGGTGTGCAGAATCCTTAGGGGTGTGAGATTCAGGTTTGTTAAAGCCAAGTCCCTGGGTTCATATATGGGCTCCCTGTGGGAGCCCGAATTATGACTTAGTTCAGTATGAGGAATATTCTTTAAAAATCTTTTTTTAGATCCACTGGTCAGAATATTTGGATATTTGGTTTCAGCTTTTCTTAGGAGGAGCAGATGCAACTTGTGGAAATCAATTCTCTGGGTTGATATTTAGGCTACCATGTCAGGTGAGCGCCCTCAGGCCCCCTGGGGCCTCTTGTTAAATATATGCAGTCAAAAAGAATTAGTTGCAAGTTACGTTTTGCCAATTTGGGGCAGTTTGGGATGAAACGGAAATAGGTAAGTTTTCACTAGTTACCACGTGGTGAATAAGATAAAAGAATAAAGGAAAATTATTACTAAAGATTTAAAAAATACTCACATTTATTTGTTTTTTGTTGTTTGTTTATCGCCCCAATGTCTTTCTTCATCCCTGTCAAGAAAATCCAACGCTCGTTTGTGACCAAAAGCTCATAGTTTCAGAATCAGGGCACCATTTGCGCCGTAACCTGCGCAGTTGTTGTGATTAAGTTGGTTTTTCCAGAATGCGAGAATGTTCTGGAAAAACCAATAAAAATACAACAAATGCGCAGGTTACAGCGCAAATTGTTTTCAAATTGTTGCCCCACTTAAGCATTGTTGGTGCTATTGAAACTAACTTTACCTGGTGCACGTGTGTGTAATTTATAACTGGACATTACACATCAGTGAATTGGAGTTCATGGAATAAATAAATACGTCTCTCCAGGTATTGCTGGCAAACATTTGATGAGTTATTATTTATTTTTTCGTTATTTTGATGATTTTGTATTTTTTATGGTTTCATCCATATTGGCCCCACAAACCTGTTGATTTCCGGTACATGCAATGATGTAAACACATGGGTGATTGAACAACAACGACTAAATAGAATACTTCTTTATTATTATTTATGGTCAATGTAAATAACATTGGCCGGCCCGATATAATAGTTACAGTTGAAGCAAGAACACACTACAAATATAGGTACCTTAAATGCGGTTAACCACGGTCAAACACGCTGGTTAACCGGTCAGAAAAAAAGTCTTAACCGTGGCAGCACTAGTTCACATCCATTTATATCTCCGCTCACTTTTGTTTCAAAAGTTGTACTTTTGTCGATTTGAAAAGGGGGGCGGTGGGGGGAGGGGGGAATTTTGGTTTCTTCAAGTACATGTAGCCTACTCTGTGTTTTCTTTGGAATTATGGTTATGGATTTAACACTTGTTTTTGTTTTTTCCATTTCGTATGTAAAGTTATTTTTAATGTCTTGGAACTTTTCGGATCCACGTGGCGTCAAATGTCAACATTGTGTCAGTCACGGTATTTTTAGCTCACCTGAGCGAAGCTAAAGGGGAGCTTTACTAATCATTTTCTGTCCGTCGTCCAGCATCCGTCTGTCCATCTGGCGTCCGGCGTTAACTTTACATTATTGACTTCTTCTCACAAACTACTCAACCAAATTGACCCAAATCTGGTGTTCATATTCCCTATAATATGTCAATTCAAATTTTTTCAAATCAATTTACGCCCCTTGGTAGGGCCACACCCAAAAAGTGAGCCTAAATTTTAAAAAATCTTCTCATGAACCAGCGGTAACTGAGACTTGATATTAGGTGTGCAGCTTCCTTTTGGGGTGTAGACTCAGATTTGTTCAAGAGAAGTTCTAAGGGTTATATTTGCCATCGTTATGGGAGGGGCAAGAATTTTTGCCATGCCCAAATTTTCTATTTTCCAAACTGAGAGGCCGATTGAACCAAATTTGATATGAGATTTTATTGGGACATAAGTAGTTGATTTATGCGGAAAAAAATTTTTTTCTGTCGCCCCATGGGAACCACAGGAGCTAAAAATAGAAAAAATTTAACCCTTTACCCAACGTAACGGCCAAAACCGGCCAGCGCTATTCACTAAAATCGCCAATTAATTTTCATTATTTTTTTCATTTTTTGTCTCAAAAACATAGGTTATGACCCCTCTTTGGAACGAGCTCGTTCCAAAGAGGGGTCATAACCTATGTTTTTGAGACAAAAAATGAAAAAAAATAGTTATTTAAGAATTTTGTTTGCAAGTGTCGTCTGCTTTTCATGTTAGGTAAAGGGTTAAAACGCTCATATCTCCAAAACTGCACGGCACTGAGAATATTTATTTAGTGTGAAGCTTCCTTAGGACAAACAGAATGTAATGGTAAAAAAAAAATTGCTTCGATTTTATCATGGGGTACTTTTTTTGGACTTTGAAAAAGTGCTGAGTCGGCATTTTTTAAGACTGTGGGCAATTGGAAAAACATTTAAGACTACTTTTCTCCCAAACCACTGCTCCAAAAGCTTTCAAATTTCACATATAACATCTTTGGAAGATTGTTTCACATGTTTATTGAAATCAATTCCCTGGGTCCATATTTGGGCTCTCTATGGGAGCCCAAATGTTTAAATTAGTGCAGTATGAGGAATATTCTTTTAAAATCTTCTTCAGATCTAGCAATAAGAATCTTTTGATATTTGGTATACAGCATCCTTAGGGGGGTGAGATTCAAGTTTGTTCAAGAAAATTCCCTGGGTTCATATTTAAGCTGAAAATTTGGGGTCCCGTTCTGGACTTAGAAATTTTGGACCAAAATCCAGAAATTTTGTTGGGTTTTTTTATGCGTTTCGGTCAATTTTAAGACAAAATTTTTTTTTTTTTTACACTGAAAATTTGGGGGCCAGGTGGGACTTCTGTTTTTTATGTGTTTGTCTCAATTTTGGGATGTAAAAGTGCAGGAACTGAAAATAGAAGGAAAATCCTGTATATTGTGTGGGCAGAATCGCTTCATCTAGTTGGTATATGCTTTTATTAGAAGGGGCGTATGCAGCTTGTTCAAGTCAATTCCCTGGTTTGATGCTTTAACTACCATGTCAGGTGAGCGATCTCAGGCCCCATGGGGCCTCTTGTTGTCTCCCGCTTTTTGAAAAAACAGGAGATATTAAATTCGGGGTGTCCTTCCGTCCTTTCATTCTTCCGTGTTTTCGTTTCCAGACTCTGAGTTTCCTTACAGTGACCGGATTTCGATGAAATTTGGGTAGTAGATCACTTTCATAAATTGTGGATCTAAGTTCGAATATGGGCATTTTCCGTGCATATTTAATTAGGTTGCTGAAATTTGATTGGCTGACAGTTTCCAGACTCGAACTTTCCTTAAAATCAACCGATTTCGATGAAATTTCATATATGGATTACTTTTATCAATACCTAGGTCAAGTTCGAATGTGGGAAATTTTGTACCGAAAATCTGTCCGTCTGCCCCATGTGTCAATGCACCTTGGACTAAAAGCCGTATTTATGAACCGATCTTCACGAAACATCTTGGGTATCTTTGTTATCATTGTGAGACCAGAATATGTGTTTTGGGGTTTGGTCCAAAATTCAAGATGGCCGCCAGTGGCCATTTTGTTCCGAAATTGGGTGTAATCAGTTTTTTGTACAGAACTTCGATATGAAAGTTCGGATTTGAATAAATCTTTGTATGAATGTTTAGTAGCATGCCATTCATCACATATAATACGGGTTTTGTTCTCGTGCAAAAATTATGCAAATTAGGGAAACTTTGATTTATTCAGTGCTGCAACTAAAACACAGTAAGTGCACACCTTCCGTGTTTTGGGTTTCCAGACTCTAACTTTCCTCTGTCAGTTGATTTCGATGAAATTTGTTTGGGTAGTAGATCACTATCATCAATTGTGGGTCCAAGTTCGAATATGGGCATTTTCCGTGCATATTTAATTAGGTTGCTGAAATTTGATTGGCTGATGGTTTCCAGACTCTAACTTTCCTTAGTCAACTGATTTCAATGAAATTTCATATATGGATTACTTTTCACATCAGTTTAATGTAATATGTCTTATCATACAGTCTTAATTTCCAGTGAGTCTCACAGTTATACTCCACATCATTTCACTTGCTTTGACATTGACCTCCGTGAAAATAAATCTGATAACCACTGTCTGAAGCACTGTCTTTTCTGTCTCTTCTAAATAACTTCCACTTGCAACTCAACTATATTCCACTGGATGCATTAATTCCCCTTGAAACTGCTGCCCAGTGGGAGACATGAATTCTCTGAATTTGCTTGTTTATTTTTATTTCCGATTTCAATTGCATGTGAGATTGCTGGCTATACTGCCTCAATCTGAGTATTTTCATTCTGATCACACAGAGGTTGAATAATATTGCTTTTTGAAAATCTTTTAAAGCTTTTTAGCTCACCTGAGCGAAGCTCAAGGTGAGCTTTACTAATCGCTTTCCGTCCGTCGTCGTCCGGCGTAAACTTTACAAAACCATCTTCTCTGAAGAAACCACTGGCCCAATATTTTTCAAATGTTGGGTAAATGTTTATTACCTAATGTCAATTCAGATTTGTTCAAATGAAGTTGCTGCTCCTCCTGGGTGGGGCCACGCCCCCAAGGGGAACCAAAATCTTTGAAAATCTTCTCATGAACAAGAAGTAGCAGAGACTTGATATTTGGTATGCAGCTTCCTTTTGAGGTGTAGAATCCAGTTTGTTCAAGAGAAGTTTGTCAGGCATTATTTGCCTTCGTTATGGGAGGAGCAAAAATTTTGGCCACGCCTAAAATTTCTATTTTCTGAACCGTGAGGTCGATTTGAACCAAATTTGATATGAGATGATAATGGGTCATAAGTAGTTGATTGCTGCAAAAAAAAATTTTCTCATTGCCCCGTGGGAACCTTGGGAGCTAAAAATAGGAAAAACCTTAAAACTGCCTTATCTCCAAAACTACACGGCACAGAGAATTCTTATTTTGTATAAAGCTTACTTTTATCCAGTAGAACAGAATAGTTAAAAAAAATCCCTATCGGTTTGATCACAAGGTACTTTTTTCAGGACTTTGAAAAAGTGCTGAGTCGGCACTTTTTAACACTGTAGGCAATGGGAAAAAGATTAAAAAATCTTCTTCTCCAGATCCAGCAGGCAGAATCTTTTGATATTTGGTATGCAACATTGTGGGGTGGATCTGATTCAAGTTTGTTCAAATCGGCTCCCTGGGTTTATATTTGGGCTCAGTATAGGAGCCCAAATTTGAACTTCGTGCTATTCAGGCAAATTTCTTAAAAAATCTTCTCCAGATCCAGCAGGCAGAATATTTTGATATTTGGTATGCAACATTGTGGGGTGGATCTGATGCAAATTTGTTCAAATCGGCTCCCTAGATTCATATTTGGGCTCAGTATAGAAGCTCGAATTCGAACTTAGTGCATTTCAGGCAAATTTCTTCAAAAATCTTCTTCCCCAGATCCAGCAGGCAGAATCTTTTGATATTTGGTATGCAACATTGTGGGGTGGATCTGATTCAAGTTTGTTCAAATCGGTTCCCTAGATTTATATTTGGGCTCAGTATAGAAGCTCGAATTCGAACTTAGTGCATTTCAGGCAAATTTCTTAAAAATTCTTCTTCTCCAGATCCAGCAGGCAGAATCTTTTCATATTTGGTAAGCAACATTGTGGGGTGGATCTGATTCAAGTTTGTTCAAATCGGCCCCCCCTGGGTTTATATTTGGGCTCAGTTTTGGAGCCCAAATTTGAACTTAGTGCATTTCAGGCAAATTTCTTAAAAAATCTTCTTCTCCAGATCCAGCAAGCAGAATCTTTTGATATTTGGTATGCAACATTGTGGGGTGGATCTGATTCAAGTTTGTTCAAATCGGCCCCCTGGGTTTATATTTAGACTCACTATAGAAGCTCGAATTCGAACTTAGTGCATTTCAGGCAAATTTCTTAAAAAATCTTCTTCTCCAGATCCAGCAGGCAGAATCTTTTGATATTTGGTATGCAACATTGTGGGGTGAATCTGATTCAAGTTTGTTCAAATCGGTCCCCTGGGTTTATATTTGGGGTCAGTATAGGAGCCAAAATTTGAACTTAGTGCATTTCAGGCAAATTGCTTTGAAAATCTTCTTCTCAAGATCCAGCAGGCAGAATCTTTTGATATTGGGTATGCACCATGCTTAGGGGGGGGGGGGGGGGGGGATTCAAGTTTGTTCAAGCCAAGTCCCTGGGTTCATATTTGGGCTCAATGTGGTAGCCCGAATTATAACTTAGTTCAAAATGAGGAATTTTCTTTAAAAATCTTCTAAAGATCCAGCAGTCAGAATGTTTTGATATTTGGTATGCAGCATCCTTAGGGGGGTGAGATTTAAGTTTGTTCAAGCCATGTCCCTAGGTCCATATTTGGACTCACTGTGGGAACTCGAATTGTAACTTAGTTCAAAATGAGGAATTTTCTTTAAAAATCTTCTTCTTCAGATTCAGCAGTAGTTGGAATGTTTTGATATTTGGTGTGCAGCATCCTTGGGGGGTGGAGGGGGGGGGGGGATTCAAGTTTGTTAAAGCCAAGTCCCTGGGTTCATATATGGGCTCCCTGTGGGAATCTTTGGATATTTGGTATAAGCTTTTCTTAGGAGGAGCAGATGCAACTTGTTGAAATCAATTCTCTGGGTTGATATTAGGCTACCATGTCAGGTGAGCGCCTTCAGGCCCCTTGGGGCCTCTGGTTTAAATGCTGACGAGACTCAACCGGCCCACAAATTCGCTCAAAAGCTGATTTCTGAAACCTATAATATGATCAGAAATATAGTTTATTTGCGCTTCCCACGGCGTTTGCAAATGGGCGTCAAATGGCATTTGGGCCTTTGGGTTCAAAATTCTCGTGAATAATTTATTGTTCAGCTTTCACACAAATGCATATTTTTGTTACAGAACACCAACTACATTAGTGCTGCCGCGGTTAAGACTTTTTTCTGACCGGTTAACCAGCGTGTTTGACCTTGGTTAACCGCATTTAAGGTACCTATATTTGTAGTGTGTTCTTGCTTCAACTGTAACTATTATATCGGACCGGCCAGTGTTATTTACATTCAATACATTGACCATTGGGAACAGTGAACGATCACACTCGCGCCCCTCTATTTCTGATACGGTACCGAAAGTGATTTTTCACACACGAACACTTTTTTCTGATCAATGGACTTTAAAATTTAACTGAGACATGAAGTCATGAACATCGTCGGTGTGTCTCTGGTGACCGGTCAACGAATACATACTGTTACTTACCATGTAGACGATTGGATTTGGAACAGATGTGTGGGCAATTCAAATCAGACTCAAATCGTCCACAAGTCTGATTCGAATTGCCCACACATCTGTTCCGAATCCAATCGTTTATACATCTTCATAGGCGATTCAGACCATTGAGACCAATGAGTCAAATGAGAGTCATTATGAGACCATATTTATTGGCGAATCAATTCGAACCATATTTGTGGACTGTCACTGCCCGTCACTCTCATAAAAGATCAGTGATCACAGCCTGCCCTATCCATGCTATGATCACTGATCTTTTATGATAGTAACGGTACTGACGGATAAATATTAAATAGGGCATCTGTTAGGAAGAGAGCCAGAGTCGAATGAGTTGATCACAAGAACAGGAGTACAGCACTGGTCCAGAACGTGGGAAAACATTGCTAAAGTGTCAGGACTCAGAACCCAATCAACCCACTGCGAAGTTGGCCCAGGAGAAGTCGGCTCACGGGAGTAGTCCCGTGGGCCAACTTCTACTGGGCCAACTTTGCAATACCTTCATGCAATATGAAGAACAGCTGCACTTCACAGGATGACTGGACTCCACTCACTCCAGATGGAAAGAGAACATGAGGAAGACCGAAAACAACATGGAGAACACTCTGGAGTCGGAACAGGTGAGGATGAAATGAAAACCATACAGCGCGCCCGGGGTTCTTGACGAATGACGAGACTGTCACGAGACTGACGAGAGTCATGAGATTGGCCCAAGACACGGAAGACAGGCAGAGCTGGAGAGACTTGAGACTTTGTTCAGTTAGTTGCCGCCCTATGCAGTATGAGTATGCACCACAGGGTGTTAAGGCAAATGATGATGATGATGATTATCACAGCATGAATTCACACTTTTGTTATTCTAAGTTAGAACAACAAAAGTGTGAATTCATGCTGTGATCACTGATGTGTTATGATCACGCCATCACGGTACTGCAGAGTGCAGATAAAACAAGTGACACTGTGTGACTGACTGACTGTGACACCGGAATTGACTAAAATTAACTGAATACATCTTCAATCTCAAAACAAATCTTTATTCAAATTTCAAACAGAAGAAATGTCAGCATCACTCAGAAAACAAAAAAGCCTTCTCGTCTCGGGTGAGTCCGCCTCTGTCGGGTGACCCGAAATAAAATGCAACAATCTAACAGAGTTACTCAAATCTTGAAATTCAATGCTCAATTACTCATCAGTCATCATTCATCACCTGGACAGTCTGGACTTCATTAGTCATCATCAACATCAGTTACACCGGGTATATGGAAAGTGGTATCTGAGGGTGAGTTCCTGACATATTCACGTATGAATATCAAAATGTCAACTGTGTCGGGATCCAAACTGGAGCGCTTCTTCGACACGATGTTGCCCGCGGCAGAAAATATTCTTTCAGAGGGGACGGAAGTTCCAGGAACACTAAGAAAGAACTGACCCTCGGAAATCTTTCCTCGTTTTTGTGCCACCACTGTGCAGAGCTGATATCAGTTGTAGCTTTTGTTTCAAAGTATGACTTAACTTCGTCGCGAACTACAGCATCAGAGCTAGATACTTCCTTATTCCCTTCACTGTAGAAATCCCATAACAGAAATTTCATAGCGGTATTAGCACTTTCAATCTTTGATTTTTTTGATTTGGGAACGAATTTGGTAATTGTCTCAGATTTTCCACTCAGTGGGTCAATTTGGACGGAGGTCGTAGTCGCAGGTGAATCTGTGGAAGTCGGGGTCGCACATGATGCAGAGGCAACATTAATGTCGGGATCAGTAACATCAGTTGTTGGCATACTAGGCAATGTAGGCATAGCAACGGTACTAACAGCACTCGCTGATGTCGCGTGCATAGTTGAAGAACTTGAAACTGTTGTAACAGTTTAACTTGATTTGCCAGTGTTTGATGTAGAAATTATGATCATTTCCACAAGTTTCTCGAACACTGCTTCGCGTTCCGTTTCTGTTAAAAAGGGCAAACTCTTATAACGAGGATCAAGTGAAGAAGCAATGATGTATGGGTTCTTCTCGGGATCCCTAAGGGGGAATCTTTTATCCAAGTCATTTCTAACGGTCCTTTTAAAATCCTTCAATACTTGATTGTCGTCACCCTTCTCATTGAGATTTCTTATGAGGCCTTGCACCATGGGAAACACCATACCTAGCATGGGGAATTCTTCAGAACAAACCACTTCAGTAGCCATCTGTAGGGGCTTTAATGTTGGGGTTACTGTTTCAATTGTCCGCCAAATGTCGTCACTCAACTCCAGGATTCTTCTGTCCGATGGTGATGTGATTTTGGGATCATGTATGACAGATAAAACTGGCAATCGTTGTTCGAGTAAGCGATCAAACATCGCGTATGTTGAGTTCCACCTAGTGGCAACGTCTTGAATAAGTTTATGTGAAGGAATGTCATCAAACTTCTTCTGATTTTTCTCAAGGGCATAGGTAGCAACATTTGATTTGTTGAAATGGCTAACCAAACATCTGGCGCTCCCAATACCACGAGAAATAGGTTGAATTGCGAGTCCTGCCTTGACGCTTAATTGCAAGGTGTGGCCGAAGCAGCGAATGTGCGCTAAATTCTCAAACTTTATTTCGCAAACAGCCGCGACTATGTTCGACCCATTGTCAGAAACAGTCGCTAGTAGCTTTTCTTCTGGTATTCCGAAGTCTATCAAGATTTCTTTAATTTCTGCAGCTAGATTGATTGCAGTGTGTCTCTCCTCAACTTTGCATGTCCGTAGTACGAAATTCTTGATCGTCCAATCATCGGTCATGTAATGCACAGTTATGGTGATATACCCGTCGGTCGCACAGCTAGTCCAGAAGTCTGTGGTAATGGCAACAGATTTGCGAGATGTAAGTTCTGAAATTAACTGCTTCCTCAGCAGCTGATAATTAGTTTTCAACAACTTCTTGACTGTTGTTCGACCGGGAACATCATACGTCGGGTTGAGAAGCTTGATAAATTCACGGAAAGATTTCGAGTCCACTATACTGATGGGCCTCATATCGACGGCACACCATCGAATGAGTGCAGATGTAGCTTGAAGCCATTTCCCTCTTGCCATTGGCTTTGCTGGTGCGCCAAAATCTAACTTTGTCTGAATCTTCTGTTTACTCGTACAGGCTGCATGTACGCTGGAGGTGGCGAATAATGCCAGGGTTCATACAGCTCTTGAAAAACCCTTGAAAATGAGTTTTTTCTTGAAAAACCCTGGAATTTGAAATTAGCCCTTGAGAAACCCTTGAACTTTCAGAAATCTCTTGAAAAACCCTTGAATACCAAGCTGTTTCCTGGGCATTGTAAATATATGTGTACTCGCCTTTTACTTGTTTGTTGCTCTCGTGTCACTCAGTTAAAAAAAACATAAAAAAGTATGGAATGTTTTACCAAGATTACTGTAACACAGATCACACTTTTGGTACTAGTACTTCCTGACTTCCAAAGTCAGATCCGTGTCACATGAATCTTAGATTTTTAGAGCTCGTACAACCAGACATGTTAACTCTCCCGGAATGCCCGGGATTCTCCCGGAATTAGCTATCCCCTCCCGCCCGGGAGTCAATTTGGACCAAAAATCTCCTGGAAAGTCGACATACCAGACAAAAACTGAATCTACCAGCTTTTGTTTACAAATACAAAAGCATGTGCTCTACTCTCAATGGCAAGGTCATTAAGTTTGTGTGAAACGTCACCACTTACGTAAGAACTGATGACCAATTCTCATTTCTGTCAATGGCCGTGTTGTGATTATTGCAACACGTTTGACAGGCGGATTAAATGAATTTGAGATGCAGGATAATTGCTGAAATTGATTATATATTAAAGGCACACCTTTGCTTGTATACAGGTAGCAGTCAAATCGAAAAATAAATTCCATACGTATAAAATCTTGTCCAATCGAAAAATGTGCAAAAATACGCACAAATTTATTGTGCATTTTGGATTTCACTTTCAGATAATTATAGCCAATTTTGGAGACAAACGGCTCAAACATATGAGTTGCTGTAATTTTCAATATATTGGGAAAAATTTCCGATTCGCAATTTTATAAAGCAGGCTGTGAAAAAAATTATGTTTTTGGTGAAAAAAATCTCTAAAAAGTTGGTAATTTACGGCATTTGCACGTTTTTGCATTCGTAGTGATAAATGGACAACAAAATATCCCCGAGATGTTTCGTCCTGGGCTGGCTGTGGCATAATTTTCACGTTTCACTGAAAAATGATCATCCCATTCCAAATCCCCTTCGTAAATGACCAACTACTTCCAGTGAGTAACCGGTGTGGTTAGGTGGGGCGCTGGGCTTTGGAAGATCGAATTACCACAACAACCGGGCTCTGGGGTGTGCCTAAACACCGCAGATCGTCGCAGGTTACCGCAGGTCGCCGCAAGTACCCATAATTACCCAAATGGATCCAAAACTTTCAACACAGCACCATAACTGATATAGTGCTGAAAAGGTCGAAAATATCTCCAAACATTTTGTACATAAAACCATTGAAATATGGATGTCATTGGAACAAGCTCAGATATTGGCACATGACCACATCCATATTTCTGATTTCTGTTTTTCTCTATATTTCTATGGTTTGGCTTTTGAAAGGACAAATTGTTCAAATGAAACACATTAGGGTGGAATGTTTAATGTATGTGTGTGTGAGGGGGGGGGGGGGGGGGGGGGGGGTAACATGGAAATTATTGATGTGCTGCCCATGTGCAAAAATATCGCTGACAAGCATCCGAGTCTCACTGGGAGCTCATCAAAATCTCACTGACAGTCACCTCCAGAGGTTAACAGGTCTGGGTCACTCGCCACCAGTTAGTAGAACGTTGACGTATGTTCCTTTGATGTATTGTTGTTGGGCTGTTTCCTGTTATGTGTGTGGGGGGGGGGGGAGGGGGTATTTGGTATTAATTTATATTTAAAATTGATCGATCCACACATTTTTTCTACGCGCAAAAAAAAATCTCCCTGAAAATCATGTCATCTCCCTGAAAATTTTCTTCAATCTCCCTGAAAAAAATTTTGGGAGGTTAACATGTCTGCGTACAACAAGCTGAATAGTATATGTAGCCCTTGAAAAAAAAAAAAGTAACCCTTGAAAAACCCTTGAATTTTGAAAGCAAATTTTTGTATGAACCCTGAATGCATGCTTCTTTTCGATGTGGTATCTCAGCGATGAAGTCGAACCCGAGTAATTGAACCGAACTTTGCAAAGCTTACATTCTGCCTGCTTTTTGTCACCACATTCGATTAGCGTAAAATTGTCCCAAATATCTAATTTTCGCGATTTTTGAATCCGTGAACCTGATGGTGCCGAAGCCATTGCTAATGTATCATTGAATTTGAAATATCAGTTCTCTGATAGTGCCGCGCTTGCAGCAATCACAAGTTTCACAACATTGTACATTCGTACACATCGGACCCTCTTTGTCGGCGAAACTTAAAGACAATCACTGTTAATAATTATAAGGCTCATTGACAGTGATTGTCTTTAAGTTTCGCCGACAAAGATGAAAGATGCATGTTCGCGCATCAAAGGAAAAGATACAAGTTACAAAGTCGCTGTTATTTGATCTGTTTGATGTTAGAAATTAGAAGATAACTCAGTGGTCAGTAAGCGTCATTAGTTGAATTCGCACCGAAAACAGTCAGATAATATAACATGGCGTGATTGGCATGTACTATAGTGAATGTAAGGTTAACCGGTTAAAACATTTTCTTGACCGGTCAAAGTTTTAACCACAGGTTAACCGGTTATCCGGATAACCGTGGCAGCACTAAACTACATGTGTGTCTTGAAATTTAAACTTCCATTATAAATAGCGGGGCGTTCCGAATTCGGTCGCAACATTTTCGACACACTGTCAGTTCAGCATTCTGTGGAAAGCGTTCTTTCTTTCCAACCATGCCTGCCTCTCCCACAGTTGCTCCATTAGAACGGCTGCAATTAATAGTAGGCTAATAATCTCGAAATGCAAACGTCTTTATTTCTGTCTTCTCCTACCACATTTACATACTGTCCTTCCCAAAATACTGGTTGTAGGTTCCCACTCCTGTGTGGTTGCAGGAAATCCACTCTTGTCTTCAAAACGTATAAATTTTCCACTGGCCACAGCTGTTCAATGCTCTTTCTTCTTTCTTGACGAAGAGAAATGGCTTGAAACGCTACAAGCAAAAATTCCACATGTGATAAAGACATCTTGTGTCAAATTTGTCACAAATAGTGATACGAAATGCGGTAGAGACGCCAGGTTTTATTTGGAAGCCGCCAGTTCTCACCTACAGCAATTATCTGTACCTATTGGTTAACTGGACTAATCTTTTATGCACCAGGATGCAGGGTCAACGCTGGGATCTTGTTCCCGGGTCATCCCAGGTTTCCACAGGTTTTTCGAGAGGAAAATGAAAAAATTGTCCCAGTGATGGGCAATCACTGGATCATCCCCCTGGCGTTTTCTGTTTGAGACTTGATAACCGTATTTTTGGCCAGAAAAAAAGCAAGCTAGTCTGAACATCTTTTGATAAATTGTATCAGTTTTCACATCGGTTGTGATGGATAAAAAAAATATATTGACAAGCATGTACATGGCATTGAAGAATGTCACTACATTTCCTCCTTATTAGGGTTGATTAAAACTGTACCAGAACTCTGAATCAGGCATGCCTCGTAAACTGGTACATTCAGCAGCATTTTGACACAATTCTAATTCCCTGGGGGGGGTTATATGGGATGAATTTATTATGAGTCTATTGGGTCATCAAAACTGCCCATCTTGAAATGAATTATAGTGGCTATATTCAATCAGTGGTGGTGCTAGCATTTCCCTGACAGTGGAGTGGGACTGACCTCCCTGATGGAGGGGGGGGGGGTGGGGGAACAAGGCATATACTAGTCTGTAAGATGCTATATATGGCTCCTTCCCCCGCTGGGACTGAAGCCTCGGGTGGGAAGGAACAGTATAAAGCCATTTTACACAGAGACTATGTTGTGCCCCAGAAACCTTACAATAAAATGGAGAGTTCCCAACAGTGAGTATGTATATAAATACTACTCCGTAAGACCGCTACCTTCTGACCCTCCCCTAAATTTGAGCTCATGCCTCGGTGGTGAGAAGGGGCAGTATATAGCTGCAATACAGAGGCTAGAGGGTAGCTAAGAAACCATACAATAAAATGCAAGAGTTTTTATATGGGGAAGGGGGCTGGGAATAGGTATATACTAGTTTGTAAGTCACTATATACTGCCCTTCCTCACCTGGGGCTCAAGCCCTGAGGATGGGGGAGGATCAATATAAAGCTGTCTTACAAAGGCTATTATTTGCCCCCAAAAACTTCAGAATCAAAAGGAGGTGAGGATTGCGGCCTAGGTTTATCAGTACTACTCTGTAAGATGGCTATCTACTGAACCTACCCTAAATTGGAGCACATGCTTTTGTGGTGAGGAGGGGCAGTATATCGGTTTTGCGTTTTTTTTTTTTAAAACCGAAACTGAACCGCCACCTTAACAAAAAACCGAGACTTTCGGTTTCAACAAATTGGTAAGTTTATGACCTCTCCAACACCTGCATTCCTTACGTCAAAGGCTGAAATGTCGGGCGAAGGTAAACGCTGTGCTGTTTATGCTTACTTCAAGATGATTGACAACAAACCCCCCCCCCCCAAACAGTGGTAGAAAATTTCTTTTTAGTCCCCTACGGGAACCGTAAGGGGACTATAGGATTGCACTCCGTCCGTCCGTCCGTCTGTCTATCTGTCTGTCCGTCCGTCCGTCCATCTGTCCGGCCGTCCCTCCGTCCATCCGTCCGTCTGTTTTTTTATGTTACCACCTCTCCCTCCAACATGCTTTAAGCTACACCTTTCATATTTGGTATCTGGATAAATGGTTCTGAGGGGATGATACACGCTCAAATTTTTTTTTTCAAAATCCAAGATGGCGGAATGGCAGCCATTTTTGTTGTGTTTTTTTAGCTTTTTTTTTCTCTATTTTCATGTTACCACCCCTCCCACCAACATGGTTCAAGGTACACTTTGCATATTTGGCACATGGATATAGGGTTGGGAGGGGATGATGCACGTTCAATATTTTTTTTCAAAATCCAAGATGGCGGCATGTCGGCCATTTTTGTTGTGTTTTTTAAGCTTTTTTCTCTATTTTATGTTACCACCCCTCACTCCAACATGGTTCAAGCTACACTTTTTATATCTGGCACATGGATAGAGGGATGTAATGGGATGTTGCACGTTCAATATTTTTTTTCCAAAATTCGTCTGTCGGTCCGTCCGTCCGTCCGTCCGTCCGTCCATCTGTCTGTCTGTCTGTCTGTCTGTCTGTCTGTTTTTCATGTTACCACCTCTCCCTCCAACATGCTTTAAGCTACACCTTTCATATTTGGCACATGGATAGAGGGTTGGGATGGGATGATGCATGTTCAATATTTTTTTTTCAAAATCCAAGATGGCAGCATGGCGGCCATTTTTGTTGTGTTTTTTAAGCTTTTTTCTCTATTTTATGTTACCACCCCTCACTCCAACATGGTTCAAGCTACACTTTTTATATCTGGCACATGGATAGAGGGTTGTAATGGGATGTTGCACGTTCAATATTTTTTTTCCAAAATTCAAGATGGCGCCATGGCAACCATTTCTGCTGTGTTTTTTAAGCCTTTTTCTCTATTTTATATTACCACTGCTCCCTCCAACATAGTTCAAGCTGCACTTTTCATATATGGTACATGGGTAAAGGGGTTGTGAGGGGCTTATGCACGCTCAATATTTTTTTTCAAAATCTAACATCTGTCTGTCTGTCTGTCTGTCTGTCTGTCTGTCTGTCTGTCTGTTTTTATGTTACCACCTCTCCCTCTAATATGCTTCAAGCTACACCTTTCATATTTTGTACATGGATAAATGGTTCTGAGGGGATGATGCACAGTCAATATTTATTTTTCAAAATCCAAGGTGGCAGAATGGCGGCCATTTTTGTTGTGTTTTTTAAGCTTTTTTCTCTATTTTATGTTACCACCCCTCCCTCCAACATGGTTCAAGCTACGCCTTTCATATATGGTACATGGATAAAGGGTTGTGAGGGGATTATGCACGCTCAATATTTTTTTTTCAAAAATCCAAGATGCTTTTCTACTCTAGTGTCTTCTTTGACAAAAACACCTTATGTCACAAAAGCGCCGTAGGGGACTAATACCACCTCGGTGGTCAAACACTTGTTAAAATTAAGCCCCTCAGTTCATATTTGGGCTCAATACAGGAGCCCCAATTTCAACATGGTCAGTAAGAGAAGTTCTCTTTAAGAGTCTTCTTGTCTAGAACCACTAGTCAGAATCTTTTAATATTTGGTATACAACCTTGTTAGAGGGGTCAAATTCACATTTGTTCAAATTAGGTCCCCAGTTAATATTTGGGCTTCCTAAGAGGGCCTGAATGTTAACTTAGTGTAACATGAGGAATATCCTTTAAAAATCTTCTTGAGATCCAACGGTCAGAATCTTTTAATATTTTGTATACAGCATAAGGGGGATCAGATCTAAGTTTGTTCAAACCAAGTTTCTTTGTTAATATTTGGGCTCCCTATTGGAGCCCGAATTTTAACTTAGTCCAATATGAGGAATAATCTTTAAAACTCTTTTTCTCAAAACCTGCTGGTCAGAATCTTTTGATATATGGTATTCAAAATTCATACAGGTGGTCAGATTCAAATTTGTCAAAATCAAGCCTATTGGTTCATAATTGAGCTCTCAGGGATACAGAGAATAATCTTTAAAAACTTTCTTCTTCAGATCCACCAGTCAGAATCTTTTGATGTTCAATATACAGCATCCTTGAGGGTTGTAATGGGATGTTGCACATTCAATATTTTTTTTCCAAAATTTGTCCGTCTGTTTTTTATGTTACCACCTCTCCCTCCAACATGCTTTAAGCTACACCTTTCATATTTGGCACATGGATAGAGGGTTGGGAGGGGATGATGCACGTTCAATATTTTTTTTTTCAAAATCCAAGATGGCAGCATGCCGGCCATTTTTGTTGTGTTTTTTAAGCTTTTTTCTCTATTTTATGTTACCACCCCTCACTCCAACATGGTTCAAGCTACTCTTTTTATATCTGGCACATGGATAGAGGGTTGTAATGGGATGTTGCACGTTCAATATTTTTTTTCCAAAATTCAAGATGGTGCCATGGCAACCATTTCTGCTGTGTTTTTTAAGCCTTTTTCTCTATTTTATGTTACCACTGCTCCCTCCAACATAGTTCAAGCTGCACTTTTCATATATGGTACATGGATAAAGGGGTTATGAGGGGATTATGCACGCTCAATATTTTTTTTTCAAAATCTAACATATGTCTGTCTGTCTGTCTGTTTTATGTTACCACCTCTCTCTCTAATATGCTTCAAGCTACACCTTTCATATTTTGTACATGGATAAATGGTTCTGAGGGAATGATGCACAGTCAATATTTATTTTTCAAAATCCAAGATGGCAGAATGGCGGCCAATTTTGTTGTGTTTTTTAAGCTTTTTTCTCTATTTTATGTTACCACCCCTCCCTCCAACATGGTTCAAGCTACGCCTTTCATATATGGTACATGGATAAAGGGTTGTGAGGGGATTATGCACGCTCAATATTTTTTTTTCAAAATCCAAGATGCTTTTCTACCCTAGTGTCTTCTGTGACAAAAACACCTTATGTCACAAAAGTGCCGTAAGGGACTAATACCACCTTGGTGGTCAAACACTTGTTTCTTAAACGATATCTACAGAACCACCCCCAGAGGGAATATGAAAATTAAAAAGTTTTACGTAAGAATCGTTAAGTAAATTTAATGAACCGGGCACAGCCTCAGGTTCACTCATATTCGACCAAATAGGTATTGAAAGTTACCTGACAATATATGGTGTAAAAGTAATATAAATTATCTATGACCCAAAATCATCAGCTTACGGTTCTGTGCGTAGTAAATTAGATTGGAGGTAAACACAAAATTTATTGAGTTTTAAAACTTCAAAGTTCAGATGGGAAAAATGACGGGTAAATTATGTTAACAGACTTCTGGCACGTTCTCTGAAGTCACATGCTCAAGGTAATGCTGCGCATTGGCAGTTCTGTTTTTTTGTCAACAATAAAATGGTTAAATGAAAATAGAACATATCCTGTTTATTGGATGGCAGGTAACTATTGAAAATTTTTCAAAACTTTTTGCGAATTATTTGTATTCTATTTGAACTTACTTTTAGGAATCCCGCAGTACTGCAGGTCTGTTGTGTATAAACTATCAAGTGTCAATTTAATGCTGCATTCCCAATACACAGTTGTAAAATCAACACATGCTTTCCCACATGTATTTTGTATACACAAGGAATCCCAATATGCAATACTGCAGACTTTGAAATCCCATTATGCAGACGTCTCCCGTCAAAAACATCAATTGTCTGTTTCAACTGAGATGAAATCAATGCAGGGATCAGCCGAGAGGACAATTTGAAGTTGGCACTATCTTCACCTTGGCACCGCTCACTTCGCCCAATTTCTATGTTTGGGCAAACTCAAAATAAAAACACGAACCTAAATAGTCGAAATTAGGAGAGTTATGTGAAAATATTGGAGTGAATGAGTTACCAATAAAAGTGATTCGTATATCACGACTTACTTCAATAATACTTATCAAAGTCACAAGAAATATGACTTGTGTTCCTTTTATTCCACTGTCATTTGAAGCAGGAACCATTAAGAAACAGGGGTAGTCTAATTTGAAACGATGTGATAATTACCGGAATAAGCACAATAATTGCATATTATCCACCAAAACCAGGGTGAGAATTTTGCGACTCCTTCAAAATAAGGAAATGTTGACTTTTGCTAAAATGTAGTTTTTCTTGTAAATGCTTGCATCTTGATAAGCCATGGTTTGAAATCCTGGGGGGACCATGCTGGTGAAGAGTTGTGGGGGGGGGGGGGGGGGTGGATCTCAGGACTGAAGGTACTGTACTTGTGCTGAGGGCAGGAAATCAAAAAGAATCTTTTCAAATTTTCAAATATGGGGATGGGAGGAGCAAATGGAATGAGGGGGGGGGGGCTGGTCTCCCTAGACACCCCCATGGCTCCACCGCTGTAACCCACTACAGTAGTCCTCTACAATATGTCCATTAGCTGAGACGAGTGGTTAACACTGAGTAACCCTGGTGACTCAACACGCTGTATGATACTCATGACTTGGATGACAAATACAGACACATCTTATGTATACATTACCCTCTAAAATGGATTTCTACAATATATTTTGAAAAAACGAAAACTGAGTTTTTGTACAAAACCGAACCAAAATACAAATTTCAAAACCGCCCAGCCCTAGTATATAGCCACTATACAGGGGCTGGAGTGTAGCGAAGAAACCATACAATAAAAGGCAAGAGTTTCTGTACGGGGTAGGTATATAGTAGCCTGTAAGTCACCGGTATTACTTATTGAATTTTAATAATATGACAGTATCTATTAAAAAAAAACAGCGGCAAAGGAAGAAAAATTTTTTTTTTTGGATTGGAGGTAGGGGTTGGGGGGGTTGGGTGGGGTACAGTGTCATTGCACCACAATGATCGACACAGTATGCATGGTGAGGGGGGAGGGCATGAGTGGGTAAGGACATAGAAAATTCAAAAGGGAGAGTTTGTGGGGGCCATGGCCACTCCAATCAAAGATACAGATGGGCCTTCATGGACCTCGGTCCTTCCACAAAAGACACACACTTATATTTTGCAATTTTATATTCAGCTATGGAAAGCATACTACCTCTCCCAAGGCAGCTAATCTGATCGATTTATCAGCTTAACTTGATAAAGTCAAGATAAGCTATTGCCATCACGCGTGTAGAAGTCTGCTAGTCTGTGAGTCTGTTCACATTTTCCTTTAGCACAGACTACACCCCGTAGTTCTTGTCTGATCGTCACGAAATTTCATATGCAGTTTTGGGGGCATGTCTAGATGAGAACTAGGGCTGCAACGATTCATCATGATTTCAATGCATCGTGATACATTTGTACACGATACACATATCGTATCGTTTCATGTGTATCACGATACAAACGATACACTTCCAGAAGGTTGGCATGATGTAGTCAGAAGTTACATTTTCAGGCCCAACAAGTCTATTTTGTGCTTTTCCAACTTATAATTCCACCTCGGGAGTATGAAATTCTATCAGTATAGCTATAATCACTTTCAACGTGATACTTACGATCCCAACGTAATCCCCCTCTGAAGGGGATTACGTTGGGAACGTAAATATCACGTTCAAAGTGAATTATAGTTATACTGATAGAATTTCAGACTCCTGTGATTCCACTTGTTCATTTGTATTTCAGTAAAATATCAACTCTGTCTAAATTATAAGCATAGTTTGAGGCAACAGACCTCTCATCTCTGAGTTGAACCCAGACTTACAGAGGTCCATTGGCTGAAACTTGCTTGTCTTTCTCAAGCTCTAAAAAGGAAATTGGATGTTACTGGTCAAATGAAAGTTGGACTCTGTGCAATTTGGGGGCCTTTTATTACTGATAATTCACTCTCAATGTACTGCCTGTAATGTATCTTGAAAAAGTCGTATCGTGAAAAAAAATTGCAATACATATTGTATTGTCAGTGAGACGTATCGTTGCAGCCCTAATGAGAATGTCCCCTTTTGGTCCTGATCAGTCAACCGGTATGGCTGCCCGAGCCAAAAACCATTAGCACAGTCTGCAGGTCGTATTTATGAAGGGATTTCATTTTAACTTGGCAGGATGTCTCTGTATAATGCCAAGATGAGAACGTCCCCTTTTGGTCATGATCTGTCAACCGTGATGGCTGCCCAAGCCCGAAACCCAAAAACTTTTAGCACAGTCTGCAGGTCATATTTAATATGGAGGGATTTCATTGTAACTTGGTAGGATGACTCTGTGTGATGTCTAGATGAGAACTTCCCCATTTGGTTGCGATCTGTCAACCGTGACGACTGCCCGAACCCCAAAACCTTTAGCACAGTCTACAGGTCATATTTATGGATGCATTTCATTGTAACTTGGTAGGTTGACTTCATATTATGTCTAGATGAGAACATCCCATTTTGGACACGATTGGGCAACTGTGACAGCTACAGGGGACCGAAGACCGAAAACCACTCAAATCTTTCAACATTAACACCCACTAGCCAAAATCAACATGAATTTTGCATTTGTTCTTAAAAATTTACTTCAAGAGCAAATTTCTCTAATTCCAGGGTGTTGTAACAATTATTTTGGTATGTATAGATGCAACAGTGATCGCGGAAGAATGCTGCCGTTTACTTTTTTGTCTCAGATTTAACCCTCAAGCACAGTGAGGGTGAGAATAAGTGTATTATTTGAAAATGACAAAACTAGCCATCTTTGGTTGCTTTCTTCTATCATTTTGGAAAGGGTTAATTTCAAACACTTTTCATGTGCGTATTCACAATTGACTACCGAGCATATTTACTGTTGTAAGTTAGGTTTTAAAGTTTTAACCTATCCCATACTGGTTGCAGAAAAGTAATTCCTGTCCAAAAAAATTTTTTTCAGAATTTGGTACGTTTAGGTGATGATTTACTCCATTTTTAATTGCTTGAGCTCTGAATGTTTTCTATAGCTGCATGCAGCAGTCAAAGCATGACAAATTTTGTTTTATATGTTATTATTAAAAGTTTAACGCTTGACAGATTTGAGACTTCCCATAAGGGTACTATCAGAATAATTGATATTTTCGCCAATTTTTACATGCGATTTCTCAGCACTGGAGCCATATTTTTTCAAAAAGTTTCCCATGAGAAGATACAGCATTCATCCAAGAGCAATTTTGCTGTTATATGTTTTATTTCATGTTTTAATCCTCACCCAGTTGTCAGACCTTGAACTGGAGTACCCTCAACTTGCACATGTTCATTCAAATACCATGATTCAAGAGTCCTCCATGTCTTTATCAGACACTCAGTCTGAGATTGATGTTCACACATTTAGAGCATAATATGATACACTAAAATCACCACACAAATATTTCAAAATTAATCCTTATTGGGCACAAATGATATGAATATAGCATTTTATCTTCAAGATTGACTAACTTCAATGGCAAATTTATCTAATTGCAAGCTTGTTGTAGCAACTTTTTTTGTATGCATACATACAACAGTGCATACAGAAGATGGTTACTGTTTAGTTTTTAATCTCATCTTTAACCCTCAACCACAATGAAGGTAGGAGTTCCATTCAAAAATGCCAAAATTAGCTAACTTCGGTTGCATTTTCCTGTCATTTTGGAAACGGTTAATTTTAAACACTTTGGTAGGGATGCTTAATGAACGAATCCGCTGCTGTAAATTATGCTTTGTTGCTTAACCCAACATATGCTTTGGCCACTTAAAGAATAGAACTGTCCGAAAAAAATTGAATTTCGGTGAATTTTGCGAACATCTACTCATTTCCTCTAATTGCAAGGTTGTTTTAGTAATTATTTTGGTATGGGTAGATGCAACAATGATTGGAGAAGAAGTTACTGTTTACTTTTTAATCTCAAGATTTAACCCTCAAGCACAATGAGGGCGAGAATAAGAGCACCGTTATAGAATGCTAAAATTAACCAACTTTGAATGCTTTTTGTCTATCATTTTGGAAATAGTTAACTTCAAACACTTTGCTTTTACTATAAGTAGTCTACATTTTCACATTGGAAAGTTGGGAAAGCCTGTAATTTGTCCAACCAATTACAATTCTCTAGTTTTCTTTTTCTTTTCTTTTTTCCGCCGTCAATTTTGTCTGTTAAACTGCTCAAAAACAAGCTGTATGATTTGAACCAAATTTGGTATACTTATGTAATGTTATAAAATCTAGTGAAATGAGGTATCATCATGTCTGTGAAAACGCTTATTTTCAAGATATTCTACCAAAACCGTCAAAATTTCACCCCTCACCCAGTTGTCGGGCTTTGACTGAATTGGAGTACCATCAAATTGTACATGTTAATTCAAATACCAAGATCCAAAATTCCTTCTTGTCTCTTATCAGAAACTCAATCTGTGATTGATTACGGGTATCTGGAAAGTGAAATGAGGTATTGTCATATTTGTGAAAACACGTATTTTCAAAATATTCTCCCAAAACCATCAAAATTTCACAATTTTTCAAAAGTCTCAAAATTGTTTACAGGTATGTAGCTCCGATTTTCCAAACATATAGAGCATAATATGATGCAACAAAATTACCACACTAATATTTCAAATTTAACCCCTATTGGCTAAAAATGACATGAATATAGCATTTTTTTCTAAAAAAAATTGACCAACTTTAAGGGTGCATGCCAGTGTGAATGAGTACAGTTGGTCTCCCCCCCCCCCCCCCTCAATTTTGTCTGCTGCACTGTTCAAAAACCAGCTGTACAATTTCAACCAAATTTGGCATGCTTATGTAATGTCATAAAATCTAGTGAAATGAGGTATTGTCATGTCTGTGAAAACGATTATTTTCAAAATATTCTGCCAAAACTGTCAAAATTTCACCATTTTTCAAATGTCTCAAAATTGTTAACAGTTACTAAGCTCAAATTTCCCACATATTTAGAGCATAACATGATATACCAAAATCATCACAAAAATATTTCAAAATTAACACCCATTGGCCAAAAATGACATAGCTTTTTTCTTTAAAATTGACCAACTTCAAGGGGAATTTTCTCTTAATTTCAAGGTTGTTGTAACAGTTATTTTGGTATGGATAGATGAAACAATGATTGCGGAAGAAAGTTACTGTTTACTTTTTAATCTCAGATTTATCCCTCAAGCACAATGAGGGTAAGAGTAAGAGTACCGTTTGAAAATGCCAAAATTAGCCATCTTTGGTTGCTTTTTTCTATCATTTTGAAAAGGGTTAATTTCAAACACTTTGCATGTCTGTATTCACAATTGACAACCGAGGATATTTGCTGTCGTAAGTTTGTTTGTAAAGTTTAACCCTATCCCATTCTGGTTGCATAAAAGTAGATACCGTCCAAAAAAACTCCCATTTTTCAGTATTTGGTAAGTTTAAGGGACAATTTATTCCATTTCTGAATGATTGAGCACTGAATGTTTTCTATGGCTGCATGCAGCAGTTAATGTATGACAACTTTTGTTAGCTCACCTGACTGAAAGTCAGGGTGAGCTTTTCTTATCACTCTTCGTCCGTCCATCGTCTGTCGTCCGTCGTCCTGCGTGAAGGTGGTGTTTGAGCCTCTTTCTCTTAAACCACTGGCCACATTTTAATTAAATTTCATGTAAGTAGTGGTTATATAGGGGCATTTTGATTTTTATCCAAAATAGGTTTCGGCTCATATTGAGCAGAGGTGTGGGGAAAAAATGGCCAAATTTTTTGAAAATCTTCTTCTAATGAACCACCAGTAGCAGAGACTTGATATGTGGTATACAGAGTCCTTTTGAGGTTTAGAATCAAGTTTGTTCAAGAGAAGTTTGTCGGGCATTATTTGCCTTCGTTATGGGAGGGGCAAAAATATTGGCCACGCCTAAAATTTCTATTTTCAGAACCGTGAGGTCTATTTGAACCAAATTTGATATGAGATGATAATGGGTCATAAGTAGTTGATTGCTGCAAAAAAAAAATTTCTCATTGCCCCATGGGAACCTCCGGAGCTAAAAATAGGAAAAACCTTAAAACTGCCATATCTCCAAAACTACACGGCACAGAGAATTCTTATTTTATATAAAGCTTACTTTTATCCAGTAGAATAGAATGGTTAAAAAAAATCCCTATCGGTTTGATCACAAGGTACTTTTTTCAGGACTTTGAAAAAGTGCTGAGTCAGCACTTTTTAACACTGTAGGCAATGGGAAAAAGATTAAAAAATCTTCTTCTCCAGATCCAGCAGGCAGAATCTTTTGATATTTGGTATGCAACATTGTAGGGTGGATCTGATTCAAGTTTGTTCAAATCGGCCCCCTGGATTCATATTTGGGCTCAGTATAGGAGCCCGATTTCGAACTTAGTGCATTTCAGGCAAATTTCTTAAAAAATCTTCTTCTCCTGATCCAGCAGGCAGAATCTTTTGATATTTGGTATGCAACATTGTGGGGTGGATCTGATTCAAGTTTGTTCAAATCGGCTCCCTGGATTCATATTTGGGCTCACTATAGAAGCTTGAATTCGAACTTAGTGCATTTCAGGCAAATTTCTTCAAAAATCTTCTCCAGATCCAGCAGGCAGAATCTTTTGATATTTGGTATGCAACATTGTGGGATGGATCTGATTCAAGTTTGTTCAAATCGGCCCCCTGGGTTTATATTTGGGCTCAGTATAGAAGCTCGAAATCGAACTTATTGCATTTCAGGCAAATTTCTTGAAAAATCTTCTTCTCCAGATCCAGCAGACAGAATCTTTTGATATTTGGTATGCAACATTGTGGGGTGGATCTGATTCAAGTTTGTTCAAATCGGCCCCCTGGATTCATATTTGGGCTCACTATAGAAGCTCGAATTCGAACTTAGTGCATTTCAGGCAAATTTCTTAAAAAATCTTCTTCCCCAGATCCAGCAGGCAGAATCTTTTGATATTTGGTATGCAACATTGTGGGGTGGATCTAATTCAAGTTTGTTCAAATCGGCCCCCTGGGTTTATATTTGGGCTCAGTATAGAAGCTCGAATTCGAACTTAGTGCATTTCAGGCAAATTTCTTCAAAAATCTTCTTCTCCAGATCCAGCAGGCAGAATCTTTTGATATTTGGTATGCAACATTGAGGGGTGGATCTGATTCAAGTTTGTTCAAATCGGCCCCCTGGATTCATATTTGGGCTCACTATAGAAGCTTGAATTCGAACTTAGTTCATTTCAGGCAAATTTCTTAAAAAATCTTCTTCTCCAGATCCAGCAGACAGAATCTTTTGATATTTGGTATGCAACATTGTGGGGTGGATCTGATTCAAGATTGTTCAAATCGGCCCCCTGGATTCATATTTGGACTCACTATAGAAGCTTGAATTCGAACTTAGTGCATTTCAGGCAAATTTCGTAAAAAATCTTCTTCTCCAGATTCAGCAGCAGAATCTTTTGATATTTGGTATGCAACATTGTGGGGTGAATCTGATTCAAGTTTGTTCAAAGCGGCCCCCTAGATTCATATTTGGGCTCACTATAGAAGCCTGAATTCGAACTTAGTGCATTTCAGGCAAATTCCTTTGAAAATCTTCTCCAGATCCAGCAGGCAGAATCTTTTGATATTGGGTATGCACCATGCTTAGTGGGGTGAGATTCAAGTTTGTTGAAGCCAAGTCCCTTGGTTCATATTTGGGCTCACTATGGTAGCCCGAACTATAACTTAGTTCAAAATGAGGAATTTTCTTTAAAAATCTTCTTCAGATCCAGCAGTTGGAATGTTTTGATATTTGATATGCAGCATCCTTAGCGGGGGGAGGGGGGGGGTCAACTTTGTTCAAGCCATGTCCCTAGGTCCATATTTGGACTCACTGTGGGAGCTTGAATTGTAACTTAGTTCAAAATGAGGAATTTTCTTTAAAAATTTTCTTCTTCAGATCCAGCAGTCGGAATGTTTTTATATTTGGTGTGCAGCATCCTTAGGGGGGTGAGATTCAAGTTTGTTAAAGCCAAGTCCCTGGGTTCATATATGGGCTCCCTGTGGGGGCCCAAATTATAACTTAGTTCAATATGAGGAATATTCTTTAAAAATCCTTTTTTTTTTAGATCCACTGGTCAGAATCTTTGGATATTTGGTATAAGCTTTTCTTAGGAGGAGCAGATGCAACTTGTTGAAATCAATTCTCTGGGTTGATATTTAGGCTACCATGTTAGGTGAGCGCCCTCAGGCCCCTTGGGGCCTCTTGTTTTATAAGTTGTTATTAAAAGTTTAACCCTTGGCAGATTTAAGACTTCCCATAAAGGTACTGTCGGAATAATTGTTATTTCGCCAGCTGTTACATGCAATTTTTCAGCACTGAAGCCATATTTTCTCAAAATGTTTTCCATAAGAAGATAGGGCATTCATCCAAGAACGATTTTGCTGTATATGTCTTTTTCAAAGTTCTAATCCTCACCCAGTTCTCAGTCCTTGAATTGGAGTACCCTCAAATTGTATATGTTCATTCAGATACCAAGATTCAAGATTCCTCCATGTCTCTTTTCAGAACTCAAGCTGTGATTGATGACAGGTCTCTGGAAAGTGAAATGAGATATCGTCATATTAGTGAAAATGCTTGTGTTTTCAAAATATTCTGCTAAAACCATCAAAATTTCGCCATTTTTCAAAAGTCTCAAAACTGTTTACAGTTATTTAGCTCCAGTTTTCCAAACGTTTAGAGCATAATATGATACATCAAAATCACCACACAAATATTTCAAAATTAACCCCAATGGCCTAAAATTACATGAATGTAGCATTTTTTCTTCAAAATTGACCAACTTAAGGGTTCATGCCAGTGTGAAAGAGTACAGTCGGAACAGTTGTTATACAGGCCTGCCTGTCTGTCGCTCGCTGAACAAATCTTGTGTTTTAAATTTTTCTCTATGGCTTAACTCAACATAACTTGGCTCTGGCCACTTGAAGAATAGTACAGTTTGAAATATTGTGATTTCAGTGAATTTTGAAGTTTTCTGCACTCATTTTCTCCAAAAACCAAAAGAGCATAGTTCAATGTGCTTTCTATACAATACAGTCTGCTTTTTCACATTAAAACTTGGGAAAGCCCATAATTTGTCCAGCAAATTACAATTCTCTTGTTGTTACATGAAATTTCCTCAGATAAGCACAATAATCAACAAACTGAACGTTGGGGACCAGTGCTGCCGCGGTTAAGACTTTTTTCTGACTGGTTAACCAGCGTGTTTGACCATGGTTAACCGTGGTTAACCACATTTAAGGTACCTATATTTGTAGTGTGTTCTTTCTTCAACTGTAACTGTTATATTGGACTGGCCAATGTTATTTACATTGACCATTGGGAACAGTGAGTGATCACGCTCGTGCCCCTCTATTTCTGATATGGTATCGAAAGTGATTTTTCACGCACGAACACTTTTTTCTGATCAATGGACTTTAAAATTTAACTGAGACATGGAGTCATGAACATCATCGGTGTGTCTCCAGTCAGCGAATACAGACAACACAAGCAGAGTAACTCTACTCCCTGGGAACCCATGGAATTCGGACCTGACTATTTGTTGACAATTCGGACCTGATGTATACTGTTACTAACCGTATAGACGATCGGATTCGGAACAGATGTGTGGGCAATTCAAATAAGACTCAAATTGTCCATAAGTCTGATTCGAATTGCCCACACATCTCTTCCGAATCCAATCGTTTATACATCTTTATAGGCGATTCAGACCAATGAGTCAAATGAGACCATATTTATTGGCGAGTCGATTCGAACCATATTTGTGGACCGTCACTGCCCGTCACTCTCATAAAAGATCAATGGTCACAGCATGCCCTATCCATGCTATGATCACTGATCTTAAAATTGCATAGCGAGATGACAAATTGACAATCACAACATCATACATTCGTACTCATCGGACCCTCTTTGTCGGCGAAACTTAAAGACAGTCACTGTTAATAAGGCTCATTGACAGTGATTGTCTTTAAGTTTCGCCGACAAAGATGAAAGATGCACGTTCGCGCATCAAAGGGAAAGATACAAGTTACAACGTCGCTGTTCTTTGATCTGTTTGATGTTAGAACTTAGAAGATAACTCAGTGGTCAGTAAGTGTCATTAGTTAAATTCGCACCAAAAACAGTCAGATAATATAACATGGCATGATTGGAATGTACTATAGTGAATGTAAGGTTAACCGGTTAAAACATTTTCTTAACCGGTCAAAGTTTTAACCACAGGTTAACCGATTATCCGGATAATCGCGGCAGCACTATTGGATACATAGGCACATACTTTGCATTGCACTTTGTTTTTGGTACGATCACCGGTATTAAAAGTTCAAATACCATACAGCCCTGAAGTGACTATTATTTTTCAGCGTCAGAAGCCTGGAGATTTAAGTAGCCTGGAATCTCGGTAACCATTTAACTGTACGTACAAAACTCGGAAGCTAACAGTTGTGGAAACCAGACTCTTATTGATTTTGAGGTCAAAGGTCTTCAAGAGTTTCATTTTTTGTCATAAACAGGTTTCAACTTGTTATCGTCTATTCACGCTTTCATATTTCTTATTCATTAATCGTTCCAGTTGGATCTCAATTCACATTACATTACTCCTGTCTCCAGAAGGTACTGGTAACTGTGTACTACTATTCCATTTTCCCCGGTAAAAGATTCTTCTTCAGATTTTGCAGGAAGGTCCTTGTGATTGAAATACATAAGTGTTGGCAAAACAGTTTTTAAAAAAAACATTGCTTTGCCAATAAAATCTGCCCATTTGCATGTAAAGTCTCTATCAGAGGGAGACTCTCCTCATTGTACTGTTCACCCACTTGATATGTCTGCCAGGGCTCTGACATACTTATTGATCCCTGCTGACATAATGTATAAACATACATTGTAAATAGCTGTGTTGTGAAATTAGAATCTCTAATTAGACTTACATTCTACTTCAGCTTCTTTACTTTGAAAATAATCCCTATAGATGGAGTGAACATTCAGCCAATGTTGGAACACCTGTAGTAGATATGGTATTGAAGACAAAAAACAACAACAAAATTTCTGTCCGAGACACTGCAGAACCTTTTGATATTATCATACCACATCAAGGTGAGGAAATATAGTATTATTTTAAATAAAAAGATATCTATTAAGTCCTTATAAAATACCAGTTTCCTTGTATGAAACGCTGTTCAAATCAATAGTTCACTGTTAATTGTTTATCTAATATGACTAGAAAACAACACTTAATTTTTCTTCAATAGGCCACACAAAGTAGATTTTCTGTTTCTCAGGCCATTATTTGTGAAATTGCATGCGGGTGAGCGGTTTTTTATTTTATTTTTTATTTCAGTAATTACTTTTTTGCCATCAAAAGTTCATGTCCTTAGTTCAAGTTTTAGGCCTTATAATCTACAGAATAGCATGGGTGGTGGTGTATTTCATCCCTTGAGTGCAAGAAGACTTTGCAATGCTAAAGCATTGCAAAGCCTTCTTGCACTCAAGGGACAAATTCATCAGTTTTTTTAACTTGGGTAAAATATCAGACATAACCCATTTAATTTTTATGTTTTTTAAAGTTTAAATTGGTTATAAAAAGAGAGCATGCGGCAGCCAAAAGGACCATGCGGGAGGGCCTGAGAAACAGATTTTTTTATTTTTTAGGCCATATCAAACTGTTTTTGCTTTCCAAACTCAGTTTTATAACATCTCATTAAAGTGGACTCATTGAGCTCACCCTGATGAGGACATATAAAAATTTGCAAAAGTTGCAAATATTAAAATTTGAATTATAATTTTTGTGTATCGTGCTGGGTGGATTTGGCCAATGCATTGGGTAAAGGGTTAACCCTCCACACACTACTTTTGAAATATAAAAATTTCACTCTACAGATATTTACCCACCGTACAACTGGGAATTTAACAACTTCAATTTTTTTTTGACCGAGCACATCTTGGTTTTCATTAGTAAATCCTTTTGCAAAGCCTACAACCTGCATCCCTCAATGATTTTGAAAGTTTGTATGGGAACCCGAATTTCTGCTTAGTGCAATACGTGGCGAATTCCATGAAAATTTTCAGACCCACCAGTCGGAATCTTTTCGGAATCTTTTGATATTTAAAGCCTGAATTTTAATTGCAATGCAGTGTGAGGAATATTCTTCAAAGATCTTAGAACCACTAGGCAGAATCTTTTGGTATTTGGTATACAGATTACTATGACTCCTAGATTTAAGATTGTTCGAAATGTTCCACTTGACTGATTTTGGTGGGCACAAGAGGGGTCTGACATTGAACAGAACCAAATGGAGAATTTACTGTTTATTTAAATGAATTCTAACCATGCATCACAGAGCCGATTGTGGTTAACTTTAATTAGATGCAAATGTGGGTTGATTAATGATTGTTCAAATGGGGCTTACCAGACCAGTGGGGGTGAGGAGGTCATTTGGGCTGGGGAGTTTTTTCTGCTTTAAAACAAGTTTTGGTGAAGTTGAATGAATTTATGCACAAAAAAATTGAAAAAGCAATCAGTCTTGTGAGGGAGTGGGCGAGGGTCCATTGGCTGATTTTTTTTTCTTTTTAGTCCCCTACTGGCATCGCCGGAGGGGACTATAGGTTTGCATTTTGTCCATCCGTCAGTCTGTCAGTCCATCAGTCTGTCAGTCACACTTTAGTTTTCCGGACTTTTTTTGGAAATGCTTCAACCGAATAATTTCATTTTTGTTAACCTACTATAGAACGATGACTTACAGATCAGGTTTGAGTTTCATGCTCATTGCATTATTCTTATGTGAATTATGACCCTTGGAAATATGGAAAAGTGCCAAAATATCAGTTTTCCAGACTTTTTTTGGAAACGCTTCAACGGAATGATTTCATTTTTGGTAACCTACTATGAACAATGACTTACAGATCAAGTTTGAGTTTCATGCTGATTGCGTTATTATTGTGTGAGTTATGGCTCTTGGAAATATGGAAAAGTGCCAAAATATCAGTTTTCCGGACTTTTTTTTAGAAACGCCTCAACAGAATGATTTCATTTTGGGTAACCTACTATAGAACGAGGACTTACAGATCAAGTTTCATTTGCACTCGGTCAGTCAGTCTGTCAGTCACACTTTAGTTTTCCCGACTTTTTTTTGGAAATGCTTCAACCGAATGATTTCATTCTTGGTAACCCTACTATAGAACGATGACTTACAGATCAGATTTGAGTTTCATGCTGATTGCATTATTCTTGTGTGAGTTATGACCCTTGGAAATATGGAAAAGCACCAAAATATCAGTTTTCCTGACTTTTTTTGGAAACGCTTCAATGGAATTCATGCTGATCACATCTAGGTTATAACATTTGTGTAATTATTGATGCTCATTAGTCCGGTAGGGGACATTGTATTGCTTCAGCGATACGTGAGCTCTTGTTTCCTTTAAAATGAATTTTGGAGGGTTTTGAGTGCTTCCCCCCCCCCCCCCACCCCCAAAGAAAAAAAAACAAACCATTTCACCCAGCAGACCATTCCCCCACCCTCATTCCCCTTTCTGAATTAGATTAACTTGATTAACATATGCATGCTGAATGTGACCTCTTAAATCCTTCTTTAACTTTCTCAGATAAACGATTGAGGTTCCTTGGGGTTTCTTGTTTTTGTTTTCATTACATAAGTGCTGAAGTTAAGTGCTCCATCATTTCAAGTCTCTTGCATTATAAGATCTTCTGAATACCTAGGTTCAGAGGCGTTGTGCCTCAGTACATGGAGGTGCAGGCTGCAACCTGAGAGGTCCTCGGTTTGAATCCCACCTGAGCCAACCACGTTGTGTCCTTGGGCAAGACACTTCACCCCCCCATTGCCCACGTAGGGGCACGGTGATTTTGTGTACTGAGGCGTAGTGCACGTCGATGGTACCCTTGTCTTCAACCAATGCTAACCCAGCATGTGTGGAGTTAGTATGTTATGGAGCCTGACTGTTGCTTGCCATTGCTCAGTGGTTCTCTCCAGGTACTCCGGTTTCCTCCACCCATAAAACTGACACATGGTGACCCTGGCTGTTGAAAGTGCCATTAAACCCCCATAAATAAATAGAATACCAAGTTTCCTGTAATTTTCCACTATTTTAAGAATAAACAGAACGCTGTTTATTTATTAATTTATTTGTGTTTAAGGTCACATACTTATGCACAATGGCTAATCATGACCATGACAGTTGTATGGGTGGAGGAAGCCGGAGTACCCGGAGAGAACCACTGAGCATTGACGAACAACTGTCAGCTCCTCAACATTCTAATTCTCTTCAAGCTCCGCTCAAGCAGGGTTATAGTGGTTGATGACATGTGCACAATCGACGTGGAGTACGCCTTAGTACACGGTGCCATCGTGTCCCCATGTAGGCAACCGGGATAAAGTGCCTTGCTCAAGGTCGTTCGGGATGAGGATTAAACTCAGGACCTCTGCCATAGAAGTTCAAGAGTCAACCACTGAGCCACCGCGCTCCCAGAAAGCTATTTAAGCTATGACCATGGGGTAATGCCTCAGTTCACATCACAGATCTCAAAACTTAACATGATACAATTTTAAGAGAAAACTAGAAAAGCTTCTGTTGGAAACTACAGAGCTCATTTTGTAGATATTTGTCATGTATTGCATGTTGTGCAAAAGTTGTAAAGCCAAACACCTGAAAAGTTTCCATCTTCCCCTCCCCAAACTGTAAGGAATTATATGTTGTTTTATTCAAAGATTTTTAGCCTGGGACTATTAAAGGAGGTGTGGTACAAGAAATTTTTCGGTGATGTGTAATAAAATAAGGGGTTTTCTCTTGTCTACACTTGACACTTATTTCCAATGATTTTACTATTCTCTGCTATAATGGTAAAGGTTAGCTTGAATGTTTCTTTTTATTCTTTAAGCGCCTATTCATATGAATGATATCTTTGTACCAGTGTTGCTGGATGAGAGAACAGGAAAAAGATATTTTGGTGGCACTTTGATCACCCAGAGTACTAAACCTGGATTACCAAACATTCTCTTTATAAAGATGAACAATGATATCTATAAATTAAAGATTTATACAGACACCAAAAATATATCAAGCATCAATTTTGAAGAATTGGCCTTCAGTTATCCACAGAGTGTTCATCGCTTGTTAAAACACAGAACATATACACAGAATGAATCAATTATATTTCTTCCTGCCTTCTCTGAAGCAGATTGTATTAAAGATTATAACTGCACTTATTATATTGGTATTATGGTGGATGGAGATCCTGATGAACTTCTGTTACTTAATGAAACAGAACTCCAGTTAGAGGTGTCTTCTTCCACTCTTGACTGTGTTTTCTGGAATGAATCGGAAGAGGAATGGCTGAACAAGGGATGTGAGGTAATGAAATTTGGTTCATCAAATTGCAGTCTGATCAGTCTCACAATCTAAATACCAGGAATATACTAATGAGAGTACTTCTATCCCTACCACCCTTTATTAATTTTGAAAGTTTGCAAATATTTGCTGCTCTCTAAATTTAGATAACTTTTAAAGCATTCAAGACTCTTGACAAGTTTCCATAGTTACATACTAATAATTAATAATAGACTAAAAAGGTCCTTTTTGTTCAAACCGAGCAGTATGAGCGTTTTGAGTTGGAATATCAATCTCATTTCAACAGTGTGTCTTCTATCCATATTTGTAGGGTTGTCTGGGTCAGAGTTTAAAATTTGTATTATCCTATATTCTGCATTGTGGACTTGGTGATTTTGTTGATTGAAATTATAGGGGACCTTTTGTGTCTCTCTTGTACCTGATGTCGGCTAGATGTTTTCTAATGCGAATGTGGAAATGGCATTTTGTTTCACCCACCTATTGTTTACCGCATTTTGAGCAATTCTTGCTAAGGTCCGTCCTAGGACCCTGACACTGAGGTACGGCAGCTTTCAGTCCTATCGGGGCCAAGTTATCTGCTGCTCATTTTTCTAAGAATTGTTGTTGCAGTTATAGTTTAACTGCTTTCCACACTATAGTTTCTTAAATTTTTGTATGTTGGGCGGTTAGCTGGAGTGGAGGGATTTTGGTTATTATCTGTACGTTGCCGTTTCCTACCATGGTCATCATCATCTACTAGGATAACAGTAACTGTAGTATTTCTGCTGGATGTTAAGCTCAAACAGCTTAATGAGCTTTTGGCTGTAATATCTGCCATAGTCTCACTATTCACTAATATTAAGTAATATTTTAAAATCAAAGCTCTTGGTAGAACTTGAGAGAGTGAATAGATTGACTATAACCTTTGTGATGGCTGTTTTGCCTGAAATGTTGAGTCAGCATTCCCCTTTATATACCTTTTGGTGTGGCAGTACCATTTTATTGGTATGGCGGTACCGTTATGTTTGTGGCAGTACCAATTTAGGATGTGTGTGGCATTACCGGTTTAGGTGTGAGTGGCGGTACCGGTGCCATTTTGTTTGTTCTGTGACGTCACTGTGGACGGAATGGTAGAGTTACATCTGGCAGTACTGTTTAGGGTTTGGTGGTACTGATGTTCTGTAGCAGTGTTAAAGATGTCATTAGAATCTCATTTTGACTCCTTAATAAATATTTTCTTTTCATAAAAGGTTGTGGTAGTTTGTTCGTAATGGAGATGCCGAAAATAACAGTTGTGTAGACTGAAAGATGACAAGCGATAATGGGGTGAATGGTACCTCCACCAACTTGTTAAATAGTAATAAAAATTGTTAATGTACTAACACTTTTTTTTTTTAATAAAACATGCTGTACAGCCTTTATTTAGATGTGGTGTCCATGATGGTATGCTAATTGTTCCAGGCTGTGGCAGGCGAACCTCAGTACTTTGTCTGTTTTTTACAGATTGTTGTTACTTCCAGTAGGGGGTGTGTTACCTTGGTGGGTTGAGATGAAGGGCGTGGTTGCTTGATATCTCTGTTAATCATGAGCTGTTGGTAGGTTTGGTGTGTTTCTTGAATTTCGCCTGTGTTCCCTTGGTCTTCAATTCGTATTTTTGTGTGGTTCGTTGGTGTCTGTGAATTCATTGTCTGTGGAGATGTTGGAATGATCGCTGTACTTAAGATATCACCATCTTCTACTTTCTCTTCTTCGTGGATCGGTGACATGAGTTTTTGTGACCATCTGGTGATGCTATGTAATATTTCTTTGTTTGATGTTGTCCCTGTATTTTTAGGGGGGTTAAACTATTGCCATGTCTCCTCCGGGTATGTTTTTGGAGGTATTCTTTACATCCGAGGTTTAGGCTGCAAATGGTGCACTGGACCCAGTCTTTTCTCTCATGGTGAATCCATCTGTGTCGTTGCTAGCTGTGGCGGCTGGTATATTTTGGAACAGTTGGTGCATTGGTAAATCATGTTCAACGTTGGTGAACCGTAACGTAGTCCCCTCTTGATTGAGCCTGAGAAAAATACAGGGACATCATCAGCCGAAGAAATATTACATAACATCACCAGCTAGTCACAAGAACTCATACACGAAGAAGAGAAAGTAGAACATATTGATATCTTAAGTACAGCGAAAATTTTGGACATTTCCAACATCTCCAACATCTCCACGGACAATGAATTCACCGACGCCAACAAACCACAAAAAAAATATGGATTGAAGAGCAACGGAACACAGGTAAAAATCAAGAAACACACCAAACCTACCACCAGATCATGATTAACCCTTTACCTAACGAATCGCCCGCATCCGCCCGCGTAATAAGCAAATTCAGCAGTTGAAAAAATATTATATTTCAAAAAATTTTTGCAAAATTAAAAAAAAATGATATTTAAAATAATAAATTTTGATATCGTCTGCTTTGGGTAAAGGGTTAACAGAGATATCAGACTACTACACCTCTCATCCCCAGCCACCAAGGTTACACACCCCTACTGGGAATATCAACAATCTGTACAATACAGACAAAGTACAGCGATTCGCCTGCCACAGCTCAGAACAATTTGCATACCATCATGGACACCACAGCTAAACGGTCAGTCAGGCAACATAGCTATCACAAAGGGTATAACCAAGCTATTCACTCTCTTGGGCTCTACCAAGAGCTTTTATTTTAATAAATTTCCATAGTCATATGGCAAAGATTCCTTGTCAAATCTTGGTTTTCTATAGGGGAAGCCTAAAACTTTTTCAGGGACTACTGTGGGTGTAATATTACGTTTGCAGTCATATATATATGTTGAGGCACCTGTTCCGCAGGGCTTAAAATTCATGCGAGAAACAAAATGGATTCTTTTTAGGAGAACAACAATTCTGATTTTCGCAAAATGTTACTTTGATTCTTGTTAGAGATTCTGAAATGTCATTAAATGTCTGGTGAATTCTATTTTGCCCCTTCATAATTAAGATAATACTTAGACTTAGCAGAGGTGTTTAATGAAGCCCTGGCTGCCTTTAGATCTCACTGGAAACCACTGTCAAGGTACTGTAACTTGCATCAGCAAGACCACCAAAAGCCTGTATGTTGGGACATTTGTTCTACATGCACATGTAAGACAAGATACTCACCAATAGTGCAATTAGACCCTTAAGGGTTAAATTCTATTAATTATATAAATATGAGGTTTGTTTTTGTTTGCCATGGAATATGTTCTGATTGCACTCTAAAGGTATAACAGTATTCTCAAATTCTAAATATTTTTTAACTCAAAATTGATTCTTGCAGCAGAAGTTCATACGCATCAAGAGACATTTGAAGGCTAATCTGAGGCGATAAAACTTCTGAAAAATGAAATAGGCCTGTAAGGGGTTGACTGATATGTTAGCAGAAATGTCTTCAAGCTCTGCAAACAACTTAATGTTTTAAAGAGAGAATGATCTGCCTAAAATAGTGGAGTTACTTTTATAAAGCTGATCCCTTTGTTCCAGTGTATGCAATATTGTTTACACCAACTGCAAATCTATTTTGATTTTGTTAGGAAGTCCATGAATAATTCAATTCTACTGCCCTAGAGGTTTGTAGGTTTGAATCATTATTTCCCACACTTGGTGGGAGGTGGATTTTTTCCAAAATTTAATATATGCAGTGGAGCCTTTTTAATTGGATATCTCTTAACAGAATAACCCAGTTAATTGAATATAATTTCCCAACACAAAACCATTTACCATACCTCCAATACAAATTTCACCTGTTAATTATACCCCCACAAAACAAAGTTTAGCGAGGGTAGAAAGGAGTCAAATTGTCGGTCGGTCGGTTGGTCTGTCATCGTCGGTGCGTCGCACATGTAAACTTGTGGAGTGAACTACTTCCACAGTTTTAGCCGCATTTTCATGAAATTTCACAAAAATGATCAACGTGATGAGGAGCTGTGCGTGACATAATCTTTTTTCCGATTGGATTAAAAATGGCCAACCAGCATCCTTATTAGATTTTGCAAAATACTTGTGGCTAACTACTTCCACAGCTTTAGTCGCATTTTCATGGAACTTCACAAAATCAACATGATGAGGGGAAGTGCATGACACAATTTTTTTCCAGATCGGATTCAAGATGGCCGACTGGTGGCCATATTAGATTTTGCAAAATACTTGTGGAGCGAACTACTTCTCAATTTTAAATTGATCGACATGATGAGAGCAGAACATGACGTAAATCTTTTGCAGATCAGATTCAGATTCAAGATGGCTGACTGGAGGCCATGTTGGATTTTTAGTCGAGTTGTGACGAAGTCAAACTCGACTTATAGTTTGGTGAATGACGGACGGGCGGGCGGGCGTAAACAATTGGTTTCCGGATGATAACTTGATAGTGGTTCAACTCACATTCATTAAACTTCATACGTAGGTTGGTCTTGGTGGGAGGAAGAACCCTATTGATTTTGGACATGCTACGTCGAAGGTCAAGGTCACAGTGACCTTGAACATAGTAAATCTTAAACAATTGGTTTCCGGATGATAACTTGATAATGGTTCAACTCACATTCATGAAACTTCATAGGTAGATTGGCCTTGGTGAGGGGAAGAACCCTATTGATTTTGGACTCGCTACGTCAAAGGTCAAGGTCAACGTGACCTGGAACATAGTAAATCGCAACAATTCCTTTCCCGATGATAACTTGATAGTAGTTCAACCTACATTCATGAAACTTCATAGGTGGGTTGGCCTTGGTGCGAGGAAGAACTCTATTGATCTTGGACTCACCAGATCAAAGGTCAAGGTCACAGTGACCTTTAACATAGTATATCGCAACAATTGGTTTCCGGATGATAACTTGATAGTGGTTCAACCTAGAGTCATGAAACTTCATAGGTGTGTTGGCCTTGGTGCGAGGAAGAACCCTATTGATCTTGGACTCACCAGGTCAAAGGTCAAGGTCACAGTGACCTTGAACATAGTATATCGCAACAATTGGTTTCCGGATGATAACTTGATAGTGGTTCAACCTAGAGTCATGAAACTTTACAGGCGTGTTGGCCTTGGTGCGAGGAAGAACCCTATTGATGTTGGACTCACCAGGTCAAAGGTCAAGGTCACAGTGACCTTGAACATAGTATATCGCAACAATTGGTTTCCGGATGAGAACTTGATAGTGGTCACAACTCGACATTGGATCGGTGATCCTGAGCGGCATTTTTTTTTACTTAGAAAAATTGAATGCCCCTTTTCAGTCACCCACACTAGGCAGTATGCCACAGGGGTATACCGGGTGGCAGACCATCTCTAGTTGAATATAGGTTATAGGGTAAATTCCTGGTAATTGAATAAGAAATCTTGTAACCTGTCAAGAAATTACCGTGCCTCTCCCCAGTATTGCTCTGTTTATAGACCTATTTGGCCTCGTTACATCCAATACAGGCATTTAATCTTTTATATCTTCTTTGACAGAGCTAATAGAGCTCTGTCAAGCAAGATATAATAGAATAAATGCAGAAAGTTTATCTCTAGAATACCAGAAAGTAACAATCCCTGTTAATTGAATACTCCTGTTAATTGAATAATTTTCAGTGGCAAAGTAACTGTTCAAATAACCTTTACCTAACAGGAAAAGCAGATGACACTTGCAAAAAAAAATTCTTGAATACCTAATTTTTTTCATTTTTTGTCTCAAAAACATGGGTTATGACCCATCATTGGACCGAGCTCGTTCCAAAGAGGGGTCACAACCTATGTTTTTGAGACAAAAAATGAAAAAGTAATTAAAATTAATTGGCAATTTTTTAGAATAGCACTGGCCGGTTTTGGCCGTTATGTTAACAGGGTTCCGCTGTACCATGTTTTGTAATAAAGTGAACCCCTGTCAATTGAATAGCCGCTTTGCGAGTGAAACATATTTAATTTACAGGGGTATTAAATTAATAGAAGGTTGGTCATTGTTCTGTCTTCTAGTGATAAACTAAGCATTTATTCTATATCTTGTATGACAATCCACTGAGCTCTGTCAAACAAGATATAGTAGTTAAAATGCCTACATTGGATGTATAGAGGCAACTCTTATTGGTCAGATTTGTATTTATGGTATGGTAAATGATTTGATGTTTAGAGGCCAAATGCATTTAACAGGGTTATTCAGTTAAGAGATATCCAATCAGTGTGCTGTGTGTGGGTGCTGAAAATACATTCTGGTAATATTTGGACCGTTTCCTGGGCGTTATTTTATTGACAATTCATCTCTGCCCCTTCCACCTTTATTGTAATGTGGTATACTATTAAAGGAGTATGCAGGAAATCAAACAGGGCAACCAGTGTTTTGAGAGATTTTTAGCTGAGCTATTGCCATCACTTCTCGTCCGTCGGCGTATGTACGTACGTTAGATAGTACGTTAGTACGAACGTCCACAATTTCCTTTGGCACACCTCACAGGTCGCATTTAGGATTCAGATCTCTTTGAAACTTGGTATGCTTGTTTGGGGTGACCTCTAGATGAGAGCTATCGATTTTCTTCAATTTCCATCAAAAAATGTTGCCGCGGCCAACGTTCTTAGCTCTTAGTTTAGTCTGACCTCAATATTTCCATTTGGCACACCCTACAGGGCACATTTATGATTAGATTGCTTTGAAACCTTTCATGCTTGTTTGGGGGGACCTCTAGATGGGAGCTATCAATTTTCTTCCATTTCCGTCAAAAAATGTTGCCGCGGCCAACGTTCTTAGAACTTAGTTTAGTCAGACCTCAATATTTCCCTTTGGCACACCCTACAGGGCACATTTATGATCAGATTGCTTTGAAACCTGGCATGCTTGTTTGGGGTGACTCTAGATGGGAGCTATCGATTTTCTTCCATTTCTGTCAAAAAATGTTGCCACGGCCAATGTTCTTAGAACTTAGTTTAGTCAGACCTCAATATTTCCCTTTGGCACACCCTACAGGGCACATTTATGATCGGATTGCTTTGAAACCTATCATGCTTGTTTGGGGGAGATCTCTAGATGGAAGCTATCGATTTTCTTCCATTTACGTCAAAAAATGTCGCGGCCAACGTTCTTAGAACTTAGTTTAGTCAGACCTCAATATTTCCCTTTGGCACACTCTACAGGGCACATTTATGATCGGATTGCTTTGAAACCTGGCATGCTTGTTTGGGGAGACCTCTAGATTGGAGCTCTCTATTTTCTTGCATTTCCATCAAAAAATGTTGCCGCGCCCAATGTTCTTAGAACTTAGTTTAGTCAGACCTCAATATTTCCCTTTGGCACACCCTACAGGGCACATTTATGATCAGATTGCTTTGAAACCTGGCATGCTTGTTTGGGGTGACCTCTAGATGGGAGCTATCGATTTTCTTCCATTTCTGTCAAAAAATGTTGCCACGGCCAATGTTCTTAGAACTTAGTTTAGTCAGACCTCAATATTTCCCTTTGGCACACCCTACAGGGCACATTTATGATCGGATTGCTTTGAAACCTATCATGCTTGTTTGGGGGAGATCTGTAGATGGAAGCTATCGATTTTCTTCCATTTACGTCAAAAAATGTCGCGGCCAACGTTCTTAGAACTTAGTTTAGTCAGACCTCAATATTTCCCTTCGGCACACCCTACAGGGCACATTTATGATCGGATTGCTTTGAAACCTGGCATGCTTGTTTGGGGAGACCTCTAGATTGGAGCTATCTATTTTCTTGCATTTCCATCAAAAAATGTTGCCGCGGCCAATGTTCTTAGAACTTAGTTTAGTCAGACCTCAATATTTCCCTTTGGCACACCCTACAGGGCACATTTATGATCGGATTGCTTTGAAACTTGGCATTCTTGTTTGGGGAGACCTCTAGATGGAAGCTATCAATTTTCTTGCATTTCCGTCAAAAAATGTTGTCGCGGCCAACGTTCTTAGAACTTAGTTTAGTCAGACCTCAATATTTCCCTTTGGCACACCCTACAGGGCACATTTATGATCGGATTGCTTTGAAACCTGGCATGCTTGTTTGGGGAGACCTCTAGATTGGAGCTATCTATTTTCTTGCATTTCCATCAAAAAATGTTGCCGAAGCCAATGTTCTTAGAACTTAGTTTAGTCAGACCTCAATATTTCCCTTTGGCACACCCTACAGGGCACATTTATGATCGGATTGCTTTGAAACCTGGCATGCTTGTTTGGGGAGACCTCTAGATGGGGGCTATCAATTTTCTTGCATTTCCGTCAAAAAAATGTTGCCGCGGCCAATGTTCTTAGAACTTAGTTTAGTCAGACCTTGCTTTTTTTCATTTCCATAAAAAATTATTGTCGTTATCATCAGCCTTTACTAAGTGCATTTGTGCATTAACATCTTCCTTTGGCATGCCTCAGAGGGCACAATCATTATCAGGTTGTTTTGAAACTTTGTAAGATAGGAGCTATTGATTTTCTTTTCATTTCCATCAAAAACTGTTGCTGTGAGCAACAATCTTTGAATTTATTGCATTTGTGCATCAGCATTCTTTGACATGGCCTACAGACCACATTTATCATAGGATTGTTTTTGAACTTGGTGTGCTCATTAGGCAAGACCTTTAGATTAGAGCTATTGATTAGCATTCATTTCTGTGAAAAAAGTTGCCGTTTACAACAACCTCTGAACATACTGTATTTGTGTATCAACATTCAGCCTTTAGCCAGTCTTACAGTTTACATTTAAAATTGCATGGATTACTCTGACGTTGTGCACCACAATGCTGTTATGTTGAAATTTCATCAAATAACATTGGTACCAATGATCTTCAGTTTTGCCATTTCAATTATAACTTACCAAGTTCAAGTTTGTCAAGTTGAGTTACAGTGTCATTGACACTTTCATTATACCTTACCAGACATGTTAACCTCCAGGATAATTTTTCAGGGAACCTGAGAGTGATTTTCGGGGAAATGGGATGGATTTCAGGGAAAAGTTCACGTGGGGACAAAACGAAAGAAAAAACGTGAATTTTCAGCTCATGGACCACCATTAACACCAGGTTATATCCAGATCTAATTGACAATTATGCTGATGCATTTATACTATGTTAAAATATCATAAAATAATTGTTGATTTGACATCCCCCCTGCCATCCTCTTCTTCATGACCCCCTCACACCCTCCTTGTCAGAGCACCTCTATCCAAGTGGGAGGGGTGACATGGGTTGTTTAGCCTCGCCATTAAAAGTATTGGGGGACGAGCCAACTAGGAGGGTCGGATTCTGGGCACGGGCCAAACTCGGCTCACAGAGCTGAGTTGGGACTGCACCATGATTTTCTTCCCTCGAAATATAGGTTCGTTCTTTGTTAGTTATGATTCCTAATCACTTCAGGCAGCGGAAAGGAAACATTGGTTAAAGTAACAACAATTCTTTTATTTACATTCAAAATAAACTAATTTCTGTATTCCACACATTTAACAATTTGATCAACATGGTAGAAGATTTATCACAGGGATTAATAGTTTTTCATCAAATTCTGTTTATCTATAGCCCTGTACTGGCAGTATAGTACACTCAAATTGTCACCGTCGCTGGCTCGCAATGGGAGCTTAAAACGCCGAGTCTAAATCTGTTGCGCCAGTGCACGTTTGCAGCTCTGACTGCCAGAGGATCCCGACTAGCAAATGTCAGTTACTTTGTGGCAACACAGTTCTGATTTCGATTCAGTTTATCCACTCTGTTGGCTAGTTTATCAAGTCTATGTTACATACCTTGTTCATGTGTCCTTTGATTGAACTGTCCTTGAATGTTCCTGTCCTTTGAAATACACACAGTTCATGCGGAACTCACAAATTCAATAAGCGCTCTGATTATGCGCGAATTGTCAATGTCGACCCTGAGTCGATACTCTTATCACTGATACTAAACAGGCTACTACGCGATCAACGTCTGCGTTCATAAGGGTTATTAGCACAATACAAAAGCCTACACTTTGAGACAGGTGTGAGTCGATCCTCGCAAATAACATCTAAACTTAGCCATTACTTGGGTTCATAATCTGCTCTCTAAATTCGGGCTTGTAGACCTTGTGAACCTAATAATAGCGACGTACAACAGAGCTTTGAGGATTGCCCGGCAATTCCACTCGCACGGGACCCTATGTGGCGTCTCACTCCTAAATGGTCGGAACCCAAGTCTCTTCAAAATAGCTTGTTCCCCACACTTTATATCTCGTCTTGTGATCTTCAGATAGCAATAAGTCAAGATGCCTAAACATGGCACGTGACATTTTTGAACAGGGAAGTATCACACGCAAATGCATATGCTATCAGGCGTATCCCGAGAAATAATATACTTGATTGCCCTGATGATTGAAAGTGTCGGTCATTTCAATATTAATTGACTTCAGATAGCATGGAAACATTTTATGCTGACTAGTAATATGCCAGAGAAGTATCCCACTGTTAATCGCCTAAGGCTAATTATCTAATTAAAACATGTGTGCTTACAACACAGAGAGAAGAAATATATATACATATATTTGAACTTGAAAGTGGGGGAGGAGGCCTCATCCCTTTTAGAGTGGCTTTGTCCTGACACTCCCACAGAGCACCACCACCTGTGGTCTGCTTTTATCAAAGTCTACTAAGCTAATAATTTCCCAAGTCTGGAAATGTTAACAGGAAAAGATGTCCTAATGTTCAGTTACTGCAAGAAGATTAGTACTTGGAAAGTATCTCTATCAAAATCCTTCTTGCATATGTGGACACTTGTGCCCTGCATAAAACTTTTCTTTTTATCATTGAAGCCTTTTTTTTTTAAATTTTTTTAAAAATTTTCTGGGTACATACGGCCAACAGTTAACAGTTCTGTAGTCAGCACAACGGAATAAATGTAGTGTTAGAAAATACGTCCATTGTATATAAATATGCAGTCATAATTTTTTGGCATCCTAAGCGGCTTTAACCTATTTTTAAACTGTGTTAAATAGTTGAGGTCAAGGTGTTGTTTACATTTTGATTTGGAAAAGGGATGATGTTTAAAGTTATGCTATGAATAAATAAATGTATATTATTTAATTCCTTTTCATATACTTTATTTACCAAAAAACTGAAGGTGGAGTTTTCAATTTTTTGGAAGTAAGTCACTTATTTTCTTTTTGACACTTGCACATTGATCACGAAATTTCGATTACGAAGAAAAAAACAGAAATAAACATGAACACAGTTAAAATATGTATCATAAAATACCCTTTTCTTAAATCAATTTAACTTGAATCCATATTTTACTGCTTTGTGATTTTTACCAGAGTTTGAAATGCATGTGATTTGACTCTGAATGTCTTGCATAAGTTACAACGGGAAAGAAATATTCAACTGTTGTTTTCCGGGATTTTTGGACCAAAACTGATTCCTGTCCGGAAGGCCAAGAACTACACTGAAATTTCGGGATTTTCCCGGGCATTCCGGGAGAGTTAACATGTCTGTACCTTACAGGGCAAAATTTCACATTTTTAGTTGTGTGTTTTGCCATCTGCGTAATCTCTTACAATGTCTGAAAATGCATGGCCAATGTTCATTAACCACCATTAACTACCATTTGGTATTGTATATTTGTTCTTTCAGACACTATTTGAGTTATGTGAATATAATGTGATTGAGGCTGGTTTTGTGATGGAAAATTATTTATACTTGGTGGAAGGATTGAATGTGGATGGGATATTTTAACTTAAGAGACATTTTGGCACTGGGTCATGTTTTGGCCTGTTGGGGGACTAAAATGTCAGAGGTTGATTTGTCTCGGGTGAAAGATTGTGTAACCAGAAAATGAGGTACACTTGATGTATTTGTGCTTAGTAGTGGCTCTCTTATGAGTCTAGCATCAAAATTTCATAACCCAGGGTTCCCGCGTCTCTCGAATTCCTTGAAAGTCCTTGAATTTCAAAACCCCCTCTCAAGGACCTGGAAACTCCTTGAATTTTGAAGCATCTCCTGGAAACTCCTGGAATTTTGGAAAAACCAAGTCGGTTGCTCACAGCCGAGGTGTTTACAGTTCTTTCAAAATACGCCGCTCAACGAAGCATCCATGTCAGAGACTCAGTCTTTTTGTTGACAGTAATTTGATATGCCAGGTGGAAAGTGCAGATTTCAAGAGCAATGGCTCAAAAAGCAAGAGTATGACATGTGGCTGGAAGCAGTGATGGGAGAAAAAAACTCTGCATGGTGTTGTGTGTTTATGAAGAATTTTAGTGTTGCAAATATGGGGGAGTCCGCACTGAGATCCCATTTGACATCGTCGAAGCACATTCAAAATGTGAAGGAAAAAGCACAGTCAATCTCTGTTTCGGCATTTACGAAAAATACATGTGCAAGTGACGAAATCAATAAGTCTTCCGTTGTGTCAAATGAAATTAGGAAAAATGTTGACAATTGTGATGGGGCAATTTTATTCAATTGGAAATTCATCCTTCTGCAAGTACAGCTGAAGAACAGCTGCATTGAAAGAGGAAAAGAGTGTGATTTACTTTGTCCAGGCAATTTAGTCATGTAAGTCCTATTTTAATAATTAAATTATCTGAAATGAAATCATCATATGATATTAGGTGCACAGTCAGTGGTAAACTTAATGCTGCTGCCCACTGACTGAACGCCATTTGTCAGATCCCTGGTAGCTAATTTCCTGGCATGTGCCCTCTAAATTTTCCATGTGCCCACCCCCCCTAAAATGTTTACAAAAATTTGCCCAGGTACCCATGGGGTCTTGAGCTATGCTGTTCGCTAGTCTGTGGGCTTTCTTTGTCTTGAGCCTGGTACCTGAATCGGGACAAAGAAAGCCCACAGACTAGCCAACAGCATAGCACTCACCCCAGATTCTGGCTGTGTCCTTCTTAAAATTACTTGTAACCCCCTCCCCCCCCCCCCCCCAATATTACTTGTGCCCCCTAATTAGAAAACACTGGCTCCGCCACTGGATTAATTCAACTCCTAACATTTTTCCTTCTTCCCAACACATGGTCACTTTATACACCTTGAAAACACTTAAATTTCACCCAACTGACTCCTGGAAACTCCTTGAAAAATTGATCTGAACCTCCTGGAAATTCCTGGAATTCACTTCTCAGTTTGGTGCAGGAACCCTGTCAAACCATCAGACCAGCCGACGGTGTCAGCCAGGCTGCGATCATTGGTCACGCGCCTCCAGCCTGTGGAGCAACCCGTTTCTGGGTGCCTAGACCATGCCAGACAGTAGAGGTGGTTGAAGCGTTTGCAGCTTTGGACTCGTAAGCTGAGTTCCAAGGCTATGATGACTTCGTTCTTCACCAGGGCTGACACGTTTTTGCCTCCAGTACGTGATCATTCCTACGATTCTGCCAATCCGTCAGTCTGCCAGACTTTGACGGTCTTGGATCAGGACTCCACCTTCCTCGGGCTTTCCAAGACCAAGTCGGCCGTTATTCCTATGGCGACTCTGGAGTCCCTGTTGGGCTTATCAAGAGAGATGCTAGGCATGCTTTCTCTCTCAGATCACGTCGTCTCTGCTTTAGCTGCTTCCAGATAGGTTCTACGATGTACAGGCTCCTTTGCGTGTGATTTCCAAGGCGCTCATGCATCTTACTCACACGCATGCCTGTAACATGGCCAACTTGGAATTTGTTTGCTTTGACTCTGTGTTGGACACAAGTCGTTCCCTTCCTGAGGGGCAGCGTGCTGCTCTTCGATCCGCTTCTTCGGTGGCTCCGCAACTTTTCCATGGTTCCGTGGTGACGGTCCGGGATGAAGTTCCAAAAATTAGCTGCTGCTTCGCCAGCTTGATCAGCCTTCTGTTGGAGGCAGGGGCCATTCTGAGCCTAACAATCGCCCTTCTGTTTCCTCTGCAAAGCCAAGGGCTGATCCTCCTGCCTCCGCTTCTACTTCTTATTCATGTGGTAAGGGTAAACGTCGGCAGACCAGAGGGAGGACTCACGATCATTCATCCAGTAGAGGAGGTGGTTTCTCCTCTCATCGGGACTCAAGATGTTCCTCACCTCGATTCGTCCCAGGTTGGAGGAAGGATATCAGGATTCGCAGATCCTTGGGTGCTAGATGTTGTTTGGTCCGGGCTGTCGAGAGTGCCACTTCCAACACAAGTTCCTTCAGACGTTTCACGTCGGGAAACTTTTGATCACGGGGAGATCACTGCATTCACCAGGGAGATATCTTCGCTTCCAGCATCGACCTGCGACATGCTTACTTTCACGTTCCAATTCATAGGACATCATGAAAGTATCTCGGGTTCGCCTTTGGGGCAAGTTTACCAGTTCAAGGCCATGCTTTTTGGCCTCAACCAGACTCCTCGGGCTTTCACCCGACTGATGTCACATGTGATAGCTTTCCATCGCACACAGTCCAGGGTGACTACTTCGGCATATCTGGATGATATCCTCCAGAGGCACTCCAATGCTGCTCTTCTGGAGTCCATTGTCGATACACTGTCGAGCTTGTTCAAGTCGATAGGGTTCAGAGTCAACTTGAAGTCGGACCTGGTCCCTTCTCAGTCATTTTGTCATCTGGGGATTGATTTCCATACTCAGCTGAATACAGTGGCGGTTCCCCGGGCAAGGGCTGTGATTCTCTCAGCTTTCGCCCTGACTCTGTCCCAGTCCACGTCCGCGATATTTTGGCATATTCTCCAGCTGCTCGGTCTATGCTGTTCGGTGACGGATCTCATTCCTCTCGGTTGCCTGCATGTCAGATCTCTCCAACACTTTCTGCTCAGTCGTCGGAGGCCGAATGTCGATTCTCTGGACTCTATTCATTGTCACCTTCTCCAACGGACGGATGTTCAGTGGATTATGCAGGGAGTACCGTTGGACTTGCCCACATCTGATCATGTTCTGACGGCAGATGCCAGCGATCTCGGATGGTGTGCGATGTTGGATCCTCTAGGTCTTACCTTTCACGGTGTATGGGACCAGGATCAAGCAGCTCTTCACATCAACCAGGAGCTTCTTGCTCTTCTTCTGAGTTTCCGGAAGTGGATCCCCCACCTTTTGAATCATCAGGTATTTCTGTTGTGTGACAAATCGACAGTGGTTGCTGACACTCGAAACCAGGGCGGCACACACTCGGTTCCCATGTATGAATTGGCTCGGGATCTTCTGCTGCTAGCTCATGATGTCAACATCTGAGTGGTTGTTCGTCACATTCCCAGTCATCTGAACATCCTAGCTGACAAAACCAGCAGTTGTTGAATCATTCTGATCGCTTCCCTGTTGCCTCGACGGGTGTGGATCAATCTGGTCCACCCTCTGTTGGCAGTGGTTCCAGCACGTCTCCCTCCACGTCGCGACCTTCTTTGCCAAAGTCACCCGAGGAGGTTTCAAGTCGACCCGACCTCATTGTGCCTTCACGCATATCTTTTGTCAGGTCCTGTCTCCTCCGTAGAGGTTTTTCAAGACAGGCAGTGGAGTGCATTTCTTCTTCAAGGCGGCACTCCACTGGTTTAGCCTACGTGGCTAAGTGGAAGGTCTTCTGTCGATGGTGTGCTGATCACTCTGTTGATCATGCCAATCCTTCGATAACATAGATTGCAAATTTCTGGTATATCTGTTTTATTCCCGGGGTCTCCAGCCTGTTACCATCAAATGGTACAGGTCCATGCTTTCGTATGTGGGAAAGCATCGTATCTGCACTAATCCATACCTCTCCAAGCTTATTCAGCACTTATCTTCAAAAAGGTCTAGGATTTTGCAGCTTACCCCAATATGGAATCTTTCTTGGGTGCTGCTTTGCTTTGGGGGATGGGGGTGGGGCGCCAGTCGAACCTTTATCCTAGGTGGATATTCTTTTACTCACATACAAGACAGCTTTTCTGATGATATTTGCCTCAGCCAGACGGGTTAGTGAGATTCACTGATTGCTGCTTTCTGGCCAAGAATCAGATACCAGAAACAACTCCACCGCCTGTCTGTATCAGGGCTCTTCCTTCTGCTGAGGGTAATCGCCCTTTGCTCTGTCCAGTTCGTGCTCTTTGCATTTATCTCAACCGGAAGCAGTCCAGTAGGAAAGGCAGGAAACGATTCTTTGTCTCCTATTCCTGGTCAACAGAAGATCTCCCCTCAGTCCATTTCTCGGTGGATATGTCTTGCTATTCGCACGGCTTATGCTCGTCTAGCGACTCATGATTGTATTACCAATCGTATTTCTGCCTACGAGGTGTGTGCCTTATCTACCTCCTGGGCTTATGCTATCTACGTCAAGTTGTCGGATGATATGCAGGCAGCCTAATGGAGAAATGCTTCTACTTTCTCCGCCTTCTATCTGTCAGTTGCAGTAGCAGTCTGAGGTCCTTTTTTCTTTGGGCACTCTTTCTTCTACTCAGGCTGTTGTCTACCCTAGCCATTGGGCTTCTTTAAGGTCAATTCCAGCCCTGTGTTTTTTACTATCCTTTCTGTCTGCGTCACACAGTGCCATACGCCTCATCTCTCATTGTTTTTAGAAAAAAATTAAAACGCCCATATCTCGAAAACTACACGGCACTGAGAATTCTTATTTGGTGTGAGCCTTCCTTAGTGCCAACAGAATAGAAGGGTAAAAATAAAAAGGTATCGGTTTTATCATCGGGTACTTTTTGGGGACTTTAAAAAAGTGCGGAGTCTCAATTTTTTAACACTGTGGGTAATGGGAAGAACATTTAAGACACCTTTTCTCCCAAACCACTGCTCCAATAACTTTCAAATTTTACATATAACATCTTTGGAAGATTGTTTCACAGGTTTATGGAATTCAAATCCCTAGGTCCATATTTGGGCTCTCTATGGGAGCCGAAATGTTTAAATTAGTGTAGTATGAGGAATATTCTTTAAAAATCTTCTTCTTCTGATCAACCAATCAGAATCTTTTGGTATTTGGTATACAGCATGCGTAGGTGTGTGAGATTCAAGTTTGTTCAAGACAAGTCCCTGGGTTCGTATTTGGGCTTACTGTGAGAGCCTGAATTATAACTTAGTTCAAAATGAGGAATTTTCTTTAAAAATCTTCTTCAGGTCCAGCAGTCTGAATGTTTTGATATTTGGTGTGCAGCATCCATAGGGGGGTGAGATTCAAGTTTGTTAAAGATAAGTTCCTGGGTTCAAATATGGCCTCCCTGTGAGAGCCTGAATTATAACTTAGTTCAATATGTGGAATTTTTCTTTAAAAATCTTCTTCAGATTCAGCAGTCGGAATATTTTGATTTTTGGCATGCAGCATCCTCAGGGGAGTGAGATTCAAGTTTGTTCAAGCCAAGTCCCTGGGTTCATATTTGAGCTCACTGTGGGAGCCTGAATGATAACTTAGTTCAAAATGAGGAATTTTCTTTAAAAATCTTTTTCTTCAGATCCAGCAGTCAGAATGTTTTGGGTATTTGCTCTACAGCATCCTTAGGGGGCTAAGATTCAAGTTTCCTCAAGCCAAGTCCCTGGGCTGATATTTGGGCTCCCTGTGGGAGCCCGTAACTTAGCTCAATATGAGGAATATTCTTAAAAAATCTTCTTCACATCCACCAGTCAGAATCTTTTGATATTTGGTATACAGCATCCCACTGGAAGTGAGATTCAAGTTTGTTCCAGCCAAGTCCCTGGGTTCATATTTGGTTCATATTTGGGCTCCCTGTGGGAGTCCAAATTATTACTTAGTTCAATATGAGGGATATTCTTTGAAAATCCTTTTTTTTCAGATCCAATGGTCAGAATCTTTGGATATTTGGTATAAGCTTTTCTTAGGAGGGGCAGATGCACCTTGTTGAAATCAATTCTCTGGGTTGATATTTAGGCTACCATGTCAGGTGAGCACCCTCAGGCCCCTGGGGCCTTTTGTTTACTAATGTTTGTGATGCTATGGTTTAATAGGCCTGGGGAACTCTTCGTCTGTCCATGGTTCTAGTGCAGTTGGATTTTGTGGGGGTTGGTTATGTGATTCCCTCCTCCTATTGTCAATTCAGCCTGATGTAAACAATTGTAGGGTTGGTTGATAAGAAATTTAAATTTTATAGTAAATTTCCTTTCTTACTATACCTACCACAATTGTTTACATGGAGGCCCTCTCTTCTTATTCGGGTAAGAATCCTTCCTCCCTGCTGATCACATAACTCCAATGTTGGCAGATTCAAAAGAATGAGTCATTAGTTGCACGACTGCACACTGGTACTGGAAGCCGTGAATCTGTACTAGGAGAAGGTCATCCCCTACTGGGTGTGCGCTGGTAGCACTCGACCCAGTTTTGGCTTATTTTTAGCTCACCTGACTTTCAGTCAGGAGAGCTATAGTGATCACTCACTGTCCGTCGTCCGTGAACATGGTGTTTGTGTCTTCTCTTCCCAGACCGCTGAACCAATTTAATTGATATTTGAGATAATAGTTTGTCATCACATCGCAATTTGATTTTGTTCAAATCAAGTTGCCTCGCCCCTTGGTAGGGCCAAGCCCAAAAAGTGTGCTTAAATCTTAAAAAATCTTCTTTTCATGAACCAGCAGTAGCAGAGACTTGATATTTGGTGTGCAGCTTCCTTTTGAGGTGTAGACTCAGGTTTGTTCAAGAGAAGTTTGTGGGGCCATATTTGCGGTCATTATGGGAGGGGCAAGAATTTTTGCCCCTCCTAAAATTTCTATTTTCCAAACCGAGAGGCAGATTTGAACCAAATTTGATATGAGGGCGTATTGGGTCATAAGTACTTGATATATGCCCCAATTTTTTTTTTTTTCCCGTCACCCCATAGGAACCGTAGAAGCTGAAAATAGAAAAAAACTAATACGCCCATATCTCGAAAACTACATGGCACTTAGAATTCTTATTTGGTGTGAAGCTTCCTTAGGACAAACAGAATGGAATGGTAAAAAAAAAATTCTATCAGTTTTATCATGGGGTACTTTTCTGGGACTTTAACACTGTGGGTAATGGGAAAAACATTTAAGACTACTTTTCTCCCAAACCACTGCTCCGAAAGCTTTCAAATTTCACATATAACATCTTTGGAAGAATGTTTAATACGATTGTTGAAATCAGTTCCCTGGGTCCATATTTGGGCTCTCTATGGGAGCCCAAATATTTGAATTAGTGCAGTATGAGGAATATTCTTTAAAAATCTTCTTCTTCAGATCTGCCAATAAGAATCTTTTGATATTTGGTATGCAGCATCCTTGGTGGGGGGGGGGGGGGGGGGGGGGGGGGGGGAGGGGGGGGTTGAGGTTCAAGTTTGTTCAAGCCAAGTCCTTGGGTTCATATTTAGGCTCAAAATTTGGGGGTCCCGGTCCGGACTACGAAATTTTGGACCAAAATCCAGAAATGCAGTTTTTGGTTTTTTATGCATTTCGGTAAATTTTAAGACAAAAATTTTTTTTTTTTTTTACACTGAAAATTTGGGGTCTGGGTGGGACTTAGAAAATTTTGGACCAAAATCCGAAAATTATTTTTTTATTTTATTATGCGTTGTGGTCAATTTTAAGAAGAAAAAAAAAATTTTAGGCTGAAAATGTTTTGTTTGGGACTTCGAAAATTTCCGAACAAAAATAAAAAAAAATCTGTTTTTTTTATGCGTTTATCTCAATTTTGGGACGTAAAAGTGCAGGAACTGAAAATAGAAGGAAAATCCTGTGTATTGTGGGCACAATCGCTTCATCTAGTTGGTACAAGTTTTTCTTAGGAAGGGTGTATGCAGCTTATTCAAGTCAAGTCTCTGGTTTGATATTTAGACTATCAGGTCAGGTGAATGCTCCAGGGGGACTCTTGTTTTCTTGGTGCTTTTGCACCACTTTTCTTTTCCAAATCGCTTGGGAAAGATCAAAATAGAGAGTATATGTTTCGAGTTAGGGACTTCCACTGTAGTGCAAGCCTGTAGTAAACAATTGTGGTAGGTATAATAAGAAAGGAAATTTTCTATAAAATTAAAATTTTTAATCAAATTCAAGATATGTTTAGGAATTGTGGCAGCACCTGTATTGTAGTACAAAATTATTTTACCAGTAAAATGTTTGGGGACATGCCTAAAATATGTGGTTGGTTGGTAACAGGAAACACACCTATTTTGCTTTTTTTACCTTATTGCAAATCATGAAATAGAATACTCTCCTCTTTGAGTTCATTGTGTGATATTCATGTTTATCAGACCTTGACTTCTTACAGACCAAGTAAAGATAAATTTGTTTATTTTCAGGCAACAGCTCTTTCGTCATTAGAACACATCCACTGTTGGTGCAACCATCTGACTGCCTTTGCTGGAAGCTTCCTTATTTTACCCAATTTCATTGACCCATTTGACATTTTATTGTTTACAACATTTTTTGACAACCCAGTTGTGATAGCAGTGGTTGTTGTAATTTGGCTTGTGTATTTTGGGATTCTAGTATGGGCTAGAAAAGCAGATAAGCAAGACATGTGCAAGGTATGAGAAAAGCTTATGGAAATTTGAATGCAATATAGCACTTGTATAATTTTGGGTTGTTTATGCTGCAGCTAATTTATATTTATCAGTTAGAAATTGTTAATTGGTTGTGCATTGGTAGTTTTCCCTGTCAGGATAAACATGTGTCAACTTTTTCATATATAATCAATCTCTGGACAGTGTATAAAGGTTTTGCTGAATCTCGTGTCAGTTGTTTGCTGATCAGTGGCACTCCTTAGGAGTTCTGCAGAAACTGTTAGACGATTTCATTCTAACACTTTAGCTTAAATTAGGGCAAACTCAGAATATACAACTTTTCTTCACATTTGTGTTCAGTAGGTGTGTTGTAGGGTGATTTTTTTGCACTTGACCACCTCTACTTGTCTGGGGAATCTTCAATGAAAAGAATATACAGTCATCAATATTTATTGTCACATACAGTGGTCAAACTACATATGGTAACTTTAAATAATAAATACAAAAAATGCAACTCTTACAATACGCCCCTAAGGGATCTGTATGTTGTACCCTTTGGGTGGAAGCAACATAATCACATGTTATTCCAGTCCCGTCACTCATCCTGCAGTTACAAGCATCTTGAAACAGGTTAAAGAAGGGGCAGCCATCTTCCCAGGCCAGGGGATAGACAGCACACTTGCTTACCCAACCGGCGAAAGTCACGTGAGCAAATGCAGCAATTTCCTTAACTCACTGAGTACAAACTTATTGTGCATAACAATAAATATTGTTGCATATTGTAATACGCAGGTCAACTGGCCTCAGAACCTACCCAACATGTGGGGGTGGGGGGGGGGGGGGGGGGGAGGACATAAACGAATACGTTGGAACAGTGTCACTTCTGCGAAGTAAAACATAGGCAAGTTTGTTTTCAAACAAATAAGGGGAAGAGAGTCAAAGGGCTCCCCTCGTTTCATTTGCTTCTACAGTTTCCTGGAGTAGCAAGCTCTTAGAGCTAAAGTTATAAGCTTGTTTCCAAGAAATAACTTAAGCTTCAGTAACATGTTTGTTTCCAAGCAAATGAAGGAAATAGAGCCAAAGGCTCCACTTACCTCGTTTGCTTGTTAAACAAGACATAATTAATTATTTACTAAGACAAGCTCCCGGAGCTATATTTAGTGGCTAGCTCCTAGTATTATAATTACATATTTATTCATTTGTACCTTGACCGACAGATCTCACAGAGCTCTTTCAATCAAGATATAACAGAAGAAATGCAGACTTTAAAATGGGACTAGAGGAAGCTATATTGACTTAATTGAATGTTCCAGTTAATTGTTAAAGTGGACATATAAGTATCGTGGTTCTGCTGTAGAAGGATTTATTTAGAGTTATTATACCCCACGCAACAAAGTTGCAGGGGTATAATGTTTTTGACTGGTCCGTCTGTCAGTCAGTCCTACTTGTTTTCCGGACTTTTTTTCTATACGCTTCCAGATATTGAGCTGATTTTTGGTATGTGAGTCTAACATGGTGGCCTACAGATCAAGTTTGCATTTTGTTCCTCTCCACTGATTTTTACCGAAATTACGGCCCTTGGACTCTGAAAAATGCATCAAAATTACAGTTTTCCTGACTTTTTTTCTACACGCTTCCAGATATTGAGCTGATTTTTGGTATGTTAGTCTAACATGGTGGCCTACAGAACAAGTTTGCGTTTTGTGCCGCTCCACTGATTTCTACCGAAATTACGGCCCTTGGACTCTGAAAAATGCATCAAAATTACAGTTTCGCGGACTTTTTTTCTACACGCTTCCAGATATGGAGCTGATTTTTGGTATGTTAGTCTGACATGGCCTTCAGATCAAGTTTGCATTTTGTTCTGCTCCACTGATTTTTACCGAAATTATGGCCCTTGAACTTTGAAAAGTTCATCAAAATTACAGTTTTGCAGACTTTTTTCCTACACTCTTCCAGATATTGAGCTGATTTTTGGTATGTTAGTGTAACATGGTGGCCTACAGAACAATACTGTTGAAACTACAGAACACTGTTTTCTGCAGTATTCCTAGAATCTATGTTTATTTTTAAAAAATGATTAGAGCTTGAAATATCGGGGCTCTTAAATACTGACCCTTGGAGTTCTGACTCCAAGCTTTTCTAAAAAGGAATTTTCCCATAATTTCGTGATACAATACCGAGAATACTACATTCTACACCCTACTCCACTTGACCTTTTGGTCACAACTAATTTACATATACTTCAACTGTATAACTAAATACTACACTCTATTCCACGTGACCATTCAGTCACAACTAATTTACATATGCTTCAACTGTATAAATAAATACTACACTTAATTCCACTTGACCATTCGGTCACAATTAATTTACATATAGTTCAATTGTATAAAACAAAATGTTTACTGGCATTTCTAAAGTCAGACTCGTACTGTTATTTACTTTTTATACGCCCGTTTAAAAAACGATTGTATTATGTTATCAGTCTGTCTGTCCGTAAACAATTTGGTTTCCGTTCATTTAAAGTCGAACGCCTTGACAGATCAACATCAAACTTTCAGAAGTTGTTTTTAGCATTAAAATACAGGTCAAGTTCTATATTGGTGTTTCTCAGTCCATCTGCTGCAGAGATATGGCCCTTTGAAAACACAATTTTTCTAAAAAAAATTGGTTTCCGTTCATTTAAAGCTGAACGCTTTGATGGATTGACACCAAATTTTCCAGATGTTGTTTTTAGCAATGAAATACAGGTCAAGTTCGATATTGGTGTTTCTCAGTCCATCCACTGCAGAGTTATGGCTCTTTGAAAACACAATCTTACGAAAAAAATTGGTTTCCCTTCATTTAAAGTCAAACGCCTTGACGGATCGACATCAAACTTTCAGATGTTGTTTGTAGCAATAAAATACAGGTCAAGTTCGATATTGGTGTTTCTCAGTCCATCCTCTGCAGAGTTATGGCCCTTTGAAACCACAATTTTTGAAAAAAAATTGGTTTCCGTTCATTTAAAGCCGAACGCCTTGACGGATTGACACCAAATTTTTCATATGTTGGTTTTATACACCCGTTTGAAAAACGGGACGTATTATGTGAATGGTCTCTCCACCCGTCTGTCAGTCTGTCCGTCCATGGACACATTTCGTTTCCGGACGATAACTTTAGTTTTAATGGATTGAGCTGAGTTAAATTTTTCATGTGATTTAGTATGACAAAATACAGGATGGGTTTGATTTCTGTTTCTAGCAGCCTATTTGCAGTAGAGTTATGGCCCTTTATTTATGGGAATTTAGCCCAACTTTTCGTTTCTGGACTAGAACTTTAGTTTGCCCTGACCGATTTATTTCAAATTTTCAGTTTTTTGTTTTTGACCACAAAATACAGCTGAAGTTCACTTTTGACCACAATCGCATATACCTTTCCAGAGTTATTCCCCTTGAATGATTGCAAATTTGTGGATTTTGTGGTTTCCAGATGATAACTTTAGTTTGCCTTGACCGATAGCTCAAGTTCACCTTTGGCCATAATCGCATGTACCGTTCCATAGTTATTTCCCTTGAATGATTGCAAATTTGTGAATTATGTGGTTTCCGAATGAGAACTTTAGTTTGCCTTGACTAATTTGTTTCAAATTCTCAGATTTTGTTTATGACCACAAAGCACAGCTCAGGTTCACTTTCGGCCAAAATCGCATGTACCTTTCCAGAGTTATTCCTCTTGAATTTGTGCATTTTGTGTTTTACGGATTATAACGTTAGTATGGCCTAACTGGTGGACATAGAATGCATCAAATATTTGGTTTCCGGATGATAACTTTTATTATTTGTTTTCCGATTGGTTCCAAACTTGGTACGTTATTTAATCACAACAAAATACAGGTCAAGTTCGAATATGGGGTTGGTCCAAACAATTTTCACCCTCACCCCATCCTTACCCCATCCCTTCAAAAATACAAAACGGGCGTATATTGTCCCGCTATGTGGTGCTCTTGTTAGAATATCAACTGAATTCTATCAAAAGATACTTGGCTCTTCAACTATACTGCTTGCCTAGCAAAATTACGGCACATTTCTATAAAAATGCAATACGTACTCACTGATGCGATTGTAAGGAGGGGGGGGGGGGGACTGCAGAATAAATTACTTCACAATTGGTGAAACACCTATGGCATTTTGTATAAAATATCCATTGAAACTTCGTAAGCATTTGAATAAATGCTCAACAAGTTTCAATGAGATACCACTATTTTTGCTACAATTTCAGCACTCAAAATGTCTAAAAATTAAATAACAAGTTTACTGGATTTACCGTCAATGAAAAGAATATACAGTCATCAATATTTATTGTCGCATACAGTGGTCAAACTGCATATGGTAACTTGACCACTGTAAGCAACCTTATATATATTCTTTTCTTGAGGTAAGCAGTGTTGTGAATGAATGAATGAAAGGTTTCAGCGCGCCGAAGGCGCTCAGGGATGATATGGAATTTACAAATCCCTTGCGACCCAGTTAACCTTATTTTATTTCACTTGGATCACATAGGTCTAGCTTTCCTATTGCCTCAAATGGGGTCTAAGGGGGTACGTGGTTAGAAATCCCGGCAGTTTATGTTGGACAGGGTAGCCGCAGGTCCTTGAAAACCTGGAATGTCCTTGAATTTGAAATGCTATTTTCAAGGCCTTGAAAGTCCTTGAAAACGAGGTATATCAGTAAAAGGTCCTTGAATTTGATCGCCGATTTATCACAAGCATAATAGTAGTCCGAAAAGGAACGAATAAATTTGTTGACAAGTCCAAACAAGTAGGTGTTATTAATATTAATTAACTCTTAGCACTCGGTCGGCTCATGTTTATTAGTACAGAGCGGGGGGGGGGGGGGAAGCTTCCCTGGTCGAATTATGTTTAACAACCAATGAAAACCTTTTGATTTCCTCCGGAATCGTCATGAGTTTCCATATAAAGTAACGCACGTGTTCCAATACTTTGTCCGACAGGGGGACAAAACGTCCCAGTTCGACATTGTTTGGAAAATGGTGTCATCAATTGAAAATAATTTATCAACTTTCTATGACATTATTGAGGATTCTGATTCGGATGAGGACGGTTTTCCTGGATATTCTTTCATAAAAAATATCAATGAAGACTCGTCAGACGAATTCGAGTCGTGTGAAAGCAATTTGGAAGAAAATGTAAATGCCGGCGAATCAGCTGATCAATCAAGCACGTGTGTTCATGTTGACAAAACATTGAATTTGGGGGATTCGTTCCACCACCCATGGTTAAAAACATTTGACAAGCCCACGGGCATTCAGTTTTCTGTGGATGGCAACGAGCGTGAGTTGGACATTTTCAGTAAATTTTTTGACAATGATTTTATTGAACTGTGCACTTCGCAAACAAATTCATATGCCAAACAATACTTTGAAAAAAACCCAAACATGAAACCATTCGCACTTGCCCGATCTTGGGTGGATACAGATGCGACTGAAATCAGGGCTTTCATAGCAGATGAAACAGTTGCCACAGTGATGAAAACGTGCGCACATGTTTGCTTGACAAACAATAAGTAGTAAATTTTACCTCGGTTCACAAGTTGTGAACCGAGGTACAATTGACTACTTATTGTAAAGGGGGTATTGCCATTGGCACATTTCGGCCTTAGGACGTTTCAGCCTCAGGACGGTACTTGAATATCCTTGAATTTTCTTCAAAAAGGTCCTTGAAAGTCCTTGAATTTTGTTTTCAATATTCTGGGGGAACCCTGGTTGGAGTGATAGATTGTCAATACTCAATCCCTTAATACCATTAAGACTATTAGAGAGTGGACTCTATTCGTTTCCAGCCTGGCGATGGTAGAGGTTTGAGTCCCACCATGGTGGCAAGCCAGAATATAATGTTGTGCGATGGCAAATTTGAGGGAAAAAGAGAAAAGAAAACCAAACAGCAACGCCGGTTTGGTAGTGGTCCTGGTATATGACCATAGCGGTTACAAAAAAAGAAGTGGAGAAAGCTCCAACAGTTTAGTTTTGAAAAACTTTGAGTCATCCATCAAGCCTTCTGGGAGATAGAATGCCGTATGTGATTATGAAGTATCTGGTTATCCTTCGGGAATTCCAAATGACCCCCACCTCCCCCCCCCCCCCCCAAAAAAAAAAACAACACTCTCTCACATACCCTCAAGCCCTTAAAAGGGCTGTTAAATCTTTATTCAAATGCGTGAAGGTGGTGTTTGGTCCTCTTTCTCCTAAACCACTGGCCACATTTTAATTAAATTTCATGTAAGTAGTGGTTATGTAGGGGCATTTTGTTTTTTATCCAAATTAGGTTTCGGCTCATATTGAGCAGAGGTGTGGGGGAATAATAGCCAAATTTTTTGAAAATCTTCTTCTAATGAACCACCAATAGCAGAGACTTGATATGTGGTATACAGAGTCCTTTTGAGGTTTAGAATCAAGTTTGTTCAAGAGAAGTTTGTCGGGCATTATTTGTTTTCGTTATGGGAGAGGCAAAAATTTTGGCCACGCCTAAAATTTCTATTTTCAGAACCGTGAGGTCGATTTGAACCAAATTTGATATGAGATGATAATGGGTCATGAGTAGTTGATTGATGCCAAAAAAATTTTCTCATTGCCTCGTGGGAACCTCGGGAGCTAAAAATAGGAAAAACCTTAAAACTGCCATATCTCCAAAACTACACGGCACAGAGAATTCTTATTTTGTATAAAGCTTACTTTTATCCAGTAGAATAGAATGGTTAAAAAAAAATCCCTATCGGTTTGATCACAAGGTACTTTTTTCAGGACTTTGAAAAAGTGCTGAGTCAGCACTTTTTAAGACTGTACGCAATGGGAAAAAGATTAAAAAATCTTCTTCTCCAGATCCAGCAGGCAGAATCTTTTGATATTTGGTATGCAACATTGTAGGGTGGATCTGATTCAAATTCGTTCAAATCGGCCCCCTGGGTTCATATTTGGGCTCAGTATAGGAGCCTGATTTCGAACTTAGTGCATTTCAGGCAAATTTCTTCAAAAATCATCTTCCTCCAGATCCAGCAGGCAGAATCTTTTGATATTTGGTATGCAACATTGTGGGGTGGATCTGATTCAAGTTTGTTCAAATCGGTCCCCTGGATTCATATTTGGGCTCACTATAGAAGCCTGAATTCGAACTTAGTGCATTTCAGGCAAATTTCTTAAAAAATCTTCTTCTCCAGATCCAGCAGACAGAATCTTTTGATATTTGGTATGGAACATTGTGGGGTGGATCTGATTCAAGTTGTTCAAATCAGCTCCCTAGATTCATATTTGGGCTCACTATAGAAGCTCGAATTCGAACTTAGTGCATTTCAGGGAAATTTCTTTGAAAATCTTCTTCTCACGATCCAGCAGGCAGAATCTTTTGATATTGGGTATGCACAATGCTTAGCGGGGTGAGATTCAAGTTTGTTCAAGCAAGTCCCTGGGTTCATATTTGGGCTCACTGTGGTAGCCTGAATTATAACTTAGTTCAAAATGAGGAATTTTCTTTAAAAATCTTCTTCAGATCCAGCAGTCGGAATGTTTTGATATTTTGTATGCAGCATCCTTAGGGGGTGAGATTCAAGTTTGTTCAAGCCATGTCCCTAGGTCCATATTTGGACTCACTGTGGGAGCTTGAATTGTAACTTAGTTCAAAATGAGGAATTTTCTTTAAAAATCTTCTTCTTCAGATCCAGCAGTCGGAATGTTTTGATATTTGGTGTGCAGCATTCTTAGGGGGCTGAGATTCAAGTTTGTTAAAGCCAAGTCCCTGGGTTCATATATGTGCTCTCTGTGGGAGCCCGAATTATAACTAAGTTCAATATGAGGAATATTCTTTAAAAATCTTCTATTTTTATACTGTACCAATGACCCAGACTTAGCTGGTGCTAACTCTTAAATCTAGGGCCAAACACAAATTTTACCCCCCAATCCCCAAAATTTGCATCTAAAACCAAAAATTACATGTCCTATATGGTCCTCCATACCTTTCCTCCACTGCGCATGCGCAGTGTCAAGGAGGTCTCGAAATTGGCGCCAAAAGTCATTCTTTGTTTGGCCCTTCATCAGTTCGCATCTGACTGATATTTGTGCTTGTAAATCTCAGTTTAAATGATGCCAAACACATAAATATGAGAGAAATGGTAGATCTAAAGAGGAAATAGAAGGATGAGAGGAAAATTCAGTGGCAGGAAATAATCAGGGCTGTAACTTAAAATTTTTTATGAAATTATGTTATGTTCCCTAATTTCAAGGCATGAGCCTGCTGTTATCATTCTTGCTATGAAAGTTCCACTGCTGATCAGTGTTGCCTCTCTCCCTTTCCTTTATTCCCCCCTTGCTATTCTCCCATGCTTTTGGCATATTTTCTGTAATATTATTACTAAAATTTCTTGGGAGTTTTGGCTTCGTAACAGAATGAATTTCTGTTCTTTTCCCCATGTTGACGTCCTCACCGTTGGGTGTTTAGGCGTTGTGATCTGCATATACCATCTGATGTTCTGCAGTTTCTTCTATGGAAATCTGTTTTGCATCAGATAGTGTTTAAATTGGTAACTGATTTCGGGCCATGTTTATCAGCGCCTGGAGTCATGTTTCCGGTTTTTGTACAACTTCTTGTTTACATTGACAACGATTACTGCTGATAGTGATTTCTTGTCTTTACATTAGTTTAGACATAGCAAGATACATTAATATTGTATGTAAGTGTTGCATTAATTTTTTGAAATGTTTTAAAAAATTTTGTCCACACTTAGGCTTTTTTGGGATCCATTTGGGCTCGTTGTTCCCATTGGGAACTTGGACTCTTCTGAAAAATTTTTTCAAAAAAATTTTTTTTTTTTAAATTATTTTCTTTCAAAGATTATAATGGATTATGTTATATTATGTATCTTTATTTCAAGGGATAGTGCGACTAATATGACTGTGTATTTTTTATTGATAGAAAAAAAAAAAAAAAAAAAAAATTTTTTATTTATAATGCGAGGATATCTTCCTCTAATTCTCAGGTTTGATGTATTCGCACTAATTCCAGCTCTGTGTGTGTTGATTGAAATGACAACGTTGGAGGCGTGTGTCACGATATTGTGTTTGCGGGGAGGGATCCATACCGGTCCTCTCTCCGTAGGGTCACTCTATATTATCATTTTATTTTTCAGAATTCAGAGTGATGTTTTCGTGATGTCTTCAACAAGTGTGTCTCCGTCGTTGCAGTGTTAGGGCTAGCAGCTAAGTGCTCAGGGTAATACGACAATTGCCGAAGAGGTCCCTAGTAGGATCGAAGGCATTGATCGTCCGCTAGTCCGCCCGGTGTAGCGACCATTCATCGAATGGCTCGTCAGCCGGGTTTGTCCGTTACGGTTCTGGGAAGCAGTGTGGGTGATGCGAGCACTATAAACTTGGAACGTGCACACCCAGCAACGACGGATCCGAGGATAATACGGAGGAAGCCTGTCAGTCTAGTAGCTAGCTCGTCCAAGTCTATCCGGACCGCAAGCGAGAGAGGCCCCCTCTCTCTTACAACTACATTTGAGCCGCATTGTTGTTGTATGTTTGTTTGTTAGTCGGAACATACGTCCAATCCTCCTGTTCGGGATGTTCCGTCACATACACAGTCCGAACTGGCTGTGTTATGGGCTTCCTCATCCTCATGTCAACACACACTACCGCACCTTGGCTTGTGACCACAGAGTTCCAGGGGACGTTCGCATATCATATAAATGCAGGAATGAACGTTCCTAGAGCGCCTGCTTTGCCGACCAGGGAATATTGTCGACCAGGTTACTTCATCTGTTAGCCATTAGCCAAGGATATGAGGTCTTTCCTGATGGGACGTTCGCATATTATATAAATGCAGGAATGAACGTCCCTGGATCTGCCAGTGGATATTAAGTAAATCACGGCTCCACGGGCCTCATTCAGGAATAAGAATGCGGTGAATTTCTGTGATGTCTTCAAAAAGTGTGCTTCCGTCGTCACAGTCAAATGAAGAGCTAGCGGATAAGTGTTCATGATATTACGTCAATTGCCTAAGAGGTCTCAAGTAGGATCGACGGCTTTGGCATCCGCTAGCTCGCCCGGTGTAGCGTCCATTCATCGAATGGTTCGGTAACTGGGTTCGTCCGTTGCGGTCCAGGAAGGAGATTTGGGTGATGCGAGCTCTATAAAATATACTACGTGCACACCCAGTGACGATGGATACGAGGAGGGTACGGAGGAAGCCTTTAAGTCCGGTTCCTAGCTCGTCCAGGTCCACCCGGGCTGCGAGTGAGAGAGGTCCCTCTCTCGTACAACAACATCTGAGAACAGATGTTGTGGTACAAATCTTTCTCATTCGGAGCATACGTCCACCGCTCGGGACGCTCCGTTATATAGACAGTCCGGAGAGACTGCTCTAATGGCTTCCTCATCCTCACGGCAGCGCACACGACCGCACCTTGACTACGTGACCACTGTTATCTAGCCAGTCAAGCCGACCAAGGATTTCACGGCGACCAGGTCACGCCATCCGGTGGTCAGGAATACGAGGCCTATAGACTCCGGACGTTCACATAAGAAATATGCAGGAGTTAACGTCCTGGGAGCTTTCAGCGGCTAAGTAACGTAAGACCGCTGCTCCACAGGTCTCTGTAACGGACGTGCTATTACAAATAGCACAAATTATCACAGCATCCCAGCAGATGACAGAATCTCTGTTGGATCAGGATTTATCCGACGACGCTGGGTCGGTACGCTCCGCTGAAGCATCAGGTACAGACAACCGAGAATTTCAAGTGGTCCGACAGGATGGCAAAGGGATACCGAGGAGTTGGTTTTTTCCCTTTCGGAACAACATAAAGTTGCTGTAGATATCATCCGGCATTATCTTTCAGAAGTTGTTCTGTCGGACCAAAAGGCTGCGATGCCAGATAAGAAACTGTTAGCGTCACTGGACACGGAATAATTTTATCGGTTTAGGGACATCGTCCCTGAGTTTCCGACACAGTCCAATAATGTCACAAGAACATTTGAACTATTGTAGGACGCTATATATAAGCTTGCTACCAAAATGAGCAAGTCAGGTTTCTTATCGGCGAATGCTCTACATCTGCCTTTCATCAATTCAAGGAATAATTTCGAAACGGCAGGACAGGGCATACCGAGAGTTTCTCTGCGTCTAGACGATCAGGCCGAAGATCTAGAATGATCTATACCGTCGTCTATGTCAATTTCAACCGCGATGTTGGAAACGACAATAATGTCTAACAGAGTTATCTTAGACGCATTATCGTATGCAGATCACCTTACTAAAGTGTTTTCATTACGCCTTGAAGGGAAAGAATTCCAGGATGTACTATCTTCCTTAAGAGTTCTTTCAAGGACAATAGCTTATTCCACGTATAACTCTGCCCTTTCAGTGGCAAACCTGGAGTTGGTAAGACGTGACGCGGCCCTAGCTACATCCACACGCATGGATGGTAAGGTGAAAAACTCTCTCTCCGGAGAGCTTCTCTTCGACGGCAAGCTTTCGGCAATCTATGATCAGATAACTAAGAAAGCTTCGGATTCTCTGCTATTCAAATCCACTTCTAAAAAGTCAGATACAGCAAAAAAGAGTAAGACGGGCACTTCTGGGACAAGTACGCCCAAGAGAAGTTCCTATAGAGGTTCCTATGCATCCTCTAGGTCTTATTCTAGAGACCGTCAAAATAGCGACTCACGTGGGGGACGTTATTCTGGCTGAGATAACCGGTCAGATGTCCCTAGGTCGACGGGGCGAGGTGCGGGTCGTGGAGGACGTAGTTTCTCCTTCCGCAAGCCTCGCAGGTCCAGGAGGTGATGGCATGAACCTCTATTGTGTTCCGGTAGGCGGAAGATTGTCGAGTTTTATAAACAATTGGGCTTCAATTACGGACGACCCCTGGGTCAAACGAAAGCCTCCATTAACTCGAAGTCCAAAATGGACTCAGCTTCTGTCAAATCCGCAGAAAAGAGACGCTCTTCTATCAGAAGTACAGTCTCTTCTGGAGAAGAATGCGGTAGAGGTAGTAGAAGACCAGGAATCACCGGGTTTCTACAGCCATCTGTTTCTGGTTCCGAAACCAGACGGCTTGTTCTGTCCAGTCATAGATCTGAGCTGGATAAACAAGCTGATCGTCGCTCCGAAGTTCTATATGGAGACAATTCAATCAGTCAGAGCGAGTATTCGGGTGAACGACTATGTTACAAGCATAGATCTTAAGGATGCGTACTTTCACGTCATGGTACATCCGACATTCAGAAAGTATCTTCGCTTCGCAGTCCTAGGAGTTGTATATCAGTTCCGAGCGATGTGCTTCAGTTTGAACCTAGCGCCCTGGGTTTCACTCGAATAATGAACTTGGTTATGATACATTTCCGAGCTCATTCGTCTGCAGTAACGTCGGCCTACCTGCACGACATTCTTCAGAGGTACGGCAACGAGTTAACGCTTCAGAACGATGTGCAGAATCTGCTTCTATTACTCCGACGTCTCGGTTTTATAATAAACGAGGAGAAGTCGGATCTGGTGCCGTCCAAGTGATTCACCCACTTGGGAATGAGCTTCGAGACGCACAACAATCTCGTTCGTCTGCCGTTAACCAGAGCGAAATTAATCAGTTGTTACGCTCGCTATTGTCTTCACTCAGACAAAGTTACAGCGAGAGAATTCATCAGACTGATAGGGTTGTTTGGAGCTGCCGCTGATTTTATTCCAATGGGGCGGCTACGCACTTGTCCTCTCCAAATCTTTTTGACTAAAAAAGAACAGAGTTGGAGGGTGCAGGTTCTTTCGCTCATTACGTACATCCTCTTGTAAGTCAAGTGAAACAGATTCAGACTTGGGCAGATATTCAGTGGTTTATTCAGGGAAATAACTTCCACTGCAATTGCCGGATCCGAGTTTTACAGTTTTGTCGGATGCCAGTTAAATAGGTTGGGACCCAACATTGAGCCCAATGGTTTTTAAGTGTCAGGGTCCTTGGGATCTGTAGTTCCTAATCAAGCACATAAACATCAGGAATTGATGTTATTTTGGCTTGCGTTATGTCATTGCATGAATGTTATCCAGATTGCCCACAGGCAATTCTGTCCGACAATTCGACGGTATAAGCATATTTTCGAAACTAGGGAGGTACTCATTCCATTAAGTTATTCACTGTAACGGAATGAATCCTTCTGTTGGTACTAGAACATCAAGTTCTCCTATCGGTCCGTCGTATTCCGGGTCGTCTGAACGTATTAGCGGACTCCCTTTCACGAAAGGGCCGCTTGTTGCAGTCAAATGGACTTTTAAGAACGAGTATTTATATCAGATTTGCTACCTATGAGAGCGGCCAATGATGGACTTATTTGCGACGCATCTCAACAATCAGTTGCAAGTGTATGTGTCAATATGTTCGGATCCTCGAGCGTTTGCAGTTGACGCTCTATCCATCTCGTGAGACGGGATAATAGGATATGGGTATCCTCCAGCGCCGTTGATTCAGCAGATATTGCTTAAGTTAAATAATCTCAATGCAATTCTGTTGGTAGCACCTCTGTCTCCACAAAGACCGTGCATTAATCTATTCAGGTGTCTGTTGTGGCTTATTCTGTGGAAGCTTCCTCCACATTTCGGTCCATTCTATAGCTAGATGGATTCTATTAGCTTTCAGTACTGCTTATGATAATATCTTCAACACAGCAGTCTGCGATTAAGATTTTAGCTCTTGAAGTAAGAGTTATTTCTACTTCAGAGGCTTATGCTAATAGCGTTGCTATTACAGTTCTAATGATGGGTGCATATTGGTTTTAGCCTTTCACTTGCACGAATTTATACCTCAGAAATATTGAGTCCATTTCTAGAGACCGGCATTGTTTAGGTTCGTTATCTGTTGCTCAGAATGTCGTCCACTAAACAGTTGCAACTATAGTTGTGTAGGCTTTTGGTTCCGGCATTGACTCTGTGCTGCCACCCTCTTCGCTCTGGGTTATTTGACCCAGGGCAAGGGGAAGTGGGGGGGGGGGGGGGGTGTTCCCTTAGGTCACCTGCTTTGTAGTGAAAAGCAAGGGAATACCTCCCCTAGAGTCAGTAATTCTAGTCGGTACCAGGATGATTTTTAAAGTGTAAAGATAATTTTTTACTCATCCATGTAATATTTTTAAGTGTACCTTGGTGTGTAGTATTTGTATATGTCACATATCATGCAGACGTTAATATACAATTATCGGTCACTTTTAATGAATTTAAGAGTCTCATTTATCTGGACTACTTTATTTATCGGCTTTAAAAATAATTACCATAATGGATTATATTGGAGGTTAATACACATCAGTGATGTTATTATGCTCAAGTACAGAATGGTGTTGTGTCTTTCTCGTTTTGATGCAGAATAGAAAGATACATGTAAAGCCTATTTCTCTTTTCTCCTTGAGGGGATAATTCTGTATATATATATAGTTAAGTTATTGGATTGTTTTATGGCCTAGGCCCTCCAACCTTTTTACTATTCAGCTAAGTCTGGGTCATTGGTACAGTATAAAAATGTTAAAAAATTTATAGTAATTTATATATTTTTCATACTAACCAATGACCCAGACTGGGATGGCCCTCCCATGAGTTGGGAACTCATACCTCCCCGCTGAGTACATAACGCTTTTCCAGGCACTGCTTGTAAGAATGACTTTTGGCGCCAATTTCGAGACCTCTTTGACACTGCGCATGCGCAGTGGAGGAAAGGTATGGAGGACCATATAGGACATGTAATTTTCGGTTTTAGATGCAAATTTTGGGGATTGGGGGGTAAAATTTGTGTTTGGCCCTAGAATTTAAGAGTTAGCACCAGCTAAGTCTGGGTCATTGGTAAGTATAAAAAATATATAAATTACTATAAATTTTTTAACTTTTTTTCAGATCTACTGGTCAGAATCTTTGGATATTTGGTATAAACCTTTCTTAGGAGAAGCAGATGCAACTTGTTGAAATCAATTCTCTGGGTTGATATTTAGGCTTCCATGTCAGGTGAGCACCCTCAGGCCCCTTGGGGCCTCTTGTTTCAGTCCTTGCCTGGTGTTTGGTGGTGTCTTGATCGTGTATGTTGCAGAAAGGTAGGTTGCACTAATTCCTCCTACGCTTTGCTTACCATTTCCATACGTCTTCTTGATAAAAGAGTGTTGCAAGAAAATTTGAGAATGTTCAATTAGAAAAGTTATAGGTAGAGAGAAAGATAGGTATCTGATATTGTATATTGTGACTGTTGTGTAATTGTTGCTATGGATGGGGTAAGGGGTGTGTTTCTTCGGAGCCCACACCCCACACGCAGAGTTGCGAGGCAATCCTTACAGACTCAATCCTAAAGATCTCAATGAGTAGCGAGGCAATCCTCACTGACTCCATGCAGTTTAATTCTATTGAGTAATTTTAATTTACTGTGGCTTATTTTGTTTTTCTGTTAAGGGTTCGGTGTTCATTCAGCTTCACCATTGATTCACTATCCTGGAGTATGTGGAAGGTTTTGTTATATAGATCTTATTAAACGCATTTCAATCGCACTTCAGCAGAGTCCTAAAGTTCTCAATGTGTAGCGAGGCAATCCGCACTGATTCCACGCAATTTAGTTATATTGTATAATTATTTTATTTTTTTTTTTTATTTTCTGGAAACTTATTTCGTTTTTCTGTTAAGGGATCGGTGTTCATTCAGCTCAACCATTAATTCACTATCTTGGAGTCTGTTGAGGGTTTTGTTTTGTAGGTCTTTTAATCGCGTATCAATAATTTCTATTTTTGCTAGCTCGTGAAGTTCCTTTATCGGTGTCATTTGGGTTTGCATAGTGCCACACGCAGGCATAATTTTGAACCCTCTGTAGCTTCTGAATGTTGGTTTTGCTCAGGTCACTTGTTATTATGGCACCGTATTTTAGTACCGGACATATAAATGTTTTGTAGAGCTTGAGAAGCACATCTTTATTTGCTCCCCAATTTCTACCTCTGATCATCTTCAGAAAATTGATATGTTAAGTAGATCTAACCGTAATGGAGTTTACGTGACTGTTTAGGCTGAGATTGCTATCAAGGATAAATCAAAAAAATTTGGCCTCTTTGTTTGTTTCTAATTTGTGATCGTATAACGGGAGATCGAAACTGGGAACTGTTTTTTTCCTTTGCTTCTTGAAGAACGTAACTTTTTGAGTTTTGGCGCCATTGAGTTTGATGTGCCACAGGGCGCACCAGCTCTCAAGATCGCGAATGGTAACCTGTAGACGATTTTTATCCCCCCGAACAAAAATTTCGGGGGATATAGTCGTCACGCGTTTTTTTTGTCCGTCCGTACGTCCGTCCGTCCGTTTACATTTCGTTTCCGGATGATAACTTCCCTTGAAATAGTTTGATTGTAACCAAACTTGATATGTGGCTTAAACATATAAAAATACAGGTCAAGTTCGAATCCGGGTTCATCCTGATTAATATTACCAGAGTTATGCCCCTTTTTAATTTAGAAAATCTTATAATTTTTGGTTTCCGGATGGTAACTTCCCTCAAGATAGTTTGATTGTAACCAAACTTGATATGTGGTGCAAACATATCAAAATACGGGTCAAGTTCGAAAATGGGTTTGTCCTGATTAATTTTACCAGAGTTATGCCCCTTTTCAACTTAGAAAATCTTATGATTTTTGGTTTCCGGATGATAACTTCCCTTAAGATAGTTTGATTGTAACCAAACTTGATATGTGGTGCAAACATATCAAAATACGGGTCAAGTTCGAAAATGGGTTTGTCCTGATTAATTTTACCAGAGTTATTTGCATCATATTTCTTTATTGTTACACTATAAAATCTGTGATTTCTTGTTTTTTGCTTGATAACTTCTGTTGAATAATTTGAAAGCAAACTTGATATGTGGATCATCATACCAAATACAGGTTATGTAAGAATTAACCCTTTACCCCAAAAAAAATTTTCGAGAAAAATGAGGAAATTTTATCTCCCTCTTCTCTAAAATCACACCAGTATGGATGTCATTGTAACCAGCTCATCAAGCCAGTTACAATGACATCTATATCGTGTGTTTTTAGTGAAACTGTTGCGACATATTGTGGTCTGATTTAGCCCGATTCAGGCTATTTTTTTTTGCTGTTTTTTGTCAGTTTGCTAGGTAAAGGGTTAAAGTGTGGTCTGGTCAATTTTTTCAGAATTATGCCAAATTCAATGTACTTTTAAGTTTCTGGATGATGACCACACTTTTTTCGGGGGGATCAGCTGCCCCGTGGATGTGGCAGCCCTCTAGTTAATTATGTGTTGTCAAGTAAACACTGGCTCTATAATGACAAGTGTTTTTCACACTTACTGGCAATCCACCATTATTTCATAGAACAGACATTATTCACTATGGGGGAAGCTACAACAATACAGCACCATGTACTCAGTTAATCTGATGTTTGAAGTGGGTATGTGTGATAAAACAAGCTGTTAATCCCTTATTGTGCTATACCTGCCTTACAGATAGAGCACAATACAGTATTAATTTCAAGCATCTGTCACCTACATACTTCACTGATAAGCTGATAGTTAGTTACCAAAGCTATTCTCCCTCAAAATATTAATATACTTTTATTTCAACTATGACCTTAAAATACTCATAAAAATACACTATGACAGGTGATATAAAATTACCCAAGTAGTTGATATCAAAACCAAGAAAAGCCAACTAAAAATCGAGAAAAAAATCCATTTTTCACTTCTGGAATTTTGTTTTTACCATGAGATAATTAATAACCCAGGTCGTAAATAGGGGTTGTTCTTTGTCGACAAACATAAAGCATACATAACTGAGAATGCACACACACACACAGAATTTACTCAAATTGAAATATTACTTGAAATTAAACCAGAAAGCTTTGTTACCACACCAGCTAATTGAAAACAAGAACAGCATAATTTTATTTACTTAGCTAAATCTGTGGTTATATAATTGCCATTAAATAGTGTCTAAGCAGGGAAATTGGTTTGTTATGAGATATTACAAATGGGTTCCATTAGAATTTTACTGAACAGCATTCTCTTTTTCACTATTATTTATTTATTATTATTTATTTATTGGTGTTTAAGGTCACATACTAATGCACAATGGCTGATTGTGACCGTGACAGTTTTATGGGTGGAGGAAGCCGGAGTACCTGTAGAGAACCACCGAACATCGACGAGCAACTGTCAGCTCCTCAACATTCTAATTCTGTTCAAGCTCCGCTCAAGCAGGATTACAGCAGTTGAAGACATTTGCACCATGGACATGCAGTATGCCTTAGAACACGGCGTCATCGTGCTGTAGGCTGTAGGCAACCGGGATAAAGTGCCTTACCCAAGGACACAACGCGGGTCGTCCCGGACGGAGATAGGACTCCGGACCTCTAGCATAGAAGTCCAACATTCTACCACTGAGCCACTGCACTCCCCCTTGTTCACTTATTTCAACTTAAAATGTAGGAACAATACAGTACAATATGAAATTGTCCAGATGGAATGACATTGGTGTGAACAGCTTCTCTGAACAGATGTTTGCACACTTATCCTGAGGTCTGGCAGAGATAAATCATCAAGACAGCACAAAGTGGCAGTAGAGGCCTTTATGAACTGGTTAAGAGATGTGGTGTTGAAAAAGTGAATTTTATGCAGAAGTGACTTCTCCGTCTAGGGAGAAATGAGAACTCTTCAGAGAAAAGTGAAATTTCTAAAGAAAGAAATTCTGAGAAGAGAATTTAATATTTCAAAATTTGTCAACAGACCTGTCAAACACTGAAAATCAAGTTAGTGAGATCCAGTGGTGGAGCCATGTGGTGCCTTGGAAACTCAGCACCCTACCCACACAAATCCCACTTACACATCCTACCCCCAATTTGAAAATATTGTTTCTGATTTCCTACCCTCAGTACAAGCATTTGTCCAGAGATTCCACCAACCCCTCCACTAGCTATGTCCCCCGATTTCAGACCATGACTCTGCAACTGGTGGGATCTACCTTGTTCTGTTAGTTAGATTTGGGCCTTGTCAAGATGGAAAAATTGATTATAAAGCTACATTTTAGTGAAAATCAACATTTCCTTATATTTTTATACTGTACCAATGACCCAGACTTAGCTGGTGCTAACTCTTAAAAATTCAGGGCCAAACACAATTTTGCCCCCCCCCCCCAATCCCCCAAATTTGCATCAAAATCCAAAAAATCAATGTACTATATGGTCCTCCATACTTTTGTCCATTGCGCATGTGCAGTGTCAAGGAAGTACCGAAATTGGCACTAAATGTTCATTCTTTGTTTGGCCCTTCAATTAGTTACATCTCACTGATATCTGTGCTTATAATCTCAGTTAAAATGATGCCAGACACAAAATCATGAAGGAAATGGTGGATCCAAGGATGAAATAAGAGGATGAGAGGAGGAAACAGTGGAAGGATGTGTTCAGGGCTGTAACTTATAATTTTTATGTAAAATTATTTCATGTTCCCTAATTTTGAGATGAGTTAAATTTGGTGTGTGGATTTAGTACAACAAAATACAGGTTGGGTTCGATTTCCGTCTTTAGAGGCCCATTTTTAGTAGAGTTATGGCCCTTTATTTATGAGAATTTTGCCCAAGTTTTGAAAGCCCATTATTTTTAAATGATGAGAATCCACGCCGTTTATATCTTATGAACCTCAAAATGTCCTTTTTCCTTGGCGCCACCTATTATCAATCGTTATCAATGAAGTTAACCTGTCAATTAATGGACGCTACCATTGTAAACGGCGAGGAGAATCTTCTACACCTAAAAATTGTTTGCATTTCCATTCTGCATACTAAAATTTCACAAAAACAATATGAAATGTGTGCACACAAGCATACAATTTAAACCCTTTACCCCAGACAGGGCAGGGGAATGGGCAATCATTGAAGAGGAGGAGGGGGGGACAGACATAGTCGAGTGAACAAAACTTTCAAACTTTACCCCAGAGAAACTTGTGCGTGTTCCAATTTTGACGGGCATATGTTGCCTCCCTAAGCAGTGCTCTTGTTTCAATTCTCCATTGAAAATTCTGATATTGATAATTTGATATTTTGATTTTCTCCCGTCCATGATTCTTTCATTATCTCTGATAGAGTATTAGTGTTGTTCAATGATAGAGTTATTATGACTAGGTGTCACTTCATCCAGACATTTGCCCTGATAGAGTTATTGGTTGGTGTCAGTGTCATTTCCTTTTTTGATAACATGGCTGTGCCGTTTCACAGAAACATGTGTGACGTAAATTGCAGCCAGCTCTGGACATGATTCCAATAGACCAGTATTTCGTTAATTTGATGATTAATCCATCGAAACCTACCTGAGCTGTCGGTTGTATAATAGTACTCTGCTGATTTCTTGCCATCAGCAGGCACTTTGTGAAGTTGCTGTCTGTGATTTGTGACTTGTGTTCGTAAAAAAAATGACAGTCAGTGGGAACCAATATTTTTCTGGTAGTGTCAATTCGATTCTGATACCCAATAATCGGCTGATTATGTCAGCCGATGTCCTTAACTGTTTGATCACTAATAAATTGTATTCAGTTGTCACTACCATTGCATAGTTTTCTGAGGGATATGCATGCACCAGGTTTGTCTTTTATTTTTGGTGGTCTTAATTTGTTCATCAAAATATTTTATTAGAAATTAGTGGAGAGTGCTCATAGTGTAATAAAACAAATTGATATGAACAAAATATTATTAGCGCATGGCTGAATATGAAAAGAAAATGTTGGATTTTGTTCTGGTACTCTCACTTTTTTAAAAACCATGATAGTGGCTGTTACCATTCAACTAGTTAAGGAAAAAAAATGGAAATTTTTTCCAACAAGAAAAACAGACACCAAAACAGATGTAACCTGAATTTTTGTTACCTTTGATTCTTGGCCCTTTGTAGGTTGACTCTGTGCCCCAATAGGAGTTTAAAGGCATCTCAGAATTTTTTTACTTATGATGGGCACACCCCATCCAATTAAATACAGTGGAAGCAAATTGACCGTCCAAATTTTTAACTGAGCAATAATAATGTTCAATGAGGTAACCAAACTACATGTGTTGTTGGAAACAAATGGAGATGATTGTTTACTTCTAAATGAATTTTACCCCCTTCTGATAGCAGATATGTGTTCTTTTAATTGATCAATGGCTTTTCTTTTTTGTAGAGAGGGGTTACAGTCCTTCCAGCAAAGCAAGGAAATATCTATACTTATCTGATATGTACAGTTACAGGATGGTGGAGGCATGCAAATACCACAGCAAATGTTTTCTTATTTATTAAAGGAGAACATGGTCAGAGTCCAAGATACTTCCTTAGTAATCTTATGCAAGATTTGTTTGAGTTAGGTGCTGAAGATTGGTTTTTAATATGCACACCATTTTGTGTTGGTGAACTGCTAAATGTTACAGTATGGCATGACAATAGTGGACCCAGGCCTTCATGGTGAGTTTCATCTGTGTTTTTGGGTGAGTCACCGAGGAAGCAGAAGACTGGACCTTCCATTTTAGCTCTATACGTAACATGAATTCTAACCATATACCCATCACATACAGTATTAAAATTTGTTATTTTAAGTACTTTTTTCAAATTTTTCCACAAAGTTTCAACAAAGGCTTGCCATATGACCCTCATTGGAACAAGCTCAGTGAGCTCATTCCAATGAATGGGCTTTCCTCCCCCTCTCATCTCTCCCCCCACCCCACCCCACCCCATCTGGATTATGCATTGAGATATTTTTTGGAAACTTTGACTAGAACTAGAAGGACAAAATATAGGTCAGGTTTATATTTGGCATACTTGCATTCCCTCTTGTAAATTTATTCCCCTTGATTTGGTAAAAAATAACACATTCTGCTGTTTCCAGATAATAACTTGAGTATGCATTGAGATATTTTTTGGAAACTTTCACATTGTCAAGAATGTCAAAATACAAGTCAAGTTCGCAGTTGGTCATATTCACATTCCCTTTTCTAGAGTTATTCTTAGTAAAAAATAACACATTCTATGGTTTCTTCCAGATGATAACATTATGCACTGAGATATTTTTATAAACTTTCACGAATCATCTAGAATGACAAAGAACAGGTCATGTTCACATTTGGCCATATTTGCATTCTCCATTCTAGAGTTATTTGAATTAACTTACAAAAAAAATAACACAGTTCATGGTGTCTGTGTGATAACTTGAGTATGCATTAAGATATTTTTATAATATGTCCGGGGGCATATAGTGCTACCCTTGTCCGTCTGTCATTTCGGTGCTTGTTTGCATGATAATTTCAACAGATATTATCCAATTGGTTTGATATATCAGTTGTCTTAACACTTTTATGATCGATCAACCAGCCCATTCCGATTATTAGGGGTGGAGTTATGGCTCTTAATTAGTCAGATTTAATTAATTTTCTCTCATTAATGCATTAACTTCAACAAATATTCATCGATGGGCCAGTATCCAGTATTTGAGTTTAAATGAAGAATCTACAGGTCAAGTTTTCGAAAAACAGCCCAGTTCGATGTATAGGGTCAGAGTTACCACCCCTAATTAATCGATTTTAACAAAGTTCTCATGCCTTTGCATGATAACTTCAACAAATATTAATTGATTGGACCAATATTCAGTATTTGGGTTTAGGCCATACAAAGTTGATTGTCTGTTTCTCAGGCCATTTTTTCCCAAAAAAGCATACGAGCGGGTGGGTTTTTTTTTTTCTTTTTATTTTCCACGAGAGGTTGTTTGTGGTAATTCGACCCCCACCCAAATGCCTGGTGGACCAAGCAAAATTTTGCAAATATATTGGTTATCCACCGTAGGGGTGTTGGGGAATAAATGAAGTGGGGTTTGCATATTTGTTTTTTCAGTGAAACGTGAAAATTATGACACAGGATGAAATGCCTCGTGTGTGAAACATCTCTGGGACAAAACAAATGCCGAAGAGCCAACTTTCACAGATTTATTTTACCAAAAAAAAAAAAATTTCTTTCACAACCTGCCTAATAAGTAACGGATTCAAATAACAGTACACAAATTCCCAATGATGGCCATTTACAGTACAAATGTTACTAAAAATAAATGCCAGGAGATTGTGTTCCATTCAACATAGCACCTGACTTTACAGAATTTTTGAGGGTTGGTGTGAATCAAACATGGTGCGAATCGACCATTCCCCTTTGTGACTGTTTGTTGTCAGACTGAAAGACATCTTCCTTCTTTCTGTCATTATGACTTACCTTTCACAGAATAAAACACTTTCTGTCATGAATATTGCTAAAACCCACCCACTTTATTAAAGTATGATGTACAAAAAGCTTGAAGTGTGTTAATTTAAAATTTGCCAATACATCAATATCGATTTACCGAAATGAGCACAATATCTCAAATTTTTTTTAAAGATTTTTTGGTGTCATAAAAAGGTTGCATGCGCAGCAAAAATGATCATGCGCGTGGGCCCAAGAAACAGAGGTTCTTTTTTTTTTATGACCTTAACTGAAGAATCTACATGTCAAATTTGAAAACCAGTCTCGTTCATCCATTAGGGACATATTACGACTCCCTAATTAGTTGATATTAATTAATTTTTTGCACAGTATTGATTGGGCCAATATTTGGTATTTGAGTTTAACCAAGTTAAAAAACCAGCCCACTGAATAAAATATTATATATAACAGAGGGTAGCTTAAGTTCAAAAGTTATGGTGTTGCTAAGTCAAGCGTTGCTGAACCAAATTAGTTTAGAACTGTTGCGTTCTTCTTCAGTGGCATGAAAGCTAGAGGTCACCATTGCTCGCTCCCTTTTATACCCCCAAGAGAGGGCATCATGTCCTGGAGAATGGAGGGCTTGACTGGGTGATACTGAGCTCACGTGGTGGATGCAGCCTAACAATTAGGTATACCAGAACACCTCAGCTGTATCTTCTACCAAAATTACACAAGTGCCTTGAAAAGGGCAAAATCCCAGGACGACCTATTGTAAGCGGGTCAGGCAGCCCAACATCAGCAGTTTTGTGTCTGCACACATCAATAGGTTTGTCAGTTCTTATCCAAGTTACAACAAAGACACGACTGACTTTATTTCCAACATAACCTGATTTGAATGCAAGATGGACACCTTTCTTCTTGTCACTACGGACGTCACCTCACTTTACACCAACATTCCAAACCAATAGGGACTTGTAGCTGTAACTAAATGCCTATGGAGACATAAACCAGATTTTAAGCTCAGCAATATCAGCTTACTTAACCTTCTCAAAATTGTCCTACACAGTAACAATTTTGACTTCAATGGAGAACATTACCTTCAAATCTCAGGCATGTCTATAGGCACCCCCAGCCCCATCTTCGCCAATATATTTATGGGCAAATTTGAGAAGTTCCTAAACAGGGCCCCCTAAAACCACATATTTACCTTAGGTTCATTGACAACATTTTTGGCTCAACTTTACAATTCAAGCTGAGCTATTGCCATCACTTCTCGTCTGTCGGCGTACGTAGGTACATACACAATTTCCTTTGGCACATCTCACAGGTCGCATTTATGATCGAATCGCTTTGAAACTGCTTGTTTGGGGTGACCTCTAGATGGGAGCTATCGATTTTCTTCAATTTCCGTCAAAAAATGTTGCCGCGGCCAACATTCTTAGAACTTAGTTTAGTCGGACCTTAATATTTCCCTTTGGCACACCCTACAGGGCACATTTATGATCGGATTGCTTTGAAATCTGGCATGCTTGTTTGGGGTGACGTCTAGATGGGAGCTATCGATTTCCTTCCATTTCCGTCAAAAAATGTTGCCACGGCCAACGTTCTTGGAACTTAGTTTAGTCAGACCTCAATATTTCCCTTTGGCACACCCTACAGGGCACATTTATGATCGGATTGCTTTGAAACCTAGCATGCTTATTTGGGGTGACCTCTAGATGGGAGCTATCGATTTTCTTCCATTTCTGTCGAAAAATGTTGCCCCGGCCAACATTCTTGGAACTTAGTTTAGTCAGACCTCAATATTTCCCTTTGGCACACCCTATAGGGTACATTTATGATCAGATTGCTTTGAAACATGGCATGCTTCTTTGGGATGACCTCTAGATGGAGCTATCGATTTTCTTCCATTTCCGTCTGTCAAAAAATGTTGCCGCTGACAACGATCTTTGAACTTAATCAAGGCATCAATCTATTCCTTTGGCATGCCCTGCAGAGCACATTTATATGATCAGATCGGTTTGAAACTTTGTATGCTTGTTTGGGGTTACCTCTAGATGGGAGCTATCAATTTTCTTTGATTTCCGTTAAAAATGTTGCCTCTGGCAATGACATTCGATGAACTTAGTAAAAACTTAGTGCAGTTAAGCATCAATATTTCCCTTTGACACACCCTGCAGGCACATTTATGATTGGATCGCTTGCAAACTTAGTGTGCTTGTGTGGAGTGACATCTATATGGGAGCTGTAGATTTTTTTCCTTTTCTGTCAAAAAATGTTGCCGCTGACCTTTGAACTTAGTTTAGTCAGACCTCAATATTTCCCTTTAACACACCCTTCAGGGCACATTTATGATCGGATCACTTTGAAACTTGGTATGTGTGTTCGGGGTGACCTCTAGATGTGAGCTATTGCTTTTTTTCATTTCCATAAAAAATTATTGTTATCACCAGCCTTTGAACCATTGCCACAGGCAATGACCTTCTACTTAGTGCATTTGTGCATTAACATCTTCCTTTGGCATGCCTCAGAGGGCACATTCATTATCAGGTTTTTGAAACTTTGTATGCTTATGCAGGGTGAGAAAGATTGGAGCTATTGATTTTCTTTTCATTTCCATCAAAAATTGTTGTTGTTAGTATCAATCTTTGAAATTATTACATTTGTGCATCAACATTCCTCTGACATGGCCTACAGGGCACATTTTTCATAGGATTGTTTTTGAATTTGGTGTGCAAGTATCAGGATTTCAGACGTCAACGGAACCGAAAAATCGTTTCCGTGGTTTAAGAGACACGGAACCCACCGGTAACGAAATTTAGGTACCGTCTGTGAGCAGTTATGGGAACCTTTTTGAAGTTTTTCCGAATCGAGGGAATTTTATATCATTCGTAGCTTTTTAGATTTCAGACACGTTTCCCTCCTAGATAAAACTGCCTGCATACATTGATATACTTGTAAGTTATATGTGAAATGATATTGGGACGTTTCGGCCCCAAGACGTTTCGGCCTCCTATATTAACAGTCCGGAGTGATGGGAATTACCCCGGCACGATAGATACCAAACAGAGGTTATTGGGATGTTGATTTTTTAATATATATTTATTGTTTTAGATATTATAACACCAGTAAACCTGTGCATGATACCTTTGTTTTAAAAACGGCTTTTCAGTTTTCAACAAAAATTGAACACAGGCGCTTGTTATTTTATCATACTTAAAACAATTCTCAGACACACAATGAAATTACTTGTGATAATGTTACTGACGAAAAAAATGTCAAGATGTTTACAGAATGAGCCAATCACATTCACTTCAGCAAAAGGATCCCGCACTTTACTCAATCCAAGAATGTTATTGGTTGAAATGTCTAACGTGTGCAAACAGGACACACATGTTTTTCCCACTTCATCTTGTTTCTGTATTCGATGTAAACAGCATTTCGTTTCTATCACAGTGATGATTGTTCACTAACGAGCAGCTCTTATGAGCATTTCTTTCAACAACAAATGTTTCAATGTCTTTAGCGACAGATTGAGTGGGTAACGATATTTCGGTTCCGTCATTTTGTGACCACGGTACCGACACGCTACCGGTAACGATCGTTACCGTGAAATCCTGACACTTGGGTGTGCTCATTAGGCAAGACCTTTAGATAAGAGCTATTGATTAGCATTCATTTCTGTGAAAAAGTTGCTATTTACAATAACCTCTGAACATACTGCATTTGTGTATCAACATTCTTCCTTTAGCCAGTCTTACAGTTTACATTTCAAAATGCACAGATTACGCTGACGTTGTGCACACACAATGCTTTTATGTTGAAATTTCATCAAATAACATTGGTACCAATGATCTTCAATTTTGCCATTTCATTTATAACTTACCAAGTTCAAGTTTGTCAAGTTGAGCTACAGTGTCATTGACACTTTCATTATGGTATGGTCACATGGAGAAGTGGCCCTCAAACAGTTTCTAAAATACTGTAATGAGATGCACCTGTCCATAAAATTCACAGCAGAATATTCTGACCTTTCTGTCACATTTCTAGACACAAATGTAATCCATAATGGAAAAAGGCTCCATACACACCAAATAAACTGACACTCACAGTTATTTGGATTTCAACTCCTGCCACCTTTACCCTTAGGGATGCAGACCGAACCGGACTACCAGTGGTGGTCTGATCCAGGGGAGAGGTGGTCCAGTCTGGTCCAACCCAAGGTGGTCCAATTTTCTTGTCTGACCGGTTCAGGCCCGGTCCAATCATAAAATACCTTAAATGAAGTGAAATGTGTTAAAATCCTACTTTTGGTAATACCAAATTAAAATTTTAACACATTTGCTTTATTTAAGATATTTTATTATGATTGAATTGGTATACCTCTTTGTGTTAAAGAAAGCATCAAGTTACTGCCATCTGATGGGCAAGCTTGGTAACTCTGGGCATGTTATATAATACATTGTATGCATATTGTGGAAATGTGTAGTGTATTTTGAAATATTTTCTCATATCCATTATTAAAGAGCAGTAGAGTGTAGTGATGAGCCGATAAGAGATTTGCCTATTCATCTGAAACCAAATAGTTTTGATTTACTATCGGCCGATACTGATGCCGATACCAAATAGTTTTGTTCACCCATATTATTTCCGTGAAAATGGTCGGAAAAAGTGTGGTGACAATATTGAATATACTTTCGGAATTTAGCCACAGTTAAGTGACTGGAGTGGGGGACGTTTTAAAGCTGGAACCCCAAACCAGCAATCTGCCAGAGAGACTGCAATACTGGCGTCTTAAACTTCGCTTGAGGTGAAAAGGTTTGTTCTGTTGTTGTGACTTGTCAGCTTAACGACACTGTAATGGTGACCAACGTGACCTTAAAGGCTTTAATGACCAAAACTCAATAAAAAAATGAAAAGGTTTGTGATATCACAAAGTCTGAGATCACTTATATTATTTAAAATCAGCCATGGAACGAAGCAAATTAAATTTGGTGAGAGATATGTGCATTACGTATGGCGAGCCGAAAGCCCTGTCAGCAATTTCGAAAACAGCTGAGTTCTTTGATAGCTAATTTGATTGCCTCTCTTAGACTAGAATTACTTTTCTACATTACAGACATTTTTATGCTTCTGGTGAGTTCATTCGCATAGTCGTTACATCCTAATACCGGTTCAGAGTTGGTTGAGTGGCGGATGAAGAACTTTACGAAAAACTGTGGGGGGGGGGGGGGGGGGGGGGGGGGAAGTGCACCTATGCTCAAGTTTACCGACGTGTACCATCAACCAAATTTTGAAATTTAATCTGAAAAGATGCGATTACCTCACACCCGATGCCGATATCCACAATGCACAACCCATCTCCGATGCATGGATTTGCCCTTGTGGTAAAAAAAATGTCATAGTATCGTTATTGATAGACCGTATAATAGATGTTTCAATACACAAGGCAACTATTTAATGATTTTAACAGCACGTAGCGTTTCAAGTTTAATATGAAATGCAAGCCAAAATAACACTTGTTGCCCAGAACAAGCGATTCTTTTTTTTCTGAATGTCGCTGGTAGAAATTAAATGTTGCATCGGGGATCTGATCTACACAGTGTAATGCATGGCACATTTGTTACCGTTTATGTCCATGTATAAGTCACACTTTTTTACCTGGAAAATGTCCGGTTATAAATTACGCACACATGCACCAGGTAAAGTCAGTTTCAATAGCACCAACAATGCTTATGTAGGACAACAATTTGAATCAATTTGCACTGTAACCTGTGCATTTGTTGTATTTTTATTGGTTTTTCCAGAACGTGCTCATGTTCAGCAAAAACCAACATAAACACAACAACTGCATAGGTTACGGTGCAAATGGTGCTCTGATTCTGAACCTATGAAGTTTCCGTCACAAACGAGTGTTGGATTTTCTTGACAGGGATGAAGACATTGGGTGATAAACAAACAACGAAAAGGCGAGTATTTGTTTAAATCTTTAATAATAATTTTCCTTTATTCTTTTATCTTATTCACCACGTGATAACTTGTGAAAACTATTTCCGTTACATCCCAAACTGCCCCAAATTGGCAAAACATAACTTGCAACTAATTCTTGTTAAGTGCATATATTTGAAAATTGGTGCTTGACTTATACATGGGCTTTAGGCAAAAGGGAGGAATTCCAAGTGTGAGTTGGGGGTGCGACTTATACATGGGGGCAACTTATACATGGACATATACGGTAGTTATTAGCAGAACATTGGCTGTGAAATAGAGTTAGAATAGGTACCCAATAATTTTTTTCAACAATCGGCAAGAGCTGATATTTTTCGTACTATTCATACCGATTGCCGATAGGCTTTTATCGGCCGATAGCCAATTGCTTATCGATAGATCGGCTCATCCCTAGTAGAGAGTGAATAAACGTGCTTACAACTTGTGACTGTCTCACTGTGGAGTCTGTAGTTCACATTTCCCGCTATCCTACACATGCTATATGGCATATAGGATGTGGAGGATAGCGGAAACGTGAACTACAGACTAAATGTTATTAGTGCTCAAAGACTTAGAGCATTTGCACATAGTATCTGATTGGGTTAAGAACTTAAAGATAGATAGTGCAAGTGCTCCAAGTCTTTCATCACAAAAATTTTATATTTTTATACTGTACCAATGACCCAGACTTAGCAGGTGCTAACTCTTTAAATTCTAGGGCCAAACACAAATTTTGCCCCACCAATCCCCAAAATTTGCATCAAAATCCAAAAAATAAATGTCCTACATGGTCCTCCATACTTTAGTCCACTGCGCATGCGCAGTGTCAAGGAAGTACCAAAATTGGTGCCAAATCTTCATTCTTTGTTTGGCCCTTCAATCATTAACATCACACTGATATCTGTGCTTAAAATCTCAGTTTAAATGATGCCAGACACAAAATCATGAAAGAAATGGTGGATCTAAGGATGAAATTAGAGGATGAGAGGAAGAAACAGTGGAAGGATGTGTTCAGGGCTGTAACTTATAATTTTTATGCAAAATTATTTCATGTTCCCTAAGTTCGGGTCATGGGCCTGATGTTTTCATTCTTGCTATGAAATATCCACTGTTTGTTCTGTGTTTCCTCTCTCCCTTTCCTTGATAGCCACCTTGCTATTCTCCCATTCTTTTAGACGTGATGCTGCCATGGCTTCATCCACAAGAGTGGATACTACGGTGAAAAACTCTCTTCGAGGCACTCCGGTCTCAGGAGAGCTTCTCTTCAATGGTAAGCTTTTGCTAATCTGTGATCAGATTACTAAGAAAGCTTCGGACTCTCTGCTTTTTAAGTCCACTTCGAAAAAAACTTACACAGTAGAGAGGAGTAAGGCATGGACTTCTGGGGCGAGTATGTCCAAGGGATGTTCCTATAGAGGATCTAAGAAAGTTTCTACGTCTTACTATAAAGACCGTCAGAGTACCGACTCAGGTTGGGGCTGTGATGCTGGTCGAGACAACCGGTCAGACGCCCCTAGGTCGACTGGTCGAGGTGCGGGTCGGGGAGGACTTAGTTTCTCCTCCCGCAAGCCTCGCAGGTCCAGGAGGTGATGGTCTAAACCTCTATTGCGCTCCAGTGGGCGGAAGGCTGTCGAGATTCTTAACCAACTGGTTGTCAATTACGGATGACCCATGGGTGCAGGGGGTTATTTCAGAAGGTCTAAAACTGTCCTTCAAGGAAAAACCTCCATTAACTCGAAGTCCATGTTGGACTCAGTTTCCTTCAAACCTTCAGAAGAGAGATTTGCTTCTATCAGAAGTCCAATCTCTTCTGGAGAAGAACGCAATAGAGGTCGTAGAAAACCAGGAATCTCCAGGTTTGTACAGTCACCTGTTCCTGGTTCCAAAACCAGACGGCTCGTTCCATCCAGTTATAGATCTGAGCTGGATAAACAAGCTGATTGTGGCTCCGAAATTTTATATGGAGTCCATCCGATCGGTCAGAGGGAGCATTCGAGTGAACGATTATGCTGTGAGCATGGATCTCAAGGATGCGTACTTTCATGTCATGGTACATCCGGCGTTCAGAAAGTATCTTCGCTTCGCTGTCCTAGGGGTTGTTTATCAGTTCCGAGCAGTGTGCTTCGGTCTGAATCTAGCGCCCTGGACTTTCACCTGAATAATGAACTCTGTAATGACTCATTTCCGAGCTCATTCGTCTGCGGTAACGTCGGCCTACTTGGACGACATTCTTCTGAGGTACGGCAACAGATTAACGCTTCAGATCGATGTTCAGAGTCTGCTTCAACTGCTCCGACATCTCGGTTTCATAGTAAACGAAAAGAAGTCGGATCTAGTTCCGTCCAAGTCATTCACCCACTTGGGAATGAGCTTCGAGATGCACAACAATCTGGTTCGTCTGCCGTTATGCTCACTTTTGTCTTCACTCAGATGTAGTAACTGCGAGAGAATTCATGCAACCGATAGGTTTGTGTGGAGCTTCCGCGGATCTTATTCCGATGGGGCAACTACGCACTCGTCCACTCCAGATTTTTTTTACTCAGAATTGGAGTGTAAAGATTCATTCGCTCGAAACGAACATCGTCTTGTCCAACCAAGTAAAACAAGAGATTCAGTCTTGGGCAGATATTCAGTGGTTAACTCAGGGAGTGCCACTGCAACTGCCAGATCCGATTTTTACGATTATGACGTATGCGAGTCAAACAGTTTGGGGTGCAACTTTGAGCCCAACAGATTCGAGGTGCCAGGGTCTTTGGGATCTGCAGTTCCTAAACAAGCACATAAACATCAAAGAGATGATGTCAGTTTGGCTTGCGCTACGTCATTGGATGAAATTATTCCGAATTCACATGGTCAAATTCTGTCCGACAATTCGACAGTAGTAGCATATATTCAGATCCAGGGAGGCACTCATTCCGTTGTTCAACTTAACGGAACGAATCCTTCTGTTTGTCCTAGAGCATCAGGTTGTTCTTTTGGTCCGTCATATTCCGGGTCGTCTGAACGTTCTAGCGGACTCCCTTTCTCAGAAAGGTCGTATGTTGCCATCAGAATGTACTCTCAACAAACAAGTATTCAATCAGATTTGCTACCAACGGGATCGTCCTATGATAGACTTGTTTGCGACGCATCTCAACAATCAGTTGCAGACGTATGTGTCGCCATGCCCAGATCCTCGAGCGTTCACAGTAGATGCTCTCTCGATCTCTTGGGACGGAATGATAGGATATGCGTATCCTCCAGCTCCGTTGATTCAACAAATATTGCTAAAAATCAAGCAATCTCACTACAAGATTCTGTTGGTAGCATCTCTGTCACCCAAGAGACCATGGATAAATCTACTCAGGTGTCTGTTGTGGGACATACCTCGGAAGCTTCCTCCATGGGAGGACCTTCTTTCGCAGGGGAAATCATGCACACTGCATCACAACCCGCAAGGTCTCAACCTTCACGTATTTCCGTTGTGCGGTCCTTGCACGGCAAGCATTTTACAGGACGAGCAGTGGATGCAATTTCTAACTGTAGGAGGACCTCCTCTTCGCTAAATTATGCTGCTAAGTGGAAGGTTTTCTCTTGTTGGTGTGGGGATCATTCTATTGATATTTATGATCACTCCATTCCAGACAGTCCTAATTTTTTGGTCTACATGTTTGACGAGATCAAACTGGAGCCAATAACTATTAAGGGTTATAGGTCTATGCTATCGGATACTTATGCTCATCATGATAGCTTACAAATTGGATCTAATGTCTCTTTATCTAAGTTAGTTTAAAACTTTTCGATAAATAGACCTAGAACCCTTAGGTTAATTCCTAAGTGGAATTTAGCTTGGGTTCTTCTGAAGCTAATGGAAGCGCCATTGACACAGTAGACTTCAAATACTTATCATATAAGACAGCTTTTCTCTTAGTCTTCTCTTCTGCTAGAAGAGTTAGTGAGCTTCATGCACTATCTGTTGATGATTCTCACTATCGTAGTGTTGGTAATACTATTACTTTGACTACTAATGTTGGATTTTTGGCTAAGAATCAGGCTCCTAATAAGTACCCTGAACCCATTGTTATTAAGGCTCTTCCGTCTTCAGACGGTCATAGGCCTTTGCTATGTCCAGTTAGAGCTATGCGCATTTACAAACGTAGATCTGAGTTTATCAGAAAGGGACGTAAATGTTTCTTTCTGTCTCTGCTGCCTAATAGAAGGGACATTACGGTCCATTCTATTTCCAGGTGGATTCAATTAACTATTCGTACTGCTTATGAAAAATTAACTCGGCAGTCTGTGCTTAAGATTTTGGCGCATGAAGTAAGGGCGCTATTTACATCTTGGGCTTATGCTAATAGTATTGCTATTACCGATTTGATGAAGGCTGCATACTGGTCTCAGCCTTCTACGTTCACAAATTTTTACCTTAGAAATATTAAGTCTATTTCTGGCGACCTGCGTTGTTTAGGTCCGTTATCTGTTGCTCAGAATGTCGTCCACTAAACAGTTGCAACTATAGTTATGCAGGCTTTCTGTTCCAGCAGTGACTCTGTCCTGCTGCCCTCTAAGAGTAGTTCTGGGGTGATTGACCCAGAGCAAGGAGAGGGGGGGGGGGGGGGGGATGGTGTTCCCTTATATCACCTGCTTTATAGTGAAAAGCAAGGGAATACCTCCTCTGGAGTCAGTAATTCCGAGTCGGTGCTGGGATGGTTTTAAGGTGTAAAGCTAATGTCTATCTCATTTATGTAATATTTTTAAAGTGTAGCTAGGTGTGAAGCATTTGTATATGTCACGTGTCATACAAGCGTTAATATTCAATCCTTGGATACTTTTAAATGAGTATAAATAATCTCATTCTCTGGACAATCTTTATTTCTTGACTTTCCTTTAAAAAAAAAATTAGAATAATGGGTTATACTGGATGTTAATAGAGATCATTGATGTTATTGTGCTCAATTACGGAATGATATTGTGTCTTTCTTTTTTGTATAAACAGGAAAGATACATGTAAATCCTGTTCATACGACCACTAATATACTATCCTCGAACACTTTTAAAAGAGTATAAAGAGTCTCATTCTCTGGACTATATTTATTGGCTTTCCTTTAAGAAGATTAGTTTAATGGGTTATACTGGATGTTAATGGAGTTCATTGATGTTATTGTGCTCAATTATGGAATGGTATTGTGTCTTTCTTTTTTGGTATAAACAAGAAAGATACATGTAATGCCTATTCTCCTCTTCTCTTTGAGGGGATAATTCTGTTTACATGTAATTGAGCTTATTGGATTTTCCTTTATGTCCTAGGCCCTCCAGCCTTTTTTTCTATTCAGCTAACTTTGGGTCATTGGTACAGTATAAAAATGTTAAAAAATTTATAGTAATTTATATATTTTTTATACTTACCAATGACCCAGACAGGGATGGCCCTTCCATGAGTTGGGAACTCATACCTCCCCACTGATTACATTACACTTACCAGGCAATGGTTGTAAGAATGAAGATTTGGGGCCAATTTTGGTACTTCCTTGACACTGTGCATGCGCAGTGGACAAAAGTATGGAGGTTCACATAGGACATTTATCCCCAAATTTTAGGGATTGTGGGGGCAAAATTTGTGTTTGGCCCTAGAATTTAAAGAGTTAGCACCAGCTAAGTCTGGGTCATTGATAAGTATAAAAAATATATAAATTACTATAAATTTTTTAACTTTCTTAGCATTGGCACCTGACATATTCGATAGATTGGTCAGTTTTCGACATGCAGGTATGCATATCGGTATTGGATGTAATGACTTGGAGTTAACTATAGGCTATATCGTGATTTGCAACCTATCTTCAGTACATTGAAATGTATATGAGCCTTTCAGGGTTAGTTGACAACTTGACATGGTAATTAGTGCTGTAGGTTTACCGAAATTTCGGTTCGGTTTTCGGTTTTTACAAAAAAACGAAAACTGAACCGAAAAATATCTGCACTGTACGGTTTTCGGTTTTTATATAAAACGCCCCGCCATTATCACATAGTCTATGACAGCGTTGAATTTGACAGTTCAGTGTTGATCGCAGGCCGCCAACATGGCCGAGAAAACAAAACTAATGTGTTCTGCTGTTGACATCTTCTTTCCACGTCTGTTTTTGTTCTATTCATAAGTTGAACTTATCAATTTAATTACTCAACTTAACTCAGTGATAGGAGAAACTGAAATATAAATACCGTATCTTATCTAAATTTTCGGACACCATTTTTTCATCAAAAAATAATTTTTTTAAGCCTCGAAATTTTCGGACACCCACTCAAAGATCGTTCAGGACTGGTGTGGTGGGAAAATCCCAGTGAAACATACTGGTAAATCCAAAATGACAATGATTTTCTTTTCAGTTGAATATTTCACTTTTCTTTCTTTGTTTTATGTTAAAAACATGTATTGTATGCACAGTATATTGTACAATGGAAATAGAATTATTAAGGCTCCACAAAGTTGATCTTCTGTTTCTCAGGCCATTATTTGTAAAATTGCATGCGGGCGAGCGATTTTTTATTTTATTTTTTATTTCTGTAATTATTTCTTTGCCATCAAAAGTTCATGTTCTTGGTTTATGTTTTAGGCCTCATAATCTACAGAATAACATGGGTGGTGGTGTATTTCGTCCCTTGAGAGCAAGATGGCTTTGCAATGCTAAAGCATTGCAAAGCCATCTTGCACTCAAGGGACAAATTTATCAATTTTTTTAACTTTGGTAAAATATCACACATAAACCTTTTAATTTTTATTTTTTTAAGTTTACATTGGTTATAAAAAGAGAGCATGCGGCAGCCAAAAGGACCATGCGGGAGGGCCTGAGAAACATATTTTTATTTTTTTAGGCCTAAAACAACATTATTTGCAAACTGGTTCTTTATTTATTGACAGGTAAGTATTGTTTTCTTTCTCAAACTGACATGTCTGACGAACTGACCAATCAAATTTTTGTTTTCAAAACGTGTGCTTTCTTTAGACTCCTTCGAGATTTGGAAAGAGAAAAACCCACAAATGTTATGTTGAACTGATCAGGTGTATAAAAGTGTAGGCATCAGATACTTGTGGAAGTGATTCTGTGGTGCCAGGTGTTGTGATCCTACAGCACCAACTGGGCAAGGTCTACTGAAGCTGTACACAGTAGTTTCAAATAATATTGGCATTAATTTAACCCTTTTCACAACGCTTTTCGAACTTAGTTTCTCTAAATTTCAAATTGGGCTTCTACCACATACTTTATTACTTTTTATCTCCTCCCACAAGGGAGGGATATAGCACAGAGCTCACTCCGCCTATCTGACAGTCCATCCCTCAGTCCATCCGTTGGTTCATCCGTCTGTCTGAACTTTCTTTATGCCATAACTTAAACAAAAGTTATCAGATTTCAGTTCTTTTCAGTACATGTCTCTAGTTCAAGTTTGATGACCACAATTATCCAATGAAAATTGTTAAAGTTATTTCCTTGCCCAGCCCCTCCCCCCCCCCCCCCCCCTCCAATTAGGCATTTTTCTTTCTTTCTTCCAATATGCATTTTGAACTACTTACAGTCAATACATGCAGAATCTTTTTTAAACTCACGTAACCCCCCCACCCCAACCCCGGGACCGGGACCAATTAGCCACTTTAGGTTTTCTTTCGTCAAAAAAGCTTCTTTTTTTTACAGTTTTGGTTAAAGTTTGTGGTAAAAGAAACAAACACACCCCCCAATCCCAAATTAGGCATTTTTTTTTTCTTTCCTCCAATATGCATTTTGAACTATTTACAGTCACTACATGTGGAACCTTTTTTTTAAACTCACCTATCCCCCCCCCCCCCCCTCCATGCCCCTGCCGTAGCCCCACCCTACCCTGGGGGCTAATATAGGCACTTTTTTTTTCGTCGAAAAGGCTTTTTTACTGTTTTGGTTAAAGTTTGTGGTTAAAAACCCAGACAAACACCACCACCACATGCAAAAAAAAATTGACTCCCCTAACACCAACCCAACCCCACTCTCCCAATGGCCCCCCCCCCCCCACCCCACCCCACCTCCTCCTCACCCAGGGCCATTTGAGCAATATTTTTTCTTTGGTTCAAAATGCATTTTTAGCCTGACCATTTATAGTCAGGGCTATAATCATGACTTTCGTCCGTTGGTCCATCCATCTGTCTGTAAACAATTGGTTTCTGACCGATAACTCCAGTTTGGATTAACCCTTTACCTAACATGAAAAGCAGACGGCACTTGCAAAAAAAATTCTTGAATAACTATTTTTTTTCATTTTTTGTCTCAAAAACATAGGTTATGACCCCTCGTTGGAACGAGCTCGATGAGCTCGTTCCAACGAGGGGTCATAACCTATGTTTTTGAGACAAAAAATGAAAATATTTTGAAAATTAATTGGCGATTTTTGAGAATAGCGCTGGCCGGTTTTGGCCGTTACGTTGGGTAAAGGGTTAATTGATTTCAACCAAAGTTGATACGTGTATTTTCCGGCTAGTAATACAGGCCAGGTTTGAATATAGGTTCCACAACTCCTCCCCCCCCCCCCCCCCCCCCCCCCCCACACACACACACCCAACTTCGGCAATTATTCCCAAAATGCATTTTGAAGGATTGGGAGTTATTACATGCAAAAAAGAAAATTGATTCCTATACCCCAACATTGCTTTACGTACTGCATCTTTAACCCTTTACCTAACATAAGTTGAAGCCAACAGTACAAATTATTTTTCTGAAACATCAGATTTTTTCATATTTTACTTCTAACCATTGCTTATTAGTCCTTATTAAGCTCATCAAGCTTGTTCCATTAATAGGTCATGAGGTATGTTTTGGAGTAGTGAAATGAAAAAATAAAATTTGAATAGCAAATTTTGTATATCACGAGTGCAGATATGGCAGATTCGTTAGGTAATGGGTTAACAAAAAATGGCTCTGACTATTTTGTGTCTAAGCATTGCCATTGCTGGGACAGTCGGGCTGCATGCATGCCATCACTCTAGTTTTATTTTAGGAATCTTCTGGTCGAAATAGAGGGGAAGGGGGGCTGGCCTTTACAATAGAGCCACACCCGGGGGAGTTTCCTGCCCTGCCCTTCGCGGTCTGGTGCCTTCTTGCACGGTTGTTACATTAAATTTTGGTGTTTTGGGGTTTTTGTCGGCTTTCGCAAATTATGTGTAGTTCAGATATTAGTTGGCTGTTGGCTAATCGGTTGTGATTTTTCGCAGCTAGGGAGGCGAGGCGGTCCATTATGGTTGGGATTTTGGCTCTGTCGTGGAGTGTTTTGATAGGTGTATCCCAGGAAGCACGGAGGGCATGATTTTGGACCTTCTGAAGTTTCCCCATATTTGTTTGATTGAGGTCTGTTAGGATGATAGTCCCATATTCGAGTATGGGGCACACAAAGGCTTTGTATAGTTTAAGCAGAATAGTCTGGTTGGCTCCCCAGGATGTACCCTTTAGCATTTTTAGTAAATTAATATTTTTGGTTGCTTTGCTGGCAATATCGTTGGTGTGTTTATTAAAGGATAGGTTCTGGTCAATGGTAATGCCAAGGAATTTTGCCTCTGTGCATTCAAAAATGACTTTGTCCAGTAGTTTTAGGTCAAAGTCACGTTTGTTTTTCTTACAGGTGAACGTGATTCTTTGGGTTTTACTGGCATTCATCTTGATTCTCCATTTGGCACACCAATGTTCCAGGTCGTCGAGAGCGGATTGGAGGGGTTTTTGAACTAGATTGGCAGTGTTTGAGTCCCAGAGGCCCTTATCGTCTGCAAATTGTGAGATTTGATTGTGATCCTCGGAGATGTGAGATCTTTGACGTAGATGATGTATAGGAGGGGGCTGAGGACGGATCCTTGGGGGGGTGTCTGCTTCCAGGGGGATGCTGTTGGACATTTCGTTGTTTACTCTGATTTTTATTTTGCGATCATTATGGAAGAAAGAGAGTAAGCTAAGCAGTTTCATGGGGAGTTTCATTTTAGATAGTTTGAGGTGCATTCTGTTATGCCATACAGAATCGAACACTTTCTCGATGTCTAATAGGACTGCCACACCTATTTGCTGGTTGTTGATCTTGATTTTCATTTGATTGACTAGGCGGCAGGCATGCTGAATGCCTTCTATAAGCTCTTTGCCATCTTTGGAAAAACCTGGTTTCTTTGAGCTGCCCCTCAGTCAATTGGTAAGGATTCTTTCAAATACTGAGGAGGCTGATTGGGCGGTAGCTAACCGGATCACAGAGGTCTTTGTGTGGTTTCGGTATCATGACGCCAATGGCTGTTTTCCAACATTTTGGAAAGTAGCCATGGGTGAGGCATGCATTGAATAGGTTGTTGAGTTTGTCAGTTAGGGAGTTTGGGCTCAGAATTTTGTAACTAGCTTCATCCTCGCCGGGCGAGGACAGATTTTTGCATTTTTTTATGACCTTGATTAATTCATCATTGGTGATGGGAGTGACAAGTCATTGCCATCCCCTTCTTCTGGGTCGGTATTAGATTTAGGGTCACAATAGATTTCCGGGTGTTCATTGATCAAGTAATCGATGGCATCTTCGTTGTCGGGACCTTGATACGGGCGATGGGTTTTTCTAAGGAGTTTGGCAAAAATGTTGGCTTTGACTTTGTCGGTACGCATGAAGAAGCCATCTTCCTTTTTAAGGGGTTTAGCTGTTGTTTTATTGCCTTTTTTACCAGTGAGGGTTTGGAAAGAGTTCCAGAATTGTTTGGCATCCCTGAACTCTTTTAGGTTGGTTGTTGCCTTTTCTCAGTTTGCTCGTTTTTCAGTTTGGATGGCTTTCTTAACCTCGCCATGAAGACAGTTATATGTTTTTAGCTCATATTGATAAAGTCAAGCTGAGCTAATCTCATCGCTCTCTGTCCGGCGTCCGTCAGCACCATGTTTTGGTCTTCTCCTCCAAAGCCACTGGGCCAATTCAAGTGAAAGTTTGTATGAGTGATGGTCCCAAAAGGGCATTGCATTTTTGTTCAACTCAACATGCCCAGCCCCATAGGGAGGGAGTGGGGGAAAATGCTCCAAAGTAATTTTAAAATCTTCTTCTCAAGAACCAGTGTGTACAATGACTTGATATTTACTATGGAGCTTCCTTTTGAGGTGTAGAATCAAGTTTGTTCAAACAAAGTTCGTGAAATAATTTTTGGCTTTGTAATGGGAGGGGTAAGATTTTTGGCCCCGCCCAAAATTTCTATTTTCTGAACTGACAGTCCGGTATGAACCAAATTTTGTATGTGGTATTATTGGGTCATAAGTACTTGACCCATCAAAAAGAACGCACAGAACAGAGAGCTGTTATTCGGTATGAAGTATCCTTAGCACCAGTAGAACTGAATGGTAAAAAAAAATTGCCATCGGTTATGTTAGGGTCTTCTGTAATGAGCATCGAAAAAATGCTGAGTCAGCATAGCTGAGTCAGCATATTTGCAAAAATTTAAAGAAATCTTTTCTCCAGAACCAATCATCAGAATCGTTTGATATTCAGTATACAGCATTTATAAGGGGGTCAGATACAAGTTTGTTGAAAAAAAGCTCATTGGTTCATATTTGGGCTCACTACAGGAGCCCGAATTTTTAACATAGGGTAATATGGGGAATATTCTTTGAATATCTTCTTCTTCAGAGCCACCAGTCAGAATCTTTTAATGTTTGGTATACATCATTGTTATGAGGGTCAGATTCAAGATTGTTCAAACCAGGTCCCTAGGTTAATATTTTAACTTTGTTCAATATGGGGGATAATTTAAAAAAATTTTCTTCAGATCCACCAGTCAGAATGCTTTCATATTTGGTATGCAACATCTCTAGGGGAGTCAGATTCAAGTTTGTTCAAATCCCTAGGTATATATTTGGGCTCGCTATGGTAGCCCAAATTTTTAGCTGCGACTAGCAGCTCTATAAGTGGCAATGTCGGTCTGTCAGTCGGTCTGTCTGTGACCAACGAGTTTCAAAACTCAATAACTTTTGAAATACATGATGGAATGACTTTATATTTGGCATGTAAGTGTATCTTATTGATGTCTAGCCACTGTTCAATGCATGTGTTGTTCCAAATATTTTTCTTGGAGTTATGGCCCTTGATGAACTTAGAATTTTGTGAGATTGCACGACCCGTCGCAGCAACGGCGTCGATGTCATGATTTTTACTTAATGCAATATGAGGAAATTTCTTTAAAAATCTTCTTCTTCAGTTCCACCAGTCAGAATGCTTTCATAGTTGGTATACAACATCGCTAGGGGGATCAGATTCCAGTTTGTTCAATTCAAGTGCCTGGGTTAATATTTGGGCTCCATATGGGAACCTGAAATTTAACTTAGTACAATATGAGGAAATTTCTTCAAAAATCTTCTTCTTCAGATCCACTGGTCAGAATGCTTTCATATTTGGTATACAACATCTCTAAGGGGGTCAGATTCAAGTTTGTTCAAATTGGATCCATAGGTTAATATTTGGGCTCGCTATGGTAGCCCAAATTTTAACTTAGTGCAATATGAAGAAATTTCTTTAAAATGTCTCTTCACAACATCTCTAAGTAGCAACAACCGAGTCCGATAGGGTGTCGCTACCTGTCGCTATAAAAAGATTGTTCAATGGCTGACCTGAAATCGGAAACGCGACCCCCCATGTAATATAAAAGCTTAGCATGTCATGAGATATCTCTTGTACGCAAGAAATGAGGCATGTTTATCGCTAAAAATAGATTTGACCTCAACATGTTGCAACGAAGTGAGCTGAAAGGAGAAAATTTTGTATTTTTTTCCGTTGTCAAAAGATATACGCAAAGCATTTTTTACCATAAAGATCCGAAAAGTAGACTTCATGGTGATTTTTTTAACATTCCAATCCCTTCTTCATTCAATTCCGTTTGATAGAAAAACCGCCATAACGCGCTTATATATTTGATTAGCTTGTGAAAAAACCTTCCAAATTCCAACAGGGGATGTAACTCAAATCTTAGTTTCCCGCTTTTCCCAGGGGGGCGCAGTTTCGGGTCCTAAACACCGGAATTACCCAGAATTACCCGGAATTACTCAGATCTATTCGGTGTCTAATGTTTAGGTTCATTCAAATCAACAAGAACAGTAGTGTTCACGACCGGGTACTTACTCAGAAATACAAAATGATTAGGAATAAAATCCCCGTTTACTTGGAACTGAAGTTTGTGTCCACATTGTTGTTATATCAGGGTTTGCATTTTCAACGCCACATCCACATACACGGCGGGTGAGTGGTCTTGTCATAAAATATTCATTCAGAAGCGGTGGACAATACAAATTCAGTGAGATTCCTAGAGCAGCACTGAGAGCATAAAAATGTGACATGGATGACCAAGAGTTTAACCGGCATGCACATTCTAGGATATTTTTTGTAGGAGTCTATGAATATTTCGCCGCAGTTAACAATATCAATATAATTAGTCATGTCCTTGTCATAATACTGCCTATTTTCTGCAATTTCTAAAGTGGTGAGTAGTCTTGTCAACAAAAATAGTTGGGAAATTCTCGAAGCAAGATGGGCTTTGATAGAGTTGGAAATTGTTTATACTATTGTGTAGAATTTCAAGTTTTATTTCTGGTATTGCTATATATCAATATAAAATGATGTTGCGCATGCAAACTGATAAATACCTGTACTTAAAAATCATGAGTTCGAAGCAGGACGTTTCAAAAGGGGGTGTGGGGGTGCTTCACCCTCCCCCCCCCCCCCCCCAATGATGACCCTGACTTTTAAAAGTTGAAATTTTCGGAAAAGCCTGTTTCAATATAATGTGATAGGTATATGAATAGCAGTTAGCACCCTATACTGCTTGGCTATATTAGGCTGATTCATGAATTCACCCTTTCATTTCCTTTCCAGATAGACCACCAGCCACAGGAAAAATGTCTGATGGTGATCTCATTCAATTTTAACTTTGTCTCATTTTTCCCCAAAGATCTCTAAAAAGTGGATGTGTCTTTCTTTCATATTTTGGTTTTGGAATCAATATATAATTTAAAGCCATCATTATGATGCACCCAGATGGGATTTCTGCCTGGAAAATGGATTGGATGATACAAATATTTAATTTTTTAATGATTTTTCGAAAATTGAAATTTGGTTATTTTGGTGCCATAATTTTTAGAAATATGATTGAAACTCATTTTTCACCCTGCATCACTCACCACATGTCGGAGGGTCACAACAACAAACTCACCCCAGAATTTGTAAGGCATATGCAGCTGCTGCAGCAAAATGAGGTTGGGAATTAGTTGTTTTTGGAAAAGTTCGAAATTTTCTTTTTCTGCACTTTGCCTAAAATTGTGACTTTTCCGGCAACTTTTGTGAGAAACCCGTACTACTCAGTGATGCTGTATCACTTCTTGGACCACCCATAATACATTGAAACGAAAAAAACACAGAAATATGACTGTTTTTAAAATCACTGGTTATTGCTACTCTTGGTAAGTCAGATTCAAACTGTGTTAAAATCGAGAGTCTGGGTTAATATTTGGGCTCCCTATAGGAGCTGGAATTGGCCATTTTGCTGAAGAATTAAAAATTTTGTATTCAGTACCCTCTAGAAGTGTGTAACTAAGAATAATCCACATAGGTTGTATCAAGGGGCTTCATTTTACTTTATGATCATCTGAAGAAAAGGCGTGATGCCCGGATTATTTTTGTCACTCCTGAGGAACTCAAGGATTGACAGTGTAGCCTATGGAGATGGCTTGCTTAATGTACTCATTCTTGTTTATATTGTGTTCTGTTCTTGTTTTGAGGTCAGCTTTGATGAGGGGGTCATTTTCTGCTTTAGGAACCCGAAGGGCTTTTCATTGTTTTGATTAATGATAGTGTGTCACACGAGATAGTACTTCTCTTGGGGCGCATTTCTTCTTTTAGGGTTGAGTTGACTGTTTTTTCATTGGGCTTTCTAGTTCAGTGGCGTTTGATGGGGAGCTGTTCGGGGAGTTTGACATCGATGATGTCGCGGTAGAGCTTCCAGTAGGATCGGGGGGGGGGGGGGGGGGGGGGAGGGTACCTGAGTGGGCCATTGCCTAATTGGATTGAGGCTTGGACCTGTATGTGGTCGATGCCTAGGTTGTTTTCGCCGACCCAGTGGTCGTCGATGTGATTATGAGAGTGTCGCTACTAATTATTAGATCAAGGATATCGGATGGCAATAATGGTGTTGCTACTGATGTAAGTTGCGGAGTTATCATTCATAACTACGTGTAGGTTATGCTTTTTGGTGATTTCAAGTAGGGCTTCTCCGTTAGGGCTAGTTTTTCGACAGCCAAAATGAGTATGTTTGGCATTGAAATCACTGAGGAAGATACAGTGTTTGTATTTCCTCATGAAAAATTCAAAGACTGTATCAGAGATGATTTTGTTTGGGTCGTTGTAATAACAGACAATCACAATGTTTTTATTATCGGATGTGATTTCGGTTGCAATCACCTCGGCATCAAGGTGATTAGTTTTAATGGTTTTACTTTTGATGTTCTGCTTTATTAGAAGAGCAACGCGGCCGCCTTTGGTAACACAGTCCACTGAGTGAGAAGTTTTCATCTTGTTTAGACCAACTTTTGCAAATACAGATTATGTCTGTGTTTTCGAAATATCGGCTCATTTGGAATTTTTTTTATTATTAATGCTTCTGGCATTCCACACTGCTAATTGGAGCTTATCCATGATAAGTGCCAGTTAGTATTTCTGTTGTTAGTATGTATGGTTATTATCGCGTTTTTAATTGATTGCAGCTTTAAATAATGAGTGGGAGATTTGGGATTTGAACAGACCTGACACTACCTTGCTTACATCTTTGCAGATATCTGAGATCGGTATTGACGTGTTTTTGTAAGACTTTGTGGAGAGTGCCCACAAGGAGCAAATGGCATGGTCAAATGACTTGAGTTGAATATTTTTTTTACGTTTTTGAAATGGGGGGCATCCACGGTAGTTGCTGGAGTGGGCCCCTTTATAATTGGGGCATGTGATGGAGTCTGTACTGCATGAGCTGTTGAAATGGTTACCTCCACATCTCAAGCAGGTCAGATTCCCATGGCATTTGCTTGAGAGATGCCCAATTTTTTTACATTTGTGACATTGTATGGGTTGAGGAATGGCCCTACATTCCTCTGTCTCATGTTTTTTTCCCTGCTATGAGGACCCCATTATTGAGGAGTTTGAATTTTGTGTCCCTGTTTTGGAGCAGTGACCTTAAGCTTCCATGTCTCCTTGCCTGTTGCCTTTGAGATGAACCTCTCCCATTTACAGCTGGAAGGGCTCTGTTTATGTCAACCTTATTAATGCTTGGGTGAACTCTAGTGGTGACCAAAAGTGGATTAGGTTGGGATGTTAGTGATTGAATCTTTTTGTTATTACTATTTGCCCGATTGAATCTTTTTGTTATTTACTATTTGCCCGATTGTCTTTTGTAGGTTTTTTGTTTTGGAGCCATAGAGGCCTATCATAATGGGCTTTAACGGTGTATGAGTATGACATGATATTGGAGGCTGATTCCTGACTTGATACCTCAGAAGAAAGGTTTAGACTAGTGTAGGGTGGTCTCCAAGGAGCTGGAGGCATGAGATAGATGGCTTATCACCTTTTTTATCTGTCTGTCTTGGTATTCGACGAAAACCGTTCTCATCCTCTGTTTCCTGTGACCCCTCCTCCAGGTCTCCCCCATCATTTTTCCTTTTAAGGGGTGTTTTACCCTTAGTGTTATCGGTCCTAGTGACTTGAGAGTCTTGTGTGACTACAGTGGCTTGGGTGGCTATCATGTCTTCATAATTTTTATCAGGGCAAATGATATCCAGCTCTGCAAGGCCATTGCAGGGCCCGATGTCATCACCCCTCTTTCAACCAGCTTGCTCGGGGAGCAAGTGGGCGAGTCTATTGGCGTTTCAGTTATCCTACTTTCTGTTGTCCTACTTTCCATCAATTTTTCTATATGGGATCTCATTTCCTGCATCTGAGCCTCAAAAGAAGCTCTAAGTTTGGATGCAGTAACCTTGGCAAGTACCAGTTGTTCCTGGAAATCGAAATATTGTTTTCCCCTGTTGCTCCAGTTCCCTGGCATGCTTTGATTCAGGTTCAGAAAATTGTTTCTTGAAATCCTCCTGGATTTTTACAATCTCCTTCTCTTTTGCTTTGAAAGAATTCCCATCCAAGCTCTGCCTCTTACTTTTAGGTCAAAAGTGAGCACTCCCCACTTGGCCTGATGGTTATGGAATTATTTGGGCATTTATGCGCAGCTATGAGCCCACCGTTCTTACTATTAGAATCACTAATCTTTCCACTATTTTGCACGCTAATCTTTTGTTTGTCTCTCTATCCTTCCTGGGTTTGGAGTCATTTGTGCTGTCCTTCTTGTCTGATTTTCCTATGTTGAAAAGTTGAGATGGTTGATTATCAATGGCCCAAGATATTGTAGAACGTCAGCTGTAATCGAAGTCAGTGAGATAATTAGTTCTGTGTTTTTGAATGTGAGATTAAGTGTGAAAAGCTCTTGTAAACAAAGGTGCTAATTGCTCAAGTGACTTTCTCAGAGGTCTTCTCTCGATGAAATGATGATTGTCCCTTCTAATCTCCCAGTACTCGTTTTATAATATTTCCCACTGGTACTCTTCTTAATCTCCCAAACTATAATAATATTAATGCTCAACAAGTGTTAAGTCGCGTAACATATTGGGCTGTCATTGACTATAAGAGCCAAGCAAGCCTTATACTGGCCCAATGCATCTAAATATGAATGTGTCTAAGCATTGCTATTGCTGGGATAGTCGGGCTGCATGCATGACATCACTCATGTTCTTTTTATTGTTAAACTTCTTCCCTCAAAAGTATGATTGTGACTCCACACTGGAACAAGCCTTTGTCAATGAGTGTCAGCCTAAGTTTTTTAGGGCCAAAAAAATTCATGTATTTTGTAAATTTGTTCAGGCAGTACATAGAAGTGAGTGTACATAGTCTTCCATTTACACATACGTAAAGGAATTGTTAAACAATTATAAACAATAAATAAACAAACAGAAAAAATATTGTGTTGGGAAGTGAGGGCATGGGGGGGGGGGGTATGGAACCCGGTGAGATCGTGCCCCTCTTCCAGACCCCAACCCCTCCATTTACACTTGTCAATGTCACTGCTTTGATCACTGTTATCAAGCAAGAATTAAGGAAGAAAAATACATTTTGAAAAAGCCATTTCCACCAGTTTGTGGCTCTGGTGTTTAACTGTTTGTATGCCTGTACAAAAATACACTTTTTATCCCTAAAGCAAAAAATCAGACGGTCACCAATCAGGCACAAGAGTCTATCAGTCAGTCTCTGGTTGTATGCCTAATCACCAGAAAGATGTGTCCTTTGGGGTTATTCGACATTCTGATAATTGCATACACTTTGAACTAAATAGTAGTTAAGGGAAGGTGTATATCCGTTGGGCAGAAAACAAACAAAGAAAATTACAACTTTTTATTCAGCAATAACATTGAGGAGCCTGTATTTTTTCACGAGTGCAAAGTATTTCACACAGTCAAGGTCGAACACGTGCACTAAAATCCAGACATATTGCAGTTTAGTGCAAGTACATTTTGCTCCTATGCAGACTGCCCGATTCTGTTAAATCGAATCAAACGTCATATTATTTGCTTGGAAACCTATTTTTGACGGTTCAATCAAGTCAGTGTGGAACTGGAAAAAAAACTGTATTTAAAAAAAAGTTAGTAAAGAGACATCTGAACTAAAACAAGAAACTGTGCGAGGGGAAACTCCATTCTGAGTGTATTCATCATAATTAACCAATGCCATACACATCTCATTTAACGTATTGAAGACAAAGTATTAACCTCTCAATAGAGTCCTGCAAAACAAAAAAGTAACAAATTTGTCATAAACTCCCAATAAAAATCGACTGTGAAGAAAGTGTGGATACAGAAGTTAACCTCACAAAGTCTATTGAACTTGCACAGGTGAAGATGATTACAATAGTTTGTTCAGTAATTAAAACCTGTGACAATAATCTTTTAATAAAACAATCACGACAGGGTCTTAGCGACAAGTGACATAATCGAACTACTACTTGTTATTGTTTAAAGCTTCTTTTGTTCATCGACTCTCAGCAGCCTATTGTTTTGTACATGTTAACTTCAAATTAATAGTCGAACAGGATCACATGGCAATATGAATAACCTAACTCTACATTCATTTAACAGACAAATTAGCATTGTTTAACATTTCTGGATAGAATCTTACGAGCCACCTACCACCATTGAAAGGCCGAGAGCCCTTTTGCTAATCTATTAAACTTATAAATAATTGCCCCCCCCTCCCCCCCCCCCACACACACAGTGATTTAATGTTAATCAAACTAAAATGCATGTGATGAGCAACGTCTTTGATACGTTGGGTCTACTTGAACTTGCAGATTGTGTTTTGACTTTAAATTAAGTTGAAACAATTGCTGTATTCAACAATATTATGGCAAATTAATAATTAAATTTGGTGGTGGTCTTTCTTTTTAGGGGCGAGTGGGGTGGCGTGGGGGTTATCGTTTGAAAATGTAATTTTCAGTTCCAGTTAATGAAAGCGAACAGGATGTCAATATATCACAAGCACAGATCTGTATAAATTTTAATGAGAGGTCCAAAACCCGGGTGATTAAATTCAAGCCTTAATTCCTTGATTCTCCGGCAAGTGATAGCACGCTTTGGGTAAAGAGGTTGGGTTTACGAGGGTATTAAAGGTTGGTGGTAGAGACCTAATTTTTCAGGCAGTGGGGGGGGGGGGGGGGTGGTGGAGTGGGGTTGGATGTGCCAACAGCCAGTTAATAATAGAGATATACCCAACCTGTTTATTCTTGGACGTTCTCCGGTTTATGTAGGTCATAATGTGTACCAGTAACAGGCCTCATCTTTTCTTTTTAAAACTTATTTCTATTAAATTTTAGCTTGCCGATTTACACTCCTGTATTCCCCGTATTTATCCTGCGTGAATGTGTCATTTTACAGCGACGTTTATCAAATTTTCACCTGGTGGGCTAAGTGTAATGAGTGCTGCTGATCCCTCAATAAAGTTTACCGTATGCATATTTTTCCACAGGTACAATACAAATAGAAGCTTGAATGAATTTAAATGAACAGCATTGAACACAAACACAACCAATTAATGTTTTTAAAGATACACATCTGTGCTGCGAATGCAAACCAGCGTGGATCCACGCTGAGATGTTCAACGAATTTGTTGTCTTACAGTATGTAGTGAACATTGGTGGGATGTCACACTTATTTGTGCCGGTGCCTCATTGGTTGATAAAAACTAATAGGCAGGATTACGGTCATATCAGTGTGGTCGAAAACAGAATAGCACTCAGCTGATTAAAATGTTATATATTGACACTTTTTTGACACATAGGCCTGTCAAATTAATAATTTTCTTATGGTTATGCATTTTCGAATCAAAATAGTTCTCTTTTGATTGTTTCAAATCTTGCCTGTTCGACATTTAGTTTGCGAGGTGTGATTTTTTTGTCAGGCCATACTGATAGCATGGTTAATTGGTTACATTTGGTAATTTCCCAGTGCTATAGATAGTAATGCAAACCGGGTTCGTCACCTCTAGTTTAGCACTAGAAATCAGGTGTGATGGAAACCGGTGTGGCAGGATATCTTCCCCCCCCCCCCCAGATATCTTCCCCCCACCCTGATATCTTCCCCCCCACCTCAAAAATAAAATATGAAAAGAACTGAACAAAAAGATAAGGATAGGAAACATTTATTTATGGAATTTTCATTGAAATTAACACAAAAATGTGGTTCAACTCTTAATATATACATAACCAGTGAATAGAAAATAAGCAATCTCAGAAGCAACTATTTCACAAATATCAATAGGTTTTTTTACACCATGGGGCCAGCCATAACAAAGTCCAAACAATGCTGCAAAAGGTTCTGTGGAATGTCAATTGGGAGTTTGACATGGGTGGGGGGGGGGGGGAAAATATCTAGGCCTGGTTATTCTTCCCCCCACCCATGTAAAAAAATATAGAACAAATTAAAAACAGATTCAAGTTGGCTTATACCATTGAATAATGACAGTGAATTGAAAATAGGCAATCTTAGAACCTTTCCAGTAATTTTGAGGGCTTTTCCGAACACCGTGGATGGGGTTGGGTGGGGGAGATGTCCAACCTGCATATCTTTCTGCCTCACCCGTCCAAAAAACATAGCTACTATTTCAAAATATCAATAGATTTTTTTTACACCATGGGGCCAACCATAACAAAGTCCAAACAATGGTCATTATTCAATGGTATAAGCCAAGTTGAAACTGTTTTTAATTTGTTCTATATTTTTTGACATGGGTGGGGGAAGATATCAGGCCTGGATATGCCCCCCCCCCCCCCACCCATGTCCAAACTCCCAATAGACATTCATTGAACCTTTTGCAGCCATTGTTGGACTTTGTTATGGCTGGCCCCACGGTTTAAAAAAAACTATAGATATTTTTGAAATAGTAGCTCATGTTTTTTTGGATGGGTGAGGCGGAAGCATATGCAGGTTGGACATCTCACCCACCCCTACCCCATCTGTGTGTTTGGAAAAGTCCCCAAAATTGCTGGAAAGGTTCTAAGATTGCCTATTTTCAGTTCACTGTCATTATTCAATGGTATAAGCCAAGTTGAAACTGTTTTTTAATTTGTTCTATATTTTTTTTGACATGGGTGGGGGGAGGGGAAGATAACCTGGCCTGGATATCTTCCTCCCCCCCACTCATGTCAAACACCCAATAGACATTCATAGAATCTTTTGCAGCCGTTGTTTGGACTTTGTTATGGCTGGCCCCACGGTGTGTAAAAAAAACTATTGATATTTTTGAAATAGTAGCTATGTTTTTTTGAATGGGTGAGGCGGAAGATATGCAGATTGGACATCTCACCCACCCCTACCCCATCTACGTGTTTGGAAAAGTCCCCAAAATTGCTGGAAAGGTTCTAAGATTGCCTATTTTCAATTCACTGTCATTATTCAATGGTATAAGCCAAGTTGAAACTGTTTTTAATTTGTTCTATATTTTTTTTGACATAGGTGGGGGGAGGGGAAGATAACCAGGCCTGGATATCTTCCTCCCCCCCCCACCCATGTCAAACACCCAATAGACATTCATAGAATCTTTTGCAGCCGTTGTTTGGACTTTGTATGGCTGGCCCCACGGTGTAAAAAAAACCTATTGATATTTTTGAAATAGTAGCTATGTTTTTTGGACGGGTGAGGCGGAAGATATGCAAAGGTCTTTATTGGACTGTACACGTAATGAGCTCATTTGCTTGATAAGTTTTGAGTCAATCAAGCAAGCAGTAATGGAATACAACTTGATTGCGCTATGAATTGGGACCCGTAGCAGCAGTTGTGTACTAAAAGCAGTTGTAGTACCACAAGTTGATAATAGTTGAGACACTCTAGCTCAGGGCAGAATAGTGGTAGCCAATAGTAATGATACAAAGGCAACAATGGTGCAAGGCTGGTAGAACACCATACTAAATGTGAATATGCATATTGAACATAGAACAGATGGTGGCGACTATGGACAAGTCAGCAATGATAGTCTTGAAGCTATGATGGGTATGATGACGGATTAGAAGCCAGGAGCTGGGTTAGGCACCATAACTGTCTTCAGATAAATATTCTGCAGAAGGTATTCTTCAAAAGGTATCCTCAACAGGTATCCTCAAATAGTTAATCACCATGCTATAAGTACCCTCAAATACATGTATGTGCTATGTACTGCATGTAATCTGCACACATTGTGCACCAGCACATACAGTATGTGCTATGTGTAATGTGTACACATTGTGCAATAGCACACAAACACATCTAGGAAAGTCAGAATAATTTATAGAGAGATCAGGGAAGTCATAACACAGACCAGGGAATGGAGAAAATAATAAGCTATGTAATAGACTAGGATAGGCAGAAGCAGGGGATTCTGTAGGAACTGAACTAGCAAAACAATTCTTATGCTGTTTGTGGTAATTCTGGATAACTAAATTGACTCTTATACAAAGAAATGCACCTTATACCACAACATGCTAGTTTTATAAGCCTGTAGGTGATATTAGAAGCCTTTTTGGAACTCTAGTACTATGTGCTCTTATTAAAATAAGGATTCTCAAGGAATCCGAACTAGTACAACATGTCAGGTTGTTTGTGGTAATTCTAACTGAGAATTCTGGGTAATTAGAGGATTCCGCGGGAATCTATACTAAATGAAGTGATTTGGGGTTGATTTCTGAAACACTATATGTTCATCTCCATGCTGTGAAAAATCAAGTAATAAAATGCAAAGTTTA